>JAINUG010000066.1:3151630-3751630 GCA_029706075.1 Aldrovandia affinis | reverse complement strand
TGGCACAGTTGTAAAAGTATAATTTATCCCCAAATATAACCGTAAGCCCAAAACGAACTATAAGCCTAACGTGCATTTATGTTCTCGAAAGCCTTGGTGATCTCAAGGTAACTGGCTTTTTTCTTCGTTTTTTCAGGTGGATGCATTTTTGAGAAAGAAGAAAATGCGAATAAGTGGGCAATATGAAAAAAGATGAGCGTATCAAGAGGCTGATCGATAGCTGCTTATTCAGAGGGAGTCCAGCTGACTTCACATCTGATGAGAAAAGGCCAAATCAATTACAAACAGAAGAGAGATGGACAGAAGTCTCCTGACCTTTTCATCCGCAGTCCTCCCCACTCCCCACCGTTTCCCTCGTTATTCCTGCTGCTCGTATAAAATGATATTCTGACAAATGCCGCCTCCGTACCCATACCAGCATCGGTGGGTGCTAAGTTATTATTTTTATTGTGATATTAATATTTAATTGACCTCATCTGTACATTTCACAGTACCCTGTCTAACATTTCTGTGCTTGGTGCCGAGGGACTGGGCTCCTTTTGTATCAGTGTAAATGGGCACACACTTCACATACATAAATAATAGATTATTTGATATTTCAAAAACGACAGTGGAAATTGGTATTAATATATATCCAGGAAACACACACACAAAAAAAAACCAAGCAAAGTCATGTTTTTGGAAACATTTTGAATTGCAACCTCAGATCACATTTGTTCCAAAGCTGTGTAGTTTCCCATTACACTATTCACAAAGGCTATTCAAGTCAGATACAAAAGAATTATTGGTAATTCTACAAATTCCATGTGCTTATGAATTGCCTCTATTAAAAGTTTCATGACCTGAAAGTCTACCACTTTTTGGAAATGGTCTCCTTCTCCTCTCCTCTAGAGATAGAGAAGGTGCAATTATGACAACAAATTATCTGAATGCAATAGTACTGCAAGTAAACTTTCTTGCTCTTAGCCCATAATGGGACTGTACATGACTAATAGCAGTTTCATGTTTCTTCTCTTACTTTTATGTCAGACATCTAAAGAGCACTCTAGTTTCTTATCTGTATCCTCTAAGGGCTCCTTATGTCTGTCAAATATCTACTTCCAAATAATATTTTGCACAAAATGTTCTCACATATTACCCCAACATTGTTCTTAAAGAAAACGTTGAATAACTCAACTTAATCTGCACCTCAGTGCACACACCACCAGTACTAGTGTGTTGCACTTATTCTGTAGTGACTGCACCCCAGATGGAATTAGTTAGGCATAGCTTAATCACACCTGTAGGGGGGCATGAGGCAAATGCATGCTGGGTAGCAGTCAGCTTAGAATGGGAGGGTGGGGGGTGGGGGAGTATGAGAACAACTGAGGACATAATATTTTCTATATTTACAAGAGGAAATTACAAAGTTTTGCCTTCATCCTTTTATTGTAACCTTTCAGAATTGTTTTCCCCTAGAGATAAATAATATCTGGCCCTAATTTATTTAATGTTTATCTCACAGATATGAAAAAGCTGTCCTCATGCTGTGTTTTGTACATAACAAGTAAAATGAAAACATTACCTGTTTCATCATCCTTGATTATAAATGTAAATGGATTCAATGTAATTTTTACACCTTATTTGAATCACAGTTCTTACGCAAGCACAATTTTGCTAGCTAGAGGTATACTGATTATAGATTACAGCCGTAAGCTTTCTCCAGGTCAGGCCTCAGCCAGTTTGCATACAATTCATTTTTAATTAATTTCTTTAGTCTGACTGGTCTTAGGAACCCATTTCATAGGACTGCATCATAGCTGTACCATATGTTGTTGTGTGACCTGGTTGTGAGATCCTACCACATTTTCTTCAATGTGTATTCTTGTTTGGTTTTTGGATTAAAAGAGATCCTCATACTAATGGTAAAAAAATAGATGCTAATAGAGAATACTTCAACTCTTACCGACAAAAACACCAAATAAAACAAAAAGCAAAACAACGTGAGTAGCAGACAAAACAAGAACCACAGAATAAAACCAAAGAAAACAGTAAAAAATGTGTTTGTCCTCTTGTCTTCCTGTGCACACCATCCACATTTGCTCAAAAGAGGACACTGGTGTTCTCCCTGGAATGCCGTTAACCGTTGCGTGAGAGAACGGTTTGACATTTCCACTTACACTGGCTGGATCCTCCGGCTGCTTGTGCCCTTCTTCGGCAACCTCCGGTGCTGTTGGCACAGAAACCGGGAGCAGGGGTGACCTCGCCTTCCCAGCCTGCCCCAGGGATGCTGTCTTAACCTGAGCCTTGGGGAGGCTGGCACCTGGATACACAAAGAGGTGTTAGCCATGTCACTCCCTCCCAAAACAAAAAGGTATTGAAAACAAAGGGTTTATATGTGCACCCTCCCAAACACATTTTTTAAAATATTAACACTTTGCAAGATCAGCCCAATTTTTTTGTATTCTCTATGTAGGGTCACACTGTTTAATACCCAACACTGTCATGGCCGCAGGAACAACCCATAAGGAGAGAATGAGTTGCCCAAGTATTCATACCATTTATCATCATTAACAGCCTCAAGATGACCACAGAAGAGTCACAGAAGAGACTAAACAGGTATCTTATTCACCGATTTTGTCATTGGCAAATTGGGGAGAAAAAAAAAATCTTACAAGGCTCTCAGTACAATACAGCTCTTTCTTGAGAACGAGGAGGCGAGGGGGAGTAGAGAACTCATTTTGTGATGGACAGTGGCGACAACAGACAGCAGCATGGGATCACTGACTCTGTGATTTATCACCTCCCCATCTTAATTAGATACCTGGGCTCTACATTATCTGCGTAATTTAACACGGGAAATTGGAGCACCTGCCTGGTGCCCAAACACTGCAGGAAGAGCTGAAATCTCAGCCCAATAATAGGCCCGGCCTCCCTAAGGCTTCCTGTTATTAATGCATGCTGGGGCGTGATGGACCTGGGGACATGATATGATGAGAATAAAGAAGCAAGAAGTCTGGAGGTGGTGGATGCTGTTACTGTCTCCACTCTTTGTGTGAAGGTGCTAATTCATCCACCCAGCTGTCACTGCTAACACTATTTTCATACTTAGCTGCCCCTTGTGTACAAACAAACAAACATCAAATAGAGAACGGTGTCCATGCCACTCTGCCCAGTCCTGTTTAATGTGCGATAGAAATAGGGTTTTTATTGTTTGAGCTTAATTTTTGATCATGTGCTGTTCCCTTAATGGTAAGTTGACTCAGATAATTTCTTGCACCACAGTGCACCATTGTAGAATTAATTAGAATTTTGAGATTTGAGATTTAGGAGCTAAACTGAAACCATAAGATCACGTGCGCTGTTAAGATTGCATTTGTGTTCAGAGAGCTTTGACAGTGATACATTTCCCTTTCTAAACCTAATTAAAGATCATCCAAATATGCCTTATCTATGGCTGTGCAAGGCTGAAAACCTCTCATCCTAAAAAGGAAATATGAAACAAATAGAATTTAGCTACAGGGCCCCAGATGTTTGCCTCTGACAATAGCATCACAATTTGGAAAGCAATTTCACCTTAGATTGGAAGCAATCACAACTATCAAGTAATCTTAGGAATGACTTGGTGAGTTTTGTTAAGTACTATTCAACCAAAAGAAAAATATATGTTTTGCCATATTCAATCAATTAGAGGGGTTAGGCTTGTACTAACAGTGGCTCAAGTTCAGGAAAAAGTGCCCCCCACAGAGGCGAATGTCCCCAACTTTACAATCCCTTTTTAACACTTTCATGAAATGTATTATATACTCACACAAATAAAACACCTTCACTCGAAGTATATGTATCTTTCATGAATTATGCATATCTCCTATATTAACATGATTTAACATATGTATTATAATATAAATCATTCATAAGCCAATGCGATGTTTATGAAAGTTCACATAACACATCCTTGATTGATCTATATTTGATTGAATTTATCGAGTTTATGCCAAAATAAAAACCACAGCAAAACACATAAATATAAAGGGTGTGTGGGCAGGAGAATGTACCATTCCCACACAATGGTTAGGGGATTTGGCCTGGAATTAGGTGGTTGTAGGTTTGATTCCTGGGTGCTGTTGTACACTGTTACCTTTAATGGCTCCCTAACTGTAAAGGTGGATAACGTGTAGAGTGTGTGTTACAGTATGTTACTCTGGTTAAGGACATCTGCTAAGCAAATAAAGAATATAATGGATCTATTCTGTACATTTCTCAGCATTGATACCTGTTCTAAAATGCTGCTACTTTACTAGTATGTGGGAGGTGTGGTGCAATCAGGGAAGCAGCATGGCATCCACATCATTAATGCTGTCCCTGGCTCTCAGGCCCCAGCTTAATTACATGCAACACCCACCATTTGCATTGCTGCAGCCACTAAATCTCGTAGGCTCCCATTGTAATCCAGAGCTGATTAGCTGTAATTAACTGGCTGCTTGGAGCTGCTAGCTGCCAGACAGCAGGCCACACGGTGCCACCTCAGCTTCAATCAGTGGCATTGTCGCTCAGAGAACAAGCTGTGGGGTACTATGGACACCATGACGGTATCTCCAGGATGCAGAGGTGATGACATGGTGGGATGGATGTCATCAAACTATATGTGAAGCTGACATGATTTGCTGGGCCATGTGATTCTCACATTGGTAAGTAAGAGTACAGCACTAGGGTGAATCCTCATGAGAAGTTCAGTCAGGAGAACTTGTGAATTTGTACAGAAAATGTATGCAAAACATGCAAATATAGTGTAATATCTTGGTCTTTGATTCCTACATTCAGGGTGCACCCAATCCAGTAGGAAACATATAATTCCTCTTTCCTGGCAGCCGCTCCTTGCGGTCTCGTCTGTTCTCTGTCCTGACCCCTCGCTGGTGGAATGACCTTCCGCAATCAGTCAGGACCACGGAATCACTTGCAATCTTCCGCAAGAGACTCAAAATCCACCCTTTCAGACTCCACTACCAGTGAACTCTAGCTAATTGTCATCACCACTGCTTACTTGCTCTACACTGTATACCCCTGCTTACTCCACTTAATAATTTTTAATTTTTTAAATTAAAAAAACCCAAAAACCTTTTCCTTCCCAGTGTTACAGGTATGGTACGCAGCTGCCTGCAATGATGCCTATCGCTATATTACTGCACTGATCTCTTGCGCGTACTATGATTTTTCCTACCATGTATTTATGCACATCTTGTAAGTCACTCTGAATAGAGTGTCTGCTAAATGCTTAAAATGTAAATGTAAAAATTATCCAAAAAAAACAAATACATGTGGAGGGGGTAATTGCAACCACAGCAAACACAATATGCAAGGTGCACTATTAGCTGGGTAACTTTACATAGGTGCCTTATTTAACTTTTGGAGGACATACATTCTTGGCTTTAGATGAGTAGGAGAAGAAACAATCAATTGACTGCAATGATGCTTACCGATTCCTGGCAAACCTGTGACTCCCCTGCCTTAATTAAATTCACTCTGTTATATTGTGTCATGATTCTCTTTAACGGTGGTTCTGAAACCTTTTCACTTTCTCACTGAGAATTCTGGAAGGTCTCAGCAGGCTACATATGGTATACAACTACAACACAGTATTTCAGGGGAAAATGGTGAATAGGACATAATTCATATCTACTGTCACAACCCTAGGCCATTGCCTTCATTTCCAAGTTAAAAGATCTATTCGCATATTTTTTTACTTTTTTGTTGTAGCTCGTTTGTATATTTAGTCATTTGTGTACATTCCTGTGGATTGAAAAAAAAAAAAAAAAAAAAAAAAAAGGCTAATAAAAATAGCCTGTGTTAACATTTATTGACATCAAAACCTAACCACAGTTGTCGCCTCAAGCACTACCAACTTGTGGTCCAGTTGGGAAACATACTGGTAATATCCTTTGAGCTGGAGGGACAATAGAATATCTTTTAAGGTCAACTGCCAGTGCTGCGTGCTTAATTCAACCATTCTTTTTTGATAAATATATTTCAGATGTTATTTTCCACATTTTCTATAAATGTTGTGGCCAATTGTACCCTGCTCTAATTCAACTACCCCCAGCCCCCTCACCCCCCTCATATGAGCTCGCTGATGAAACTCTGTGACCGGCAGTGACAAATACGCTGAACCACCTCCTCCGAGATGGAACATATCAAGCTGTCGACTCCCCCTGGGGGTAGACAGCCCCCCTAACAGGACTCCCAGTCAGAGCTGGGCTGGTGGAGCTGGGGATCAACCCCGGGGTGTAGTGGACAACCTGAACTTAGAACAAGTGCCTTTACCGGGGCCACCCGGGGGCCCTGATTCAATGATTCTGACAGCTAGTTGAATGCTAAGTTCAATTTTGAAAGCATATAATGAGTATGAGTCACTCGCCCCCCAAAAAAAATCGGCACTGCTAAGCCCACTGTTTTTTTCTGTTCCACCTTTTAGTGATCAATACAGTACATCTGTACCAGCTATCCCTTCTGTTCTAGGTTTTTAGAGAGCATATATATATATATATTTTCCATTTGATGTTCGAGAGAAAATATTTTTGGGAGCAGGGAGGAAGAGGTTTAGAGGAATTACAGAAAGGTCCATCCCTGCTAAATCCCTTTCTCCCCTAATAAAATGAAACTGCCAAACTTGCGCTGTGAAAAAGTGAAGCTTCTCTGGACGTCCAATGACTGTAATACATATAATACCTGCGAGACTGAACTGTACTCTAGGGTGACTAAATCCTTCTGAGATTCCCTCCACTGATGCTATCAATTGATTCCAGAAGCAGGATGAATCAACTGTGAAGTAAATATGAGACCCGGGACATCAACAATACTCTCCAGCGCTGTCTGTTACTTACAGCTTATATAAACCAAATGTCGGGCTTTCTGAGCTGCACGATACTATTCTGTCCTTTAAGTGCTTCTTAAACCTGGTGCTTTGGAAGATATATATCTTTCCCTGACATGGAAGGTATTTGGGATTTTGAGAGAAAGGTTTGGAGCAAAATAAATAGGTTGTATATGCTCTGGGTTTTGTCAGGACAAATGACTTTCGGTAAGATTTTCAGTAGTCACAGTAGAAGCTCAGGCATAATCACACTCATTTCATGTTTCAGAAGCTACACCACGCTTTATGACAATCATGTTTTTGAGAAGCAAACATGCGCTACATTTACCATATACATTCATGTAGCTACTGACTGTACTGTACTGGACTATTGCTCTAGCTGTGTTTGTTCTTGCCATTTTTAAATGCACTCGTTGCTCTGGATAAAATCGTCTGCTAAATGCCCAAAATGTTATTGCTGCTGCTCTCCTGCAATGAATGGTAAGAGGACAGGTTAGCTACCTATGACAATTCTCAATGTCTGTGCTAGTGATCTAAATGCGAAGATATGTAAATAGTGTTACTAGGTAGAATCCGAAAACTACTGACAGCTAACTAGATACCGGGCAGAACTATCTTTATGTGGAATGTTTCAGCCTTGGGCCGATCACCATCCCTGGCATGCCATAATGTTATTCTTATATTCTTGTATATGCATGGCATGCCATGATTTATATTTTACATATAGTATTTTTATCTAATTTTAGGTAGCTAGCTGGTTAGTTAGGTATTTTTTTAAATGTCAAGCTAGATGTAAAAACTACCCTAGGCCAATTTTGGAGGAAAATAAATGATGGAGTGATAAAATACATCAACTGTGATATGATACCCCAAAGCCAAGCAACGAGTTAGCTATGTCAGACATTTCTGAATAAATATCAATAACTAGGCTATAACCTAGTGTTTCAGTGTTGTAATAAGTAACGCAGCTAGCTAGACAGCCAGCCTACTACTAGCCAAGCACTGGCTGATATTAGCTAGCTGTTATGTTATGTATTTTTGTGTTCTGCTTGTTTTTGTATTTTATTATTTTCTCCGTGTTTGTTTATTATTCACGTTAGTTCCCCCGTCTGTCTGTGTTCCTTGTTATTCGAGAATCCACTCCTTGTCTTTGTCGTTGCACTATTCGGGTGATTTCGGCTCTACGGGTTTCTGCCTTATTTCGTATCTCGTTTACTTCTTTCTTTCTTTCTTTTTTTTATCTGTACATTTTAGTTACGTGTATATAGTACTGACCAACTAATCTACTAATGTTAGGGATTTTGGGTACGTTACTAACATTTACTAATTACCTTGTGTTTCTATCTGCAGCTGCCATTCTCCTTCTTGTTCTCCTATCCCTGTGCATTTCTCCCTTCTCGCAGTCTCTGCACGCCTTTCCAAACTACGCGCTCCGCCCCTCCGAGCTGTGCACGTGTATACCTGTTTTTCCAGGTCATTTGTTATTATTGTGTCTATGTGCTTTCCAGTCCATGTCTTTCGTCTCCCCTTGTTATTGTATTAGTGGTCCTCATTGTTCTCACCTGTGTTTTCGCCACTTTCCCCTCCCAGTCACACCTGATTCCTCTTGTGTTATCTTCCCCATTTGTATTTAAGTTCCTAGTTTGCACTCTCTCTTTGTCAGAACATTGATCAAGTTTCCCAGTGCCGATTGTCAGTAAGCCTGTGTTATTCCGTGATTCCCGTGACACCCTTCTTTTGACTTTGAGTTTTGCCCGCCGATTATGTTTTGTTGGCATTTCTGCCTGTTTGGTTTTTGATCTTTTGACTGCCCCTCAACTACTCTTTTGGATTTTGTTTTTGTACCTTTTCGGATTCTGATTACTGGCTTTGATTTTGGACTGATTAATAAACGTTCCTTTTCTGCTATACCCTGGTCTGCGTTTAGGTCCTTGTCTGGATCACACACTAGGTAGCTCCCCATTCAACTCTCAGTATGGCGCTTTATTTTTGTTGCATAGTAACAATTTCTTGTTTGCCCTGCTGAGGTAGTATATAGTCTGGTGGAAGAAAGGGATCTAATTATTTTACAATTTTCTTTTTTTTTTAACATTTATTTCAGATGTTTTCCCTGTTTTTCCTCCAATTTGGTGGTCAATTTTACCCTCTATTTCTTCAATTCACCCTCCCCCATGAGCCCGCCACCAGCAACTATGGGAGCAGGCACTACCCTGGGACCAACAACAAATCGCTTCCTTCGAGATGGAACTTGCCTATTTGTTTTGCCCACAGGGAAGCTTTCTGCTCGTGGTGAGCTCATGCCAGCTTCCCTCCCCCTCCCCCTGGGGCGGACAGCCAATTGCTGCCCCCAAACGGGGCTCCCAGCCGGCGTGGCACAGCCGGGGATCAAAGCCTGGCCAGGGTGGGCAACCTGCACTCCGGGCAAGTGCCTTTACTGGTTGTGCTACCCGGGGGCCCTAAAATAATGTTTTAATTAAACAGAGTTCTTGTAATTGTTTTAAATAGTAGTTTCATAAAAGCAATAAGGCACTCAAGTGCTTTATCATGAATAAAGCCACAGCTAAGGGGCTGACGGCCCTCTGCATCGCGTTATGTGATTCTGCTTAACAACCTAACAACACCCTTTAGCTGTGACTTTATTTACAATAAAGCATGGCCTCTTCTAACTTATTGCTAAAATGAATTATTATTTGTTATCCTGACAAAAAGACACTTTCTCCACATTCTCAGACCTGGCACAGTAAAAGTCATGAAAACAAAAAGCGAGAGTCGTGCTTTTATCACATTTATAAATGGGATCGTGAAGATGTATTCTGGTGGACCGCTCTCTGCAGCAGTTTATTCGATCTCATCTCGGTGCAATTACAACCTCGCTTTCATGAAGTAGCATCTCATTTGTAATGAATCTATAAAGCGAATTGAGGTGCCTGACCGGCATCCATCATCATTCATCTGGCCGGCTACGAGCCCAGACAGAACAAATGGAAAATAGTGGTAATGGGGCTAGACTCGGTTGTGCTGCTCAAAAGGCTTAAGGAAAACCAATTAAATCATGGCTGGAAGGGAAAACACTTGCTGGTGCATCTGTCAGGAAACATCTATATCACCCACAGCAGAAGCGAATCCTTTGAACGGGTTTGAATGAAACACAGCCGTCGTGAATGCGCTGCGATGGTAGGACGCCAGGGCTGTGCTTCGAATGCCACGCATGTGGGGCGGAATTGGCCCCGTCTCCCTCTGGTCACAGGGCGATTCCTGGCTCGCGGCGCGTGCTGAACGATCACGGTATCTGAAAATCGATGGAACTCCTGCCGGCCCCTGAGCATACCACACCGCTACAGGTAAATTCTGCACCCCGGATTGGCAGAGATCATCGACTTAACCTCACCGTCTGCTTGGCCTGCGGCTATAGGAAGCACAGATGGAACTGGACCAGGACTGGATCACTCAGATTTACTGCCTCACCCCTTGGGGGCTTGACCAGCATTGTAGCATTTGACAGACCATGAAACATGTAATTCACTGCTGATTAGAAAATGGGCACCATTTCGCATTTCTGGTGTGAGTAAAGAGCATTCGATCCAATTGATTTATGCACAGAGCCATCATCTTATTTAATGTGATGATGAAGTAATATCTTCTACCCTAATACTTAAATTAATAGGCACTAACATTTTTCATTAAACCCCTTTTACTCAGCTTTACTACTTACATTAGCATTCTGGATGACATGACATCTAGACTTGCTGCTGCATCAACTGCATGTGGTTTATAACATTATTGCGTCTTTTTGAAAATATTTCCCCTTTCCTCCAATGCACTCGCCTGCAAGCCAGAAACTATTTTCAAACTACAGGTCACACAGAACTACAGGAGAGCTAGCGCTGATTGGCATATCTTTCACTGATAACCGATTACCCATAGGTGCATCACTGAGACAAGCTAATGCAGTGGTTAACCTGGGGAATCAAGGACAACTTAAACCCTGTTTAATTTGGGATTGTGTCCTGCTACTGCTTACACTTGATCATAGTTGGTTTGTGACAGTTGATCACATGATTTGACCAAAGGGCAGAAATACAGTAATTCTCCAAAAACCATTAATAAAATTATCCCTTAATTTGTTAGTCAAATATTTACAAATAAGTATTTATCTACTGTATGAATGGGCAGCCCTGTTATACAACAATGTTAGAAGTTTCAGTGTTGCATGAGAAACTGTGGTCGTATCCTCAAGCAAGGTACCTAACCTAAACGCCTCAGTGAATACACAGCTGCATAAATGTGCAATGTGTAAAGATTTAAGATATGCAAGTTCCTGTGGATGAGTTCACCTGCTGAGAACATGAATAACATAATACAACACCATCCATTCAAAACTGAGTGGAGAAAGAGTTCTTTGTTCTGGTTTTACGTTTTGAAATCATTTCATGTGGCACAAACCACCTGTTATTAACTTTGTGTAGCCCACGCTAATCCTGCACACATGGCTGATGTAGGTTTGAACCCACTCCCTTAAATTCAGCCTATTCCAAAATGCCCTACAGGGCAGATTAACTTACTATGCTGCAAACTTATCTGTGGTAAAGATCCTATAGGGCAGCTCAAGGTCCTACACTGCAAACTGTTCTATGGTAAATATCCTATAGGGCAGCTCAACTTCTTATACTGTAAACCAGGGTTCCTCAAATCACGGTCCTCGTGGGCCAAGCACTGCTGTTTTTCCACACTCCCTTTACCTGGGAGTCAGGTGTGAAGGCACTCTGGCCAATCAATTGCATTAATTATTCAATTAACTACCTTAGAGAAAGGAAAACCAGGACCGAATTTGGATTCATGGGCCAGATTTGAGGAGCCCTGCTGTAAACTGTTGCATGGTAAATATCCAATAAGGCTTACTGGAAAATTGGAATTCCTAATTGTTTTTCTCAAACCCAAAACCCTTGAACTCAATGCCCCTGAGCCAATCGTTTTAGAGATTAGGCCCTGAGCAAATGTGGTGAAGAAAGACAAGCAATAACTGCTATTCAACACTTGATCTGGAAGCTACCAAATTTTTTAAAATAAACACCCAGGTTTCTAGACTTGAGTTTTGAAAGGTAATTAGCAGGCCTGATTGAAAATTGTTAGCTCACCTTTTGCATTGTACACAATTCTCTGTGGCTCAGTTGATAGAGCACAGCGTTGGCAACGCTTAGGTTGTGGGTTCAATTCCCACTAGGGCCACATTTACTGAAAATGTATGCATTCACTACTGTAAGTCGCTTTGGATAAAAGCGTCTGCTAAATGGCGTATATTATTATTATTAATTCCTATGCAGTTAAAAAGTGCAGTGACAACCGCCAAAGCAAGTAATATTTAGAGTATGTATGAAATATAGTTCATTTAAGTGGCCATTGCCAGCATTGATATTTTGGCTTTTGTTGTTTATTTTAATGGGGAGAGTACTCACACGAGTGACAGAATGTGTGTGTCTACAACAGACAAACTCAGCGAGCACAGTTGCTAAATACAGTTGTCAAGACAACCACACTGTGTTCATAGCCTTAGTTAGAAATAGCACTTTATCTGGCCTTTAAACAGTGGCAGAATTCAGAGGGACAGAATAAATTGGATGGATGCAGACACACACAGAACAGATAACGGCATCTTTTAAAGGAATCTACTGCAGCGGCTGAGAGATCAGGACAATAACTTCAAGTTAGATTGCATTTTGAGCTGAGCGTTATCACGGAGGGAAAAATCCCGCAGTAATATTTCAGTTAAATCGTGTCTCTTAAATCAAACTATCAAACATCGTCTCATATCTTCACAGTTCCAAACAGTAGATCAAGACTCATTCACGTACAGTCTTATATATCTTATATATCATGTGTCACATAGCTGTGTTTTCCCACCTCGGCTCTTTTGTCAAAGAGGTAAAAATGCTTGACAACAGTATCCTGACTCTATGACGATCACGGAATAAGGCTTTGATTGAATCATATGTCCATAGGTTAGAGGTAGAGTTTCCTGGCCTGCACCGTTCCTGTCAATGTAGCATTCGCACCCAACGGCAATCAAAGAGTGAGACGCAGAGTGCTGTGAATGGTTTTCATATCGAAGGGCAGAGATGCCCTGGGAACGTGGGTTGGACCGTACTTGACTGGGGCATCAGCGGCGTGTAGACTTTGGGCTCGATGGTGCCCATGGGCGGCGGCAGGAGGGGGTTGGCGAAGCTGCGCAGGGGGTGGGTGGGACGCACGCAGGCCGTGGGGATGGTCCGGCTGGGCACCTCCTCTGTGCTGGCGTGCTCCGACTGGGAGCTGGGGATCAGGGTCTGTTGCTGGGTGTGAGCGGTTGAACTCTCTGCTGCCATTGCTACAGGGAAAGGTTGTTTGCTCAGTTTTCAATCAGAACATGCATATTTTTCACAAGCATATATTTTTATTATGGGGCCACGCACCGTTGTTAAACATAAAACTTGGTTCACGTTGAAGCATATAGGGATCTACTTTGTCGTCAAGGCAGACGCTAGTGCTAATCCTGCACCTCTGTGCATGAAGTCATGTCTAAGTCCATTCAGGTAGTTTTGTGGCAAGAGGCGGTAGCGCACCTGTGGCGCAGTTGTAAAAGAGGTTGGTTTAAGAAGAATAAATGACATCATCAGCTTTTTCCTCTTTAATACCTTTGCCATAGCGAACTACCAATTTTGTCATGTCTAATGAGCAAGTTATGAGTGTGATCTACAGGGCTTAATGCCTTTTCCTTTGAACCACAAGATCCCATTGTTGAATCCAGGACATATTTAATTTCAAACCCATTCAACTTTATATACAATTGCAAGAAGCATGTCCACAGAAGTTTCATAGGCATACATTTTCTGATCATTGGGGTGAATCCTTGTGCTTGCCCTGCTATCAATATAATTTACTATTATTATTATTATTATATTAATTTATTTAACACTTTTTTCCAGGGCAACTTGAAAGATGCAGGAATAAAATGTAAATTTTAGGCAAAATATGTATGTATGTATACATGCATATGTATGTGTACATTTGTGTTTGCATGTGCGTGTGCATTTGTTTTCATTTGGGGGGAAGGGCAGACAGAGACGAGAAAATGAAACACTTCAGCCTCCGCCAGGCTGGCATTAAAATCAAAGAGCGGAGCCAACATATGAGGCTCTATTCCATTTCATTCCATATATTTCTGGGTGATTTATGATCAAATTTAACTGATAGCAATGGAGCTTCAGACCTTTTTAATGAACACGATATTTTGTGAAATTCGCACATTTGGGAACGCTGTTACAATGTGACCTGCTGCCATGTGTACCCCTCATTAGCTCACTGCTCTGCACTCATGTGTACCCCTCATTAGCTCCCTGTAAAGGCAGGGGCTCATGCAGCCGAGTGCGATTCCTCTTCCACAGAGGAAGACGAACCTCAAGCCAAGCAGCGTGTCTAAACTCATTAACTCGTTACTGAAGTCGTAGGTCGATGTGCCTGCCTAAATGCAGGTCCTCCTTCACACCTTACTAAGAGCTGAGCGTATTTTCTGTCAAATATGTGTGTAAAAATGATACAGACCATTTAGTCTTTAGAAAATCGGATTCTAAGATGCTCATTAATATGAGGTTAATCTTTATATAAGTAAGGTGATGAGTCAAAGTTTAAAGTGTAAACTGCACTTATTGCACACTGCACGGCCTATTTTGTTCGTTCTTTCCTGTGACTCACAGCACGAATTGTAATGCTTGATGTGATTGGGATTCTAGCTGTGAGCGGTTTTGTTTTAGCTTGGCTCTGGCAGTGATCCACAGGAAGAATGTCAGCACAGCGATGGCGCTTGCAGAGAAAAAGGTTGAGCAACATTGCCAAAAGGCACTGTCAGGGCCGTTTACCCACAGCAAAACAACGTAATTTAATCCCTGACCTTCAGTAACACGGTGGTGTTTCTCCTTTCTATTCTATTTGCAATTTGCGGTCATTTCCCTGACACCGGGAGAAACTTAACCAGATGATGGCCCATTTAATCCCATTTGGAGATCCCCATTTCCACCCAAATCACATATCGGAGTCAATGACATATTAAGCAATTATAACTGTGTACTGTGCGTTTCAGTGTAATTTCTCGCAAACTAAAACCAATGTTTAGGTAGGGATGGCAGCGCTGTTAATGTGAAGGTCTTCATACAGAGCAGGGCACGGAGGTAGAGCTGAGAAAGCGAGAGATGGAGAGAAAGGAGAGATACGGAAAAGGAGAGATACGGAGGGAGAGAGATGACGTAAGATATATAGAGTGAGATAGAGAAAAGGAAACAAACAGACGAGACGGAGAAGAGGAGAGCTGAGGAAGGAAGATAAGAAAGAAGCATTAAGGGATTGAGAAATGAAGAGATGGAGCTTGATTATTTGATTGTTTTGATCGCGTGTTATGTTTGTGTATGTGTCTGTGCTTTGGCTATGCAAGATGCCTCTTGTCATGCCGATTTCAAAGTCATTTTCAGAGACAGACGGGTGACCCACCTGTGGTGTAGCTGCGGTCTACGGTGAGAGTCGGGAAGGGCATGGGCCGCAGGGTGAACTTGGGGTGAGGGTACCCGCAGGTCGGCGAGGGCAGGATCCCAGGGTACTGGGAACTTTCCAAGGTCGGCACTGGGATGGCGCTCACGACAGCTGCGGGACAGAGAGAGCACAGACGCGCTCGCCATTTAGGAAGGACATTTCACACGCCGAAGAGCTTTTCTGAGCCCTCCGCCGTCGTTCGCTGGCCGTCGTCTATGCGCCCCGTCTCGGTGAGGGCAGACCAGCGTTCCCGCAAAGACCTTTTCAGATATCAGGTTGTGCGAAAGAAAAAAGGGGAAAGCGATTGTCCCTTGACCTTGGGAGTGAAGCCTGAAAGAGCCGAAAGAGACTGAAGAGCCTGGCCTCTCTTGTGCCTGGAGCAGAGCGCGCAGAGATCTGTATCTCCTAAACAGCCTCAAGCCTACGGGAAAGAATTATGGCAGAAGAATGTTTCTTTCTCCCCTATCGCCCATACAATGAAGAGCATACAGTATATAACCTCCCCTTATAAAGTATTCTCATTACCTTCCAGGCTGCAGCAGCAGCGCACTCCACCACATCAATGTCACCTCCATGAGGTTCGCCTCTTTGCTCTAATGTCAATTATATTGATGCAGTATAACAGGGTAAAAAAAAAAAAAGCAACGGCTCTCCTGGTAAGGAAATTGTGTCAAAGTGAGAGCATAAACCAGCCGTATAAAAATGTCTTCCCTCGACGAACACATTTTATGCAATTCATCTGGCTTTAATTGGATTGTTCTCGGAGATCTGCATGAGATCTGCGTAACAATGAAGCCATTAGAACACTGTCACAAATGCTCCGGAACCAATCTAGCTTTTGATAGAGAACAATGATGCCTGAGACTTAAGGATGATCCTATCACGGGCACTGCGTTGCGATAGCGATTGATCGTTTCTATTTGTTCATGATCACTTGATTTTAGATGCTGTCATAATGCATTGGGATCTTTATCTTTTTTTGGGTGGGGAGGGGGGAAGGTGGTGTTAATGGTGGTCGTGGATGTGGTAGTAATATCATCCTTTATACCTTCAATGGATAGCAAGCTCAGGGCATTTTTGATAAACATTAAAACCACTTAATCCTATGTGTTTTGTGGCTTCTGCAGTGAGGACTGAATTGGTCCCAACAAGCTGTCAGATTTGGAAATTAATTTCCGGGGCTTTGTTGGCACAAAGATTACTTACACACTTAATTTAATTGACTTGAAGATTTGGCCATTTTTGTCACAGAGCTAAATTTCGTCAAAATAAATGGATTACAAAGGCACACTTCTCAGCAAGGGTATGTGTCACAATAACATCCATAAATTGTTTTTTTTGGCAGCTTATGACAGGATTGTGTGTTAAATGGTACTATTTTTATGCATTCACAAAACCAGGATGACTAAACTGCATATGCAATGCAACACACCATGTCCCCATGTCTGAAACAATAAAAAAAAAAAAATCAGAATCCAGAAGCCATTTTACATCTCATCTTGTAAATCATTTTTACTCAGATTCATTCCCATTCATATTTGTAATTTCTGCAGGCACACTACAGACACACTTCTTTCTAATTGCCCTTCATTCTTTGTGTTTCTGAGAAAGACACGAGTCGGCTCCTTTGCGTTGGAAAGGACCGTGTGATAACTGGCGTCTACAGTGTCAGCCCCAGACAGGCAGAGCCGGCTCCCATGATCCTTTGGAGCGCGGTGCAGTCTCGGTGACTGGCGAGAGATCAGACTTCCCCAGGAGAGCCGAGCACTCCGCCGCTGCTGTGACGGCGGCGTCGCCAGCGAGCGCGCGGCTGCCAGCGGAGGACGGCGGGATCGCGCTTTGTTGTGGGGCTCCCTCTTTCCCGGCAGGCGCGAGATGAGAGGCCGCTTTCATGTGCGGATTCAAACACAAAACAGGGCATGGAGGTGACAGCGGGAGCTGGTAATTACCCCTCACACGCGTGCCTCACAGAGGAGACAAGGTTTCCCAGGTGAAACGGGGTGAGATCTGAGACGTGCCTCTCGCGCTTCGGCGGAAGCATTTTCAGCGATGAAGAACGCTGACTATGGGAAGCCCCGACAACCACCGCTTGAAGGGACGCCAGGGCAGCAAGACGCGCGACACGAAATGGAATTAGTAACAAAAGGTGTCACGATGCGCTGTTGTGAGTAATTAAAATCTCACACGTAGGATCCCACCTAGGTGATTTTGCAATTGCAATCCTTCTGACTTCTGAAGTTAAACTCTTGTGCCATATTTATCATCTCTAGTCCCCCCCCTTCTTCTGAGAGCCAATTGACACTTCTAGCACAGTTCTTCTATCTTGCACAGAGAACAGGGGATAACAGGGTAGCAGTACATTTTAGATTGACTTTTCTTGATCTCATGTTCCATTGTGTTGTGCAGCTATTTTCTGTCAGTAGGGCCTGTTCTGTACCTTCTTCTCTATAGCAATTAACTATAGACCATGGGTCCTACCTCTCCATGGCAATAGCTCTAGTGAAACTATATTATCTTTTTCACCTTCACCTCTGCCAGACGCAGGTTGAATGTAGTGTAGAATGGGCGAGACTGGATTGGCACTGAGCTACTCACGTGTGTTGCTGGGCTGCGAGTCCATGGGGATCATCAGTTTGGTGCGCGTCGCCCTCCGAGCAGCTAGGGAGCGCTCTAGGGTGGATATGCTGCTCGATGCCTCATCGCCATCAGCACCTGCCCAGATAAAACAAGAGGTACAGAACTTCTGTGAGAGGTACTGTTTCCTGCAACCCAGTGTGAAGAAACAGGGAATCTTCATTCACTTCATCTATGATATAACTTTACTATCAGGGTTGTCTACAAATGAGCAAATCTTTTATATCTGGAACAATAATGAGATAATGTGTTCGATGTCTTATTTAAAGACATACTGTGTCATAAGTTGGAAATCACAACGGAAAATTATTAAGGTTAACAATTACTTTAAAACAGATTCTTTGTTGGCATGGTGCGGAAGAAAATACACACATTCAATGTATTTTCTACCTTGCACTCTCTTGCACTACAAACTGCACTCTCTGAGTTATGCCACTTGAAAAAGAGGAGAATGTGATTCAATGTCAGCCTAGAGCTTTTCTGGCAAGCAGTTGCAATTATTGCGGACAGGTTTTCATTTTTCCGACTGGATAATAAAACTATTTCTTTATTCCCTTAAAACAGCACAATGCTTCAATCACATTTTTGCATTCGCAGAGTTTTCATATTTACAGTTTACCTGTTTTTTATGTTGAAAATAGTGACTTTAAAAAAACATATCTTTAGTTGACATTTGTCTGGTATACAATGCGATTCAGATTTTTTCCTGTTTTTCTCCCAATTTAGTAGCCAATTATACCCTCTATTTAGTTCGATTCGCCCTCCCCCACGAACTGTACGGGCCAAGCAATTCTCCGGGGCCAGCGATGATTCGCCTCCTCCGAGACGGTACTCGCCCCCTTTTTGGAGACATCCCTCGCGCTTCTTGACGACCTGAATACCTGAATGGCTGCTCTTGCTTCCCATCTGGCTCTCTGATTGGCTGTGACTGACTGGGGCAATTTCCTGGCAGCCTTGCATGGGCGAATCGCGGGCCGATGGGGCTGAGCTTGAGGGCTTGTCGATATTCTTCAGCTCCATCTCCTCGTGGTGGATCCACAGGTCAGGAGGGCGCAGATCTTTCTGGCTACCTTTCCTCTTCCCGGTACTGTGGGTGGCTCGTTTCCTGGAGGTGTTTAGCAGGCAGGTTTGATTAGCAGGTGCCCTTGTGCTTTTGTGTGAGGCAAAGTAAAGTTAAACTGTTCTAAAGTATAAATTGTCATCAGATATTTATCAGTATAATATGAACAAGTACGAGTTACCTTGGAAAGGTATATATCAAACTCATTTTTTTGGGTGAAATTCAAGTAAAGCACCAAGAAATATAAACGGATCACATGTAAAATGTGTCAAATGTATGGGTTGTGTGAACTATCCTTGGGGGACGGTGTAGACTGCAGGCTTTAGTTCTAGTCCAGCACCTGAAAAACCAGCTGATTAAACTGAGTCTTAATTGAAGACCTTGACGAGTAGTTGATTAGTTGAATGAGATGTTGTGCTGCCGGGCTAGAATAAAATCTCCACCTAGACAGGCCCTTCTCCAATACGAATAGACGTATTTAGTCATTGGGGATTGAGAGGTTTCCAAAGAACAGCGTTCCTCAAAACTGGCCCACGAATCCAAAGTCGGTCCTGCTTTTCCTTTCTCAGATAGTTAATTGAACAATTAGTGGAATTGATTGGCCAGAGTGTCTTCACACCTGACTCCCAGATAAAGGAAAGGTGGAAAAATAGCAGTGCTCGGCCCACGAGAACCGTGATTTCAGGAACCCTGCTATAGAACATATAGGTATTCAAGGCCATATGTATAAAGCCACAGTGACAATGTACTCATCAGTGTGTGGATGAATTGTACAAATGTACTCCCACTCCTAGAGGTAAGAATAAGAGCTATGTACACATATTCTTTTGCCTTAAAAGTAGTCTTAACTTGCCACATATTGAACTCACATGGTAGCCAGAATGGCTGTTTACCAAGGCAGAAACAGTGTGGCGTTTCTGCCTTTCCAGAAATACAATAAGTTCTATTGTTATTGGACGATTCAGGGATAAAAGTGACAATAATAATAATGCAAATAATAATATTAATATCAAGAATATATTAATATCAAGACCACCTTCTCTCACTATGCACCACTGGCATGGAATGAGTTACAAGAGCTTAGATACCCTGATTTTGCTTAGTGAATTTAAATCCCTGATACAGAACTCTTTGCAGGAAGAGTGTCATTGCTTTCTGTAGACTGGGCCCCCATTGATAACATGTTGTATTACCTCCAATCAAAGCACTTTATTATCATGTATGTTTTTATGTATGATATACTGCTGCTGTTGTCTTGGCCAGGTCTCCCTTGTAAAAGAGATCCCATATCTCAATGGGACTTCCTGGTTAAATAAAGGTTAAATAAATAAAAGAAAAAGAAAACAATAAAAACAATACTAATAACATACATTATTTATATAGCACCTTTCATAGAACACAACATTTTTAATAGTCCTGGCAAGTTCTCTTTGAAAAGATGAATGGCTCTATCTCTAGATAGAGATGGTGGGATAGCACCTTTCATGAAAGAGGGGATGTTCTATTGTTAATGGATTAATTCTCTCTCAGCTCTCACCACAGAAATTAAAGTCATTATAACTGCATTTCCTGGTGAGCAGTGACGATTTGGGGCCATTCCATTCTGTAAACAATGTCTCGCGTAGTGAAAAGATGAATTTTCCCAACCAATCCAAGGGATGTCCAACAAAATTCAAATGTGAATCATTGCTTCCCTCCCATTTATGGCAGGCAAGTGCTTATAGTCGATCCACATTGTATAACATACAATCATTGTATGATATTACTATTATTATTATTATTACTATTATTATCAGTACCTTTATTCTCAAATGGCTCTCGACAAAACCTCATGTATACGTATATATGGCACCTTGCAATGGCATAAAGGTCATCTAAATGCCACTCCTAAGAGTCTCTTACTCTACACTATAATTTACTTTGAGCAGCTTTATAACATTCTCTTACATGCAACCTGAACTCTGTCTCAGTTGTCATTCTTAGGAATAGTCTCAGAAACTTTATACAAAAGGCCCCAGGTCTCAGGTCTGTCTGGCATGATCTTGTTTGATTTTACTATATTAACATGAGAAAATAGGAAGTCAGGTCTGTCATGTAAACCAACTGACTCCTCTAGATATTGAGACTATTGAGTAACCAATAGAAAAGGAGTGCTCCCTCCTCTGTAAACAGTAAACTGCCTTTCAGATTTGACTTGACATTCATCAATCAAATGCCGAATTGTTACCTTCAGATTTCACACTGGGGCTGTGCACTATAAGATGAGCTGTTTCTATTTTTCATCAGGTGCATCAATCATTGTTTTCCCATTGTTGCTTTTAACCTTCCCTGGGTCAGTGAATAAAACTGACCTGCAAGGACATGCATTACACACAGACACACACACACACACACACACACACACAAACACATGGAGACTAATACATACATTAACGCACGCATTTATCTCCCCTGGTGTGGTTTACTGGGATGATCCTGTGCTTATTTTGTGACAAACATTTTTGTGAGACAAATGAGAACTACAGTTTGGAAAGTGTGAACAATGCATGTACTCCCATAAGTGGTGACTGACAAAATTGTACTTTTACACCATTGTTTCCCAAGTTACTCCCCTCCTCAAATATCTCCTCTCATTTAATTTTAAAGTTTTTTTTTTTTTTTTTTTGCGATTTGCAGAAATATAGATTGGCTTAGAAGGGTCTCATCTCATATCTCATTAGCCGCTGGAAACCAATAGTGAGTCATCTCCCTGTGCTCCTGTCCTGTATGAAGGGATTGCCTCATTCTCCAGCTGTGGCCAGCTGTGGGCCTCATGTCGCTGAATGAGTCACTCAACAGTGACTCAAAAGAATATCAGTTCCAGTTCCAGATCACACTCTTTGTCATCAGCATTCTGTGCACATGCAAATGCACACCCATATATTAAAATGTACACATCCCTATTTGTACATACAACTATACCCACACACACACACACACATTAACCCGCCCCCCTCAAACACATGCACACACGCACACAGTGGCTTTCTCCTTCAAAATCTTCGGAGTTGGTATCTGATAGAGCGGGTCTGGATTTATGTGACAGTGTGAATGATCTACAAAGGCTTGGCTGTCAGAGGCTGCCCTACACAGCATCTCATGCTCCAAGCCCGTGCAAGCTGCAGCTAACAATGGCTGAATATCAAACACTTCGTGTTCGCTAAATCTCTCCGCGATGTGAAATCCTCTAAAGGATTCAGGAGAGATTTGAGGTACATCAATTCGCACAAGGCTTCATAAAACATCCTTTAAGAAAACCTGCCTACATAAGGAGAATTTTAACAGAGATAAAGGCATTTGGAATTACATAAAATGAGTTTCTCAACCCTCTGCCTTTCAACTGTAACCCTGGATTACTTCCGTTGGAAGTCGTTCATCTTCAGCGAAGAGAGAGTGGCAAGGCGCGGTTCTGAACTTGTTGCACGCACTCAAGCCAAGCTTTTTTTTTTTACTTCTGCCGGCAACCATCCCGACTGTCGAGCACGGCAACCAATCAGCCGACGGGCACAAGAACATCCCACTGAAGATGGAGGATGCAAAAACCTGCGTGTGCCTCGTTTATCAGCTGGGCGTGCCCACATTCCATCCTAAATCATGCGCAGCATCATGTTTACTACATCATGTCAGCTATTTCCCAAAATAAAAAATGTTTCCAGAGAATGTTGGGCCTTCAGGAATGATTCCTACTGAGTACATATGAACATGTGCCACTTAGCAGAGGCTTTCATCCAAAGCAACAGTAGTGAATGCATACATTTTTCAGTATATGAGGTCCCAATGGGAATAAAACCCACAACCTAAGCATTGTCCATGCCAGGCCCTACCTACTGAGCCACACAGAACCACATAGTATACACAGAGTATTTAAAAAAATTCCTTGCAGTGGTGATAGTCAAACCCATAGACATATTTCATCCTATGCTGCCAGGGACAAGCTTAGGGGGAAGAAAGAGCAGGCTAATATGTTCGGTGTAAATCGAGGGCCAGAGTGTGGAGACCTTGAGCGTCATAAGATGGCCCCGATGAGTGGACTTACTTCCTCTGCTGGGCGGAGGAGCGGTGGGTGCAGATCAGGGCCACTATGACAACCACTACCACGGTAACGACCCCCACCGACACCACGATTATCACCAGCAGGTTGCTGTTCTTCTGGGGGGTCACGCTGCCGTGGGGCGGCCGGATCTGACCAATCGGAGGCTCTGGGGAGAAATAAGATAAGAATCATGATCGTATTGAGAAGCTGAATGCTCCTTGCACAATATTTGCAATCTGACAGTGGCACGTGAAATCAACTTTTGGCACACTTCGGCATCCTCTTTGGACAGATCAAACCAGTCCAATATACAATATGCAGTAATACGGACAATGTGTTCCAGGGACAGTGTTAACAAATATGCTTTAAAATGGAGAGCATTCAAAAACAAGCAATAGACAGGTGTCAGAATACATTTAAAATTGGCCATTTGTTAATCTGCCATTAGGGTCTATTGTTGCCTCTCAATAGGAAATAACTACTACACTGTTTTACCCCTTTTTTATTTGACCCATAAGGCACTAGTGTTACCAAGGAATAAATCCTTTAATAATTGATACAACTATAGATTAAAGCAATATGGTGTGGGTATAGCATGGTGCTATGTACACACTGAAAAAGATAGCACTCTAGTGTCCATATATACTTAACTCTATAAGATTTGACATTATGACAATGCAGTAATCTGTGCTGGAAACTGTTCTTTTTAACAACATTAATGCACCACTTTAAAGTGTGCCACTGTTCTGTTCAGAGTGGGACAATATAGACACTTTACTAGGGTTTAACAATTCTAGTTTATTTGGCACTGGCTGTATAACTACTAAATGGCTTTTGCAGGGAAGATTCAGGGAAGTGCCTGATACATCACACCAAACACTTCCTTGTAGGTACTACTTTCCAAAGAAACACCCTAGGTGCCATTTAAGAGCGTCACTGTGCCATCGGGCACTCATATTCCAGAGCATCATTACATTGTATTGGGATCCCCATCATTTCTATATCAAACATATACTGGTCTTATTGGGGTGATGGGCAGTTACTCTGGATGCAATTATTTCTGAACTTCCAGAATATTCTGCAATAGACTCAGCACTCAGTGAAATGGCGCATGAAAGTGGCATATTTTAACATATATTACTTATTTGTAAGGGAAGCAACTCATTATTGTGGATACGGTAGAACACAGCTATGTATAGTAGATCAGCTGTGAGATATTCATCCTTGAGGAAAGGAAATCCCCACTTTGTCCATTAGAAGGGAAAAGGCCATGGCTTCAGTTGCTAACAAGGCATTTGAGAGAAATACCCGATTGCTCCACTGGTGTAATTTAGCATTCAGGGTTTCTAAATGCATTTTGGCCAAAGATCAAAAAGTTAAATTTGTATATTATGAATGGAGAGCTGGAGATCCCTGGTGAAAGATGTGCTCAAGGATATGCGTAACAGGAGGGGAATGCTTCACACATATGAAATTGGAAATGCCTTGCCTTCTCACAAATGCCTTTGTTACACTGGAAAAACAACAGAGTATCCCCTGAATAGAAACACAAATTAAGTTATTGGTCAGTTAGTGTTATAGTATGCGTTACTGTATATGAGTGTGTCTATTTTCAGCTATGGGTATACTGGAAAACTGATTTGCATCATGGGTAAAGTTACTCCTAGTCATCTGAAAATTGTCCATAAAATATCTACTGCAGATACAGGTGCCTGACAAAATAAAGGAAACACCTGAGTAAATGAGGGATACAATATGTATTGAAAGCAAGTACTTCCACAACAGGTGTGGATCTTGAGTTAATTAAGTGATTAACATCCCATCATGCTTAGGGTCAGTGGCAATTTTACGCAGGTGCATTTAAAAGAAAATATTTTTGAACATTGCACCCCCTGTTTTAAAACCCTAAAATCGCCACTGCTTAGGGTCATGCATAAAAATGCATGGTAGGCCCACTTGGCCATTATTTTGGCTACCATGGCTAGAAGAAGACTAGTGACTTTGAGGGGCATCTGTGGTCAAAAGTGCATAGTCCTCGACCGTGATGTCCGTGCATTGATAGAACACTTCAGGAGAGATTCAGGAGCAGAGACATCGGTTTCCACCACCATCAAGAAACACCAAATTATGACATTTCTCGTGGAAGAATGGTGTTCCCTCCAATTTGACACTTTGGATCTATGCCAAGGCGCATTGAAATTGTTCTGGCCTAAATGCCCTATTAAGGCAATTTATGTTGGTGTTTCCTTTATTTTGGCAGCTACCTGTATTTTTTCTAATTATCAAATGATTGAATTGTCTATGAGAAAGTTACAATTCTGATTAATCAATAAACTATAGTCCATCTAACAATATTTCTTTCTTCCTTTATGATAAATTGTTTAAATCAGATACACAATAATGAATAAGCATGCATTTTGAATTCTATTAAAGATTACTAGTTGCCACACTGTATTCACTGCATTCAAATGTAAACCAGCAATTCACGTTTCATGGATTAATGAGTTCAGAGTGACATTTATTCTCCTTTGCCTTGGCCAAGCACTGAAAGCAGCTAATTAATTTAATGTTCAACTTCACAGTCTTGCCAAGTAGTGCTGAACCGTACCACAACTGTTCCCGAACCATACCTGAACTGTACCACAGCCACAACCATTCCCAAAACACTCTGAGGTATGTACCAACCTCTGAGACAAACTGCATGAGCAGCGCACATTTTAGTGGATACACACAGATCCCCCCCCTCCGCGTCATCTTTTCTCATCTTTAAGAGATTAAGTGTGAGCATGTGTAGCATACAATAAGTCCAAGGAAAAATGGACTTTCATCCATTCAACCTGTCTATTCCTGCTCACAGCTGAAAAAATCACAGAAGCGCCAGTATCTAGGCTGCATTGCCAATGGTGTTCAACCGCTTCCTCTTGTTGCTCAATCACGTACATCGTCCCTACTGGCTCCCTCAAATTCTGCTGATGACACAGCACCACAGTGGTTCTGTCCTGAATCTTTGCTTGGAGGCATACTTAGATCATTTCCATCACGCAAAATGAACAGCAGCTATGAGTCCTTTTATTTGCTGTACTTGAATACTCTACTCTGCACTCCGTAACGACAGACAAATGGTGTGCAAACTGTGCCAGGGTTAAGGCATCTGCCTCGTCAGTATGTTATGAAAACCTGCGATGCATTAGGAAGGCTGGAAAAAAACCCATGGACAATAATAACCCGACAGTGTCAGTGTTGAACTAACAGCAGCCGATTTGCTGCGTGCCACCATATCAGACAAAAACAATCTGGGAACACCTCTACGACAGTGGCGTAGTCCTGAACCAGCTAATGTGCATTGGCGCAATGCCCAGGACTAAGTGCTGAGGGTTACTTCAACAAAAGCCTTCACTCCACGCAGGAACAGCATAGTTTTAGGCCGACAGCAGGCCACAGGTGATGTAAGAAGACTCAGATTTTTTACAATTTTGTCTCTTCCTGCTCACCCTTTCCTCAGTTTGTTTTGTTGATAGGAGGCAGTGAATAAGGTGGACAGAGTATGATGCTCAATACCTTCAGGGTTTTGGGTTTTCCCTTGAGGGATTCTTTATTGAATTTACTTTGTTTCTTTCTCCTCCTATCCGGAGGCATATACATCATGGGGAGTAGTCGGAAGGGTAGGGTTTTTTTGTATTGAGAAATGGCTGTGAATTTGATAGATTTTCTCTCCAATAAAGGAGATGCAGACTCATTCAGCCTGTGGGTCTCCTGGTTCTCTCGTTTTCACCAAATACAGGTTGCACGTCTCCTTTCTGTACGGGTTATAAAATCAAAGTCCACCAGAGCTGATTCAACACTGACATATTGCTAGGTACATTTCCTAATTTCAAGAACTTCAGTCGGGGGGAGAAAGGCAGCAAAATATTGATGCAATATATTCCCACAGACATGAACTCTGCGTGTCTTGTCTTGTTTTCTCCGTAGTTTCTTTTTATCTTTTTCATTTTTTTACCTGTAAATGGACAGGCAGTGAGCAAATTGATTCTTTACTGATGCTTTCCAAGCCAAAACCATTGTCGAACTATCATACCTTCACTGCTGTGGAACTATCACCTGATTAAATGTTCCACACCTGACTATGAAGATGCTAGAACTGTTATAATGGAACACATTTGTATCGGTAAAAACATTTGAAACAACAAATGAGGCTTGCAGTAATGTCTCAACCCTAAACTTAATTGGGGTTTGCAGTGATTAGTGGGTGGGTTTAATCAAGGTTCTGGTTGCCAGAGGTGATATGCTGCGAACACACACAGGAATCTGAGTGAACTATGCATTTCCATATCATGGGTAGGGCCTAGCGTCTTGGTAATGGGTTTTATGGCCTGTAAATCCATCCTCTAGTGGAAAAATGCAAATAAAGCTTCCTCATGAATCCACCAGTTGAGCATCCATTAAAACCCATCCCATTGAGACCTGAAGCATCTCAATTAGTTATCTAATTAGTGATAATTATGCACAATTGCGTGTCAATTCACTGAGCAGTAATAATATAATATAATATATGCCATTTAGCAGACGCTTTTATCCAAAGCAACTTACAGTAGTGAATGCATACATTTTTCAGTATATGTAGTCCCAGTGGGAATTGAACCCGCAACTTAAGCGTTGCCAAAGCCATGCTCTACCTACTGAGCCACACAGAACCTACAGTAATCATGGATATTGCCACATCTATCTTCAGTACACATGATGAGGCATAAATAAAACATTATAGGTTCTACATTGGTCAAGAAAGCGACTGGAACAGCCAGAAACTCAAAATGAGCAAGCAAGAATAATAGCTATATTTCCATTAGAACATCCCTCTGAATTTACCTTACAAATAATCACTTTCAATGCACAAAACAGCCTCCAATACAAGTGTTTACAGATTTATTTTCTTTGGCAAAATTGGAGTCCCATGATTTGAGCAAGCCCCAAATGGCGTATACAGTAATAACTGCTCGATGAATCATTTGCACACGAGATTGGTTGGCTTTTTGATGCGCTTAAGGTGCAGGATATGTTTTTTATGAATTACAACTGTTGTTCAACAAAAATGTTCAACTGAAAGATTTAGCCATTGATTTCTTCCACAGGAAATACGGTCCCTTGGTTTAAAAATATTGCCACATTTCCAACAGCAATTACCATTTAAGATCCAGTGATTTCATTATGCTCATCATTCCAAAAGTCTGTACCGTCTTTGGCTGTAATTCCTTTCGTTTTGCTGCTGCAAACGATTGGAACACACTAAAAAACTGACTAAAACTCACAGCTTTCACATCCCTCAACATGTTCAAACAAAATCTGCAACAGGTCACAGGACTGCTGCACCTGCTGACCAGCCTTCTTTTCTTTCTCTCTCTCTCCATCTACAAAGAATATCCAGTAACTCACCTTCTCTTGCACTTAGTGTTTATTTACTGGTTTATTTATTTATGATTATTATTTTTTTTTTCTTTGTTGTACCTGTACTGTATGTGTAGTTTTGTGTTGACTGTGTTTATTTCATACACTCTTGCTGACGCCTGTTGGCCAGGCCATCATTGTAAATGAGAATTGGTTCTCAACTGATTTTACCTGCTTAAATAAAGGTCAAATACAAAAAAAGTGTTGATATTCTGTTTTTAAGGGAGAGGAATGGGTATCAGCTTTCTGGATGTCCTTCATCTCTTTACAGAAATGTTCTTCCCAGGCAGCATCTGCTCAGCACTTTTAAGTTGATTACTCAAGGCATGGTTAAGTGATTCCCTCCATTTTTTTGGAGGCTCATTAAATTTGGATGTCCAGCTGGTACAGGTCAGACGTTGGGGGAGGCTACTTGACACACATGTGTTTCTCTGATGAGGCAGTGAGCATATTCACAGGTGCTCCCCATTTACCAGCAACCTCTGATACCTCGGCCTGCTTGTGGGCTCCAGTTCAGTGGGCAGAGCATCTGTTTTAATCAAACGTGCCTCAACCCCGCGTATCCCAGCAGGCCTCAGTGCGGGCTGTCATTGCAGGGTTCTCCCGCGCCGGGCCCGCTCCAAGTCCATTCAGCGCCGGGAACAGAAGGACTCGTGCATCTGCAGCATCGTACGCTGAAAAATTATTGGACGCACCTCATTTATTTCAAAACGTGAGGCGCCTCTTCCCCTCGCCCTCTTGAAATCCCTCCATCTCCCTCCTCTCTCACCTTCATCTCGCCTCTGCATATTGGGCCACCGCTAATTAACGCACAATTTCCCTACAGACTCAGTGGCAGGGCGTGGTGAGAGACAGGGACATGAAAGACAGAGGAATGAGGCTGATGGAACGACTTCCTGCTGTGAATTCAAACAATTTCCACTTGCTAACCACTTGCAAAAGAAGCCAAATTCTACACTTACTGACCTACACCTTTTGGGGGAACACATAATTGACAGATCAGATGAATGCAATGCTTGTCCAAGACAACAGCACATTCACATGATGCTCTGATTGGGCAGCCTGTCTGTCAGATGGCTGCTACCACTTAATTCCATCTGACGACCCCTACAGCCCAGGCAGCTCAGACCAAACACAAACTCCCATGCCAAATACATTCCCTATATTGGCCTTAAAAAAAAAAGCACCACTATAGCCTACACTTGTTTTTCCCCCTTTCAAAGAGAGAGTTATCTCACAATCACATACCACGCCATCAACAGAGTGGGGTGGGGGATTAGTTTACTATTCTGGAATATGATAACAGACGTCTTCTCAAAAGAGCGAGGAAGAAATACCCAATCCCTGCCCAACTGAGGAGGCTCATAAATCAGGACTGATTTAGCTTTTTCTCTGAACTTCTCTGAACCCTGTGCCTCTGTTCTGTTCCTGATTGGCCAGACATTGTTCAGAAGGCTGAGACTCTCCTTGGTAACAAAAGCCCTTCACCAAAGCTCTTCACTCCAGTACTCACAATGGAAGATTTCGAGGCAACCCGAGGTCAAGCCATTGGTTTCGGTGAGAAAACTAAACCAGCAGGACTTTGTAAGAGAGAAGCCAGGAAGAAGAACCAATCTGTCTGTTCCCTCAGCATCAGCACTCAGCCAAAGGACATCATCCAGTCATGTGGCCAGATGTTCCACATTACACAGCAGTGGACCAGGTGAACCCTCAACAGTCCTCAGCAATCAACAAGACAGACTGATTATAACAAAACTTAAGGATAAAAATCCCCCTTCAAATAAAATAATTGAGGCTATAAGATAATTATTCTGTTTGAGCAAAGTCCATTTCCAAAACTTTGTATCTCTGTGGCTTTTGGAAATGATTTGCAAATTGTGGAGGGCGTCGGTCTCGGCCACATGGGAGTGGCATGGTTGCCTTTGTTTTTACATGTTGTGGAGGCCTTTGGAGCAGGCAGACTTTCCTGGGGCAGGTTTGGCACAAGTCCCACCTGAGCCAGGCAGAAAGTAAGCCACCTAAGCCAGGTGGGGCAGAAATCAGTTAAGTCATGTCATTGATGTGCAGGTTGACAGTTAGTCTTTGTCTTATCAGTTTTTTGTCTTGTCATGTCATTGATGTGGAGTGTTTGATGTGACTCTGTTAGTCTTTGTCTTATCATTTTTTCTGTGTGTGTTTGTCAAAAGTGACTGAGTAGAGTGTGTGTGTGTGACCTGTGTGTGGGAAAGAGGGAGAGGGGGTGCAGTAAGAGTGTCCGCCTCTCTCCCTCGGTGTGATCGTGAAAGAGAGCGAGAGGGCACCCTGAAAGAGGGTCCGCCTCTCGCCCTCGGTGTGATTGGAAGAGAACTTGCACTCGGGCAGTGGAGAGTGTTTCTGGACAACGGGCCGAGAACTCTCACTGAAAGAGTGGAGAGTGTCTTGGGGCTGGTTGCCAGAGAACTTTCACTGTGAGGAGTGGCGAGAGTCTCTGCGTTTGGGATAAAAGAGAACTCGGACTGAAAAGTTAGAGTGTCTCTGTATGCATGGGTTTGGGAGGCACTTGAAAAGTCACTGGATATGTGTGTGCCTGGGGAGGTTCTGGGGGAACTCTGGTCTGAGGAGGCGTGGTGTCTTGAGATGTGTGTGTCGGGACAGTGCGTAGAGTTCTACCCTGTCCTGGTGAGTGTTGATGTGTGTTTAATGTGAATGTATGAAGGCGGTGTGGAAAGCTGCTGACTGTCTGTGTTGTGTGTTCCCCGGAAGGGGATTCCCCCTCGGAGGAGGCGGGGCTTTCGTTAAGTTTTTATTTTTTTAGTTTGTTATTTTAGTTCGTTGTTTTTGCCCGAAAGCTTCGCGGCAAGTAGGGTGAAGACCTTGTGTTTGTTTTGTTTTATTTAAACCTGCTCTCCCACTGTCTCTCTCCCGTGTCTGGGGGGAGAAACAGAAACCAAAGGATCCACTCCGTCTCCAGACTGCTCTGTTCTCATCCAGGGATTGTCACGTGGCGTGTGACACAAATGTTTTATTCTGAAAGTTTTGTGTCTTGGTATGCTAATAATTATTTCTTAATAGTACTTTGGGAGGTAACACCCTGCCCTGTGATTGGAGGAAACCCTCAATGGACTTCTGAGGTAGACTAAGTCATATTTTAATACCAACCACATATAATTACTGCAATACATGATTTTATGGTGGAGGAAAATGAACTAAATCAATTGGACACTAGAAAGACAAAACAAGCAGAGGTGATATCTATTGGAATAAACCGTGTCAGTTCTTGAAATTAGAAACTGTACACGGCTAAATATTCATCATCGAATCAACTCTGATAGATTATATTTTATAAACCATACAAATTTGTATTTGATTAAATGGGAACAGTCATTTATTGTTTATTGTTATAGGGAACTAGGCATGACACAGAATGCACAAGTAGCGCTCCAAACAGATGGGCAACGAACAATAAATCCGGCCTGCAGCAACAAATTCTGAACAATGTAGTCTTTTTCAGGTAGCAATGAATTTTGTGCTTGGTGGACTCACATACACTTTAAAGTACTCCGTTAGAGTCGGTTTAAAACTTGTGCAACATATAGAAAGAAAAACAGTGCATGTTAATTTCAAAATGAGGAGATGGTACATCCCTGCAAATCTCATACCACTGCTGGTATTGCATCAATTGTGAGTCCCATTACCTTTCCTGACCTCACTATAAATGCAGAGCAAGATAATGCAGCCTTAAGGCATCAACAACAACCGGGTCCTGTCTGGAGTCAAGGAGCCTTTTTCATTTCTTCCCACTGCTGAGAAGTTTGGGACACGCGGATTGGGAACACAGGGAGCTGAGACGGCTGAGGTGGGAAAGCAATTACCGCCCGAGGCATTCTCAGCCGGGCCTTTTCTTTCTTTTTTTTTGCGGTTCCAGTGCTTACCGTTCAGGCTGCTCCTATCTATCAGGTTATTGTCAGGTGGCCAGTAGCCTCCATCTCCATGGCGACCTGCGGAGCAAAGAGCAGGTTTCAGTGAAGGAGGAGTGACACCTTAATGTGAACTGTGATTTAAGAATTCGAGAAAATGCATTTTAATCAACAATGAGATTATATATTCTGGATACGCTTTGCTGCATTAGAGGGAATATTAATTCTGAGGGGGATAAAAATCGGAAAAAGTGTCATTTTTACAGAAAAAAATTATGCATTTTATATAAGGATATTCATTGAACATTTCTTTGTATTCAAATATATTGCATTGGAATTGAAATATTAGACACTGAAATGTATATTGACAGCATTTAGATTAAAACATTTTAATTTATGAATTGAGGATAGGAAAAATTCATTAAATTAGATAGGAATCAATTCATAAGATCCATACAAGAAAGTCTTAGATATGCAAACTGGGTGGTGACAGATTTAGTATTCTATGCAACAATACATTTTGAATCATGACTGAACAACAAAAAATATCCAAACTAATCATTTATAATGCATTTTTTCTTAGCCTTAGTATCACATTGATGGAGATTGTTAAGTGTACTGTGTGCGTTGTGTGCACAAACGAGCTTGTGGAAAACACTAACTGCAGAAATAATAATTGACAATTGCCTCTGTTTGTACGTGAGTGTGCAACTCAATGTCTTCCACTCTCCTCACCATCACAATAGCAGCACTATCCTCACTCTCAGGTGAAAAGCCCCTGGCTCCTACACACCAAGCACTGCTCTCAGACTGCTCTCAGAAGTTTCAAAAACCCATTCCCAACAAATCGCTCAATATCCAATTATTTCCTGGTAAAAAACGCTCCCCAAGTAGGTACTCAGAACCAAAATAACTGAGCTCACCAGGCCCTTGTTATACCTCTCCCAGATGGCACTGAGAGACCAAATTGGCTCGACAAGAGCATTGCTTAAGGGAATATTCTAAGCAGAGGAGCACAGCCTTGGCTGTCAAGCACTCTTGATGCCATCGTTCATGCATTTCGAGAGCATTCTTTACTGTCAGTTTTTCATAATTGAAGCAACTGAAAAGGTACAAAGGTGCCAGAATAATAGCCAGATTTTTTTTCATTGTCTGGCAAAAGTGCGAAAAAAAGAACAAAAAAGGGAAACAAAAATATAGGTGAAAGGAGGGGGGAAAAAGGACTGATGCCTGGAAGCTGCACCTGGAGTTCCTCTCTTGACCCCTTTCATGTTATTCCATTCAGAGTAAAAACACACAAGTGCTATCATTCCTAGGGCCACAGATGTTTCTTTCCAAAACATTTAGTGCCAGAAAGTAGTGAAAAGGAAACAATGTCCCACTATTTTACAGGTTTTATGGGATTTCAGTGATATTTACAATATTGTGAACAATTTGCACAAGAAGAAATGTAAGAATTCCACAAGTAAAATAGTAAATAAAAGTAAATAAATAGTTAAAAAAAAAAAAAGTTAAAAGGGAACTTCAAATATTTATTTTCAATTTCAGTGCACACTGGTAATAATAACCTAATAAATGTTACTCTACCTAAAAATAAAAATAATGCACTTTTCTCTTGACTGGATGATTGGTATGGAGGAAATAATATGTTAATATGAATGAACTCATTAAAATTTTAATAAAATGTGATATGTCAACATAAATAATGAAATGTAAAAATTTAATTATTAATTTCCACATGCAATTGTGTTTATTTATTTTCCCATTTCATTATTTCTACGATTAGTTAATTCAAGGCCGAAATTACCATATATATTGGGGGGGACACATCCCCCCCAATATTCAGATATGCTCAAAATGCCCCCAATATATAGCCTAGCTGATATAAAAAATATAAATAAATTGATTTGGTCCCCCCCAATGTTGACTCCATGGTTACGGCCTTGAGTTAATTCATTAATGAATATTTTCACATTTTATCTGTGGTGTGAAAAGGGAAATATAATAATTATAATTAATTAATAATAATAAATTAGTCCATCCATTAGTCCATCATGAATCGTGAATCATCCATCAAAGCCAGTGGGTGGGATCTAACATTCGATTCAGTTGAATTTTGTAAAATGCCCAAGACAACCCATTCAGTCTGGATCAGTCGATTCCAGTTCTTGATGATCAATTATTTAATTTAATTTTATGTTTACATTACATTATTTCCTCCATAGATTGGACTCTGATCTGACTCATTCATTCATTTTTTTATTTAGTTTATATATGTATTCATATAGTATATATTCCAAGAGTATGGAGCAGCGGTCATCTCTCCAGAAACATGCACTGTGTGGGCCAGCAGGAATTCCTCAGTCCTGAGTTATACTGGTAATGCAGGTACAGCGGACAGGAAAAATGACAAATGGGCCACATTAGGGGGGTCCCACAGAAACGCAGAACACATTTTGCTTTGCCTGAGGTAGAAGATGGACTACCTATGGGGGTTGCCTATCAATCAACATCTCACTGGCCTGTTTCTTCTGAAACAGGGCCTCTCTCTGCAGTTTATGATGTTTTTTCCCTCTGTTCTTTGAGGCGGAAGACACAGAACATGGCAGACATGGCTCCCAAAACTCCCGGCAGATTAAGGACAGAGGAGCCATGGAGAATGCAATATTGCATGCATTTTCCCTGTAACTTAGTCCGACCACCCAGAAAAAAAGGCTGAGAGGAGGCACATCCATCCTGGGTCTCTAATTTCACGAGTGCGTCCCGTGACGCCGTTTGAGGTGATTTATATGTTACGAAGCCCCGGTCTGCAGGGGCTTTCACTCTGCTCACAGAACTCATTTATTTTGTGGCCCTTACATGTTCCCACATTGAATATATCTCTTTGTTTGTGCAACTTCACAACCTAAAAGGGTGCACATTGATACAGGCAACTTTGGTGCGTTAAGTTTGGTTGTGATGGCTTGTGACACTGAATGGCGTATGATTTCAAACCCAAAGTTACCTGAGTTAAAAAAACACACGCCGATGTGAGTACACAACCCCTACACTACTGGGTGGGTAATGAGAGTCACTCAGCGTAATGATCCAGTTACTGTTGTTGTCCTACCTATTCCCCTGAAACAAGTACCTGTTCATTTACTTTAGATATTTTTGATATTCCTGGAGTAAAGACATTAACCTTGGCATCTTGCACGGAATTTATTCATTAATTTTATTTTATTTGTTTGTTTACTTGTCAGGGACGTAGGACGTTAATACAAATTTAAAAAAACAAGCACCAGATGCATTGCATGAAGTGTTTATAGCCAAAGGCTAATTTCCAACACCTGTCCCCAATAAACTACAGCAAAATAAAAGTATGTTTAAAAAAATAAAAACAAACAAAACAAAATACATGCACGAACACATTAGATAAAGTAAATCTACATAATACAGCAAAATAGCAAATAATAAAACTAAACAAAACACAAGCAACTGTAAATTACATAATGGAAGCAAACATATATACTTATAAAAACAATCAAAAAGTTTATGAAAAATACAGTTCTTAACCATTTTTAAATTAAGTTCGGCCCCTGGGTGGAGAAATGGTAAAGGCACGGAGTGCAGGTTGCCCACTGCAGTCGGGGTTCGAGCCCCAGCTGCACCAGCCCGGCTCTGGCCATGAGTCCCATTCAGGGCAGCAATTGGCTGTCTGCCCCGTGAGGGGGGAGAGAATGAGGCATGATACTCATTTGCTACAGTGGGTATAAAAAGTATTCACCCCAGTTTTCACAATTTATCTTCTTACTTCATTGAATCAATGGATTTAATTGGGATTTCTTGACACTGACTAACACAGAATACTCTATAATGTCAAATACAAAAAACAACTCTTTGTTGTTGTTATTATAATTGCTAATTGATTCCATAAGTATTCACCCTCCTTGACTTAATACTTAGTATAAGCATCTTTATGTGCGATTACAGCTGTGAGTCTATTTGAGTAAATCCCTACCAGCTTTGCACATCTGGACTGCAATTTTCACCCATTCTTTTTTACAAAATAGCTTGAACTCAATCAAGTTGTATGGGGACTGTTGATAAACAGTTTTTAAACCACTCGTGGCTTTTGCTGTATGCTTTGAGTCATTGTCCTGCTGGAATATAAATCTTATCCCAAGTCCCAAGTCTCTTGCACACTGCAGCAGGTTTTCCTCCAAGATTTATCTATATTTTGTTCCATCCATTTCGCCCTCAATTTTTTCTCAATTTTCTCCAAGACAATTTAACGCTCAAAGGGGCGATTTACAAACTCATCTCCAATTCAGATTTTCTAAAGGGCTGGAAAATGAGATAGAAAAAACAAATTCACTGCAGCAAAATTTAATGCATAAAAGAGATAAGAAATGTGTAAGTAAGGTACCAGACTGTCCATATCCATGTTTTCATTTTGATGAGAATGAGGCTATATAAAGCTATAATTGGACAACCTTGTCCCTTGAGAGCTTTCTGACTTTGACTGTTTCTCTCAATCTGTTATGTTGTGGGCTGGTACACAGACAATCTGTTTACAAGTCTCCTCGGGTGGTCCACCGTAGTGTACTTATGTGTAAAGGGCAACTGACACTATTTTAAACTTCGCCACAGTAATTCAATCTATCAACATACATCCTCGATAGTAGTATTGTGCCTGTTTTTTTCACTTTGTGACGAGCCAACATATAAATATGCCCATTTATATTTCCCTACTTTAATAGAACATTCGGGTTGGTGATGTAGAGTGGCATTCTATCAGCATGAGTGGGTGGGAAAACGACTCCAATATTGAGCTCTCCACCAGTGGAACATGAAAATGTCCCAGTATGGGCACCAACACAAGGGCAGGGTATGCCTTACATATTTGCGCCATGTCTCTCATTATCAGAGTCTGACACAAACTCATCTCCATCCCATTATTGCTCACCACAGCGAAACGCACAATACAAATACAGCCAGGTGTGTTTCTGATCTCTCACCGACCACATACTCCTTTGCATTGGAACCACTTTCCCCATGTTTTCTTCATATTTTCATTATTGATGGGGAACCTGTAGACACTTATCCCCTTTTCCTGACTTCCCACATTAGAGCAGCCAGCCACCACACATCTACACACCATTTTAATAGTATTTTCCACAACTCCTCTCTCTATCTTGTATTGGCTACCATCAGCTTACTACTCAGCGAATAAGCAAAAATAGTTTAAAAATACAGTTTTAATGTTTCACGTTTCACAACCGTTATGGGCAATTGTTTGTCTTACTTCTGCAAAGTTGTTAGTAGCATGTCAGGTGCTATTTAATTATGGAGATCATCAGAAGGAAACCTCCAACTGGCTCAACAGTTGAAGAGCAGGCATACAATTCCCTCGTTCACATTCACAAGCCCTTTCCCATCGGGAACAATAACTATAATGATAATGAAAAATCATTCCAATTTAAATTAATAAAAGCTTCTACACTAGAATGATAACTATAAAAAGGAAACTAAAATGATAATGATCATTGTTCAGATCACTTTCAGAGATTTAATAAAAAATCTAAACAATAAAACATATCAAACCATTGTGCAAACCCACAGAAAGCATGTCTTAACCGATTGACAGCTGTATACAATAAAAAGACATACTCTAGTGTATGCCAGATTTTAGTGAATGATTTCTAGTTTATTGTTATTGTTATCGTTCCAGGTGGAAACGGGCCTATACAGTGTATTTTATAAAACAGTGACAGCTCCAGCGCAACCTACCTTGGTCATTGGCCATTTTATCTGGGTGATCAACTGTAAGAGAAGGGAAGGAAGGAAACAAGGACAGCGTTACTGTAATAGTGTATACAGTTGCACCCATCATTACCTTCCCAGGAGTACTAGTACAACAGCACATGCAGGCTGGATCAAAGTACTTTTAGATGTAGTTCTGTTCAGATTTTTTCCAATTACTGCAAAATAAAACTCTACTCTCAAAATGAAAGGTTTAGTTATTGTGTATTGTGTTTCATAAGTAATTTCCATACCATTCATTTAACCATACCGACTGAAAGCATCTTAACAATGTTCAGGGAACAGTACTGTGAACAAACTAGCTAAATCAGGAAACAGCAAACAACTGAACAAAACCTTGGGGACCCTCTAGATGTTTCGCTCAGTGGAGGTTTCTATAACACCCTCAGGTGGTGCTCTCTGCCTCACTAAGCTAATAGAACGCAATGTAACGCAATATAGTACTTTATACGTTGTTGATTTGACAATTATGGCTTATGACGTGTACAAGCACTGCTTCACCTAGTCTTTCGAATGATTATCTCAGCATTATCCTGTCAGAAAACCAACAGATCTTACCATTGGTAAGTATTATTGTTTCAGATTTATTGTATTATGCTTCAAATATATCTAACTTTAATATTTGTTCACTTGAAGTAATGTATGTTTTATATCTCCATTTGCAGCACATTCCTGCACCAGAAGACCCTTCCATCTGCCCTCCTCCCTGTCAGATAATTCTATGCTGTCAGAAGTCCAAGTAACTCCTTGTCCATTAACCTGAAATGTCTGTGTTTATTTTTTGCATCAAATATAAATAGCCTTAGCCTACAGCAAAGAAGAGGTTGTTATGTCAGTTACATGTCTTTTGAATAAATATAATATTCTGGGTTTCTCTGCTAAATTATATGTTCTTTATACACTTATAAAAAAAGTGAGTGCTGTTTTTTAAAAGGGGGGGGGGGTTGCTTGGGTGGTTGCTTCGCCAAACATTTTTGTCACCAGCCGCCACTGGTTTCACTGCATTGAATGCTAACAAGCACAGTGCTCTGTTATTGTACAACAGAAGTGAAATTGCAATTTTGATTTAATTTGTTTACTGCAATAAAGTAATTTTGTGGAATAAACAAACAAAACAGAGTGAAGGTGAAGCAAATGACACAGCTCTTTTTGAGCACCTTTTGTATTTCCATTTGCAAACCCCCTTTGAATAAAAAAACTGACAAAACAACCAAGAAATCAAAAAATGCACACCATGGATGGTGATATGGATTAATTTATTGACTGGGGGAAAAAGACACAAAAGGAAAAGGCAAAGCCAAAAGTAAAGTGATCGAAAGGGAAAGGTCATATGGATATCTAGCCCCTGAAATCTAGCCCTAGGACATTGACATGGACATCTGGACATGGGTGTTAAAGTGGGGAGGGTACTCTTCCAACCTTTGGAGGTCCTGAAGAAAATGGGGTCAGAAAGGGGGCCCACCCCCTTGGAGTTCTTGGCCTGGATACGGAAGTAGTAGGCGGTGTCCAGGTTAAGTTCCATGACCTGGTGGGTGAGTCGATCCCCACTGATGGACTCCATTACCCAGTCATCAATCGGCATGTTCTTATCCAGCGTGTAGAACAGGATGTACCCTAAAGGCATTACATATGATTATAATCCTTAGACATATTATTATTATATTTCCTCTTATTTAAACGACAAAGATGAACATCGTTCCGATCGCTTTCAGAGAGATTTTAGAAAAAGTCGGGACGATAAAACATGTCAAACCAAGCGCTGTCTGAGCCCGCAGAAGGATTTGTTTACTGATTGACAGCTGTGTACAACAATAATACAATTAATACAACATGATTATAATCCTTAGACATATTATTTATAGTTCACCTTATTTAAATGAGGTAGGTCAACAGAAGACTAATTCCCCTTTTGCAATGATGATGTATGCAGTTAAAAACATAACATATGACATACAGTATGCCATTTACAGACGCTTTTATCCAAAGCGACTTGCAGTAGTGAATGCATACATTTTTCAGTATATGTGGTCCCAGTTGGAAACGAGCCCACAACCTAAGCCTCTGTCTGCCACAGCAGTCCAGCAGTGTGGAAGACTTGATAAGACAGTAAATAAGACAAGTGCTCTGGCCACGTAATTTTAAGCCAGTGATGTGAGCAGGTTTCCAATAACTTCAAATATAGTCAATCTGAATACTGTAAACCATAGCCATTCCAACAGAAATAAATAACATTTTTTTTTCCTACACAGGTGAACATTGAAGAAAAAACATAAGATCCTTTGGGTCCACAAGGAGTCATCGGTAGCTGATAAAGAAATCAAGATGATTTAAAATGTCATGATGGGTTTTTGCTGAACTGATGTACAACATGGGATGGGGAAGTATGTGACTTGTGAGGGCAGAGTAGATTACAGGGGAATGGGAGGCAGGAAGTGGTACATTAAGTGGGGGAAGATTAAGGGGGCCGGGGGCAGCTCACCAGTGATCCTGCCGTTGGCCTCCATGGGCGGCTGCCAGCTGATGAGGATAGCCCGTGGCTTCCCCTCCCGACTGATGACCGTCAGGTCCTTGGGGGCAGAGCTGGGAGCTGACAGACGGTGGGAAAGGGTAATGGTGGAATCAAATGTACATCACCAGTGTGGTCCTCATTCTGCAATCGCTTGCAGCTTGTTTCAGGGCTCAATTAAGCCTCAAATTATAGCTGGTCTCAATCATGCCTCATGCAGGCTCAGAAGAGCAATTTACTGCTTTAAGTGTGGCACAAAGCATATCTTTTCTCAAAGCAGGTTTCTCCACAATGTAATTTGAGCCTTGTTCCCTCAATGTAGAACTATGTAAATGTTTAAAATGCCCGATTCGGTGAATAATTAAATATGAATACTATCAATTACATTGGGAAGGCTGTGATATTGTACATTCAAATTTAATAATGGAAAAGAAAACCTTGTGGGCATTACCAGAGCTGGTAAATGGAACTGCCTAATTGAATTATGCTTTTTTTAAATAATAAAATTTTATTAGAAATGACACGTGCAACTATTCGTGTTCTGTTGTGTTTACCCTCTAACAAAAACATGCATTAAAGCACAGGGAAAAACAAATAAACAACTGGCTGGCTGGCAATTTAATTGTGATAAATTAACAGCAGGGGACCAAAGGTCAGTGTTTACTTAACTAGCGTGAGCACATTTGATATAATGAACAGAGGATACACAGGCGATTATATCCTTGGCAAGGATCCTGGATCATTCCCATCATTAGCATTGTATCTTAATTAAAAAAACTGCACTGGTGAGTCACAAAGAAGGACGCTACCTGTCGTCAACATTGATTAAAGGATACCAATATGCCCAGGATTGTGTTCACACAACAAGGACCACAGGAAAGAACAGATTTCCTGCATCACATTTCAATTAAAAAGGTTTATTTCCAACCAACTGTTGGGTGCAAGCATTTAAGGGTATAAATGATTACAGCAACAGCTTTACGTAAAAAGAACGATAAGAACCGAGCACAAACTAAAACCCAGTGGGGGAAGTGTGCCTGTGTTTCTCATGTGTTAACACGGTTAGTATGTAGTTCGAAACAAGCGGGAGGTACCTGCTTCGTAGGTAGTGGCATGTGCTGTCATGCTCCACGTGCTAGACTTGCGGCCTTTGGTCACCATGACAGCAAACTCATACATGGTGTTGGGCTTCAGTCCAGTGACAGTGTGACTGAGGGCTGTGGTGTCTGCGGACTGCACAAGGGCACAGAGAGCATGGGATTATACAAAGAGAGGGAAAAGGGTCACGCCGATGAAACTGAATCAAGGGAAAAATATGTCAATAAATCAAACTAAATCAATCAAACTGTTTGACAATTTGCCTTTCATATCAAACAAACATGTGTACATGTACATCTCAGGTTGTTGTAAGTATCTGATTCCAGTTTTATTTTATTTCCTGAAAACATCTGCCCATTTGTTTTTTTGGACATAATCATGAAAGCATTTCGTTTTTATAAACTTTCCAAAACACACACAATCAATTATTGTTACTGATGTTAGAATTATGAAATTAGCTCAGAATGGACACTGTACATTAGTGCAATATTCTTAGTACACATTACATTACATTACATTACTTACATTCTTAGTATAAATAAAGGGGTACTTTAATGCTAGCAGATTATGTCACATTCTTCTTCTCTGCCAGCCCAGTCCCACCCCCAGCAGAGTAAATTTGTCATGAGCCCACAACTTGCGGGACCACAATCCCGCTGCAAGGCTCTAATAGTACTGCATTATCCTTCTCTCCTTCAACCATTGACTGGGGTCCCGAAGGATAGCAGCCCTGTTGCAGGGCTCTCCTTACAGTGCATTCATTATTTGCCTAGCAGATACCTTTATCCAGGGCAAATTATGTAGCCTACATTTTACAGTACAACTGATCCATTAATACAGCTGAATAGTTACTGAAGCCATTTAGCTTAAGTACCTTTTGCTCAAGAGTACAACTGCAGTGCACAATATTGAATTCAAACCTGAGACCTGATTTTAAGTCCAATTTATTAACCACTAGGCTACACTGATACACTGTATTAACTATATTTTTGATTAAATGGAGGCTTCAGTACTTTTTGACCATTTGAGTCTGAAGTGTAGGTGTCCGGAAATTTTGATGCCCCAAAATCATCTTAAATACCTTGTACTTTCCACTGGTGGAGTAGCTGGTCTTCCACTTGACAGAGTAGAAGCGGACCTCGGCGGTCTTCTGGTTCTTGGAGACAGAGTTGTCGGCCCAGTTGACCCGGACCGAGTCGGGGCTCAGGGCCACGGCCTGCACACCTACTGGAGGGATCATGGGAGTGGAGGTATCTGGGATGGGAGTAGGGAATTTATCAAACAGATGGAACAAATCATCATCTGATGGGTCTATGGGGTCTGGAGCCACACACACACACACACACACACACACACACAGACACACAGGCACACACAAACATGGAGAGGCATGCACCAGGCAAAGGACAGGGGACATGCAAGAATCCATGTCACCATGCAGCCCGATGATGTGAGTGAGCAGTTGAGGGTTGGAGAGGAAACAAAAAGCATGGGACAGGAAGTAACGAAGAAGACAGGAAGTGAGGGACAGAGAGAAGGCAGAAAGAGAAGCCCATTACTCTACAAATATTCCAAACACTGACGGTGCTAGGAGAGGCTCTACTGACGTCCGTTAACTACCAGATAAAACTAAAGTCACACCTACAAGAAGAGAGAAAATAATTAGTAAGCACACGGAAGACTTAAGTTGGTTATCTTCATAGCTGTAGAAAACAAATATTTAGCTTCTTTGTAAATACTAGTAAAGAAATATAGAACAAAGACAAAGACAAATATACATTTTTATTACGTAGTAAAACCTTACTCAGTCACCAAAATATTGTCTGTCACATGACAGATTTGGTTTCTATGAGTCCCCTTTGCAACCGAATACTGACATTCCATCACTTTTCATCACTCAAACTGTGTCACTCAGTGTGAAACAAAAGTGTGTTGTGATGCATCAAATGGCAAATAAGAAACAAAAAATGCAGTTTCATAACTGTTAAATAACAATCTCGACCCGAAGAGGCAGACGGTTTGCCGTAGTGAATACAGGTGGGGAAAAAAGCAAACAGTTATTTTCTGCACTTCTGTGGAAAACTAAAATGGCACAGGCAGAGTCTGGCAGACACCTCACGCTGTGTTTATTGGCACAGCCTTTCAACAGGCTGTTTTCGACGCGGAGCGGAGTGGACCGTGTGGCACTAGGGGATGGATGTCTTTCAACAGGACTCGATTTATTTAACACCAAGCTCCAATCCTGGCCCTCAGAGGGGATTTAATGTCAAAAAACAGCCAGCCTTTTCTTCCTCCCCCGGTCATCCTTGCCATTGCTTGTTTGGGGCGCTTTGGCCAGGCTGCATGGCACTTACTGAGAAGGGATCCTGAAGGGCAAGGAGAGTAACTGGTGCAGGGCACCACATTCGGCGGCCATTTGATTGCCATTCCTTTGCTTTCCTGCCCTGGTTTATCGGCTGCTGGATGTTTGCTGGGTCGATGCGAGCCCCGAAGGAGGGCAGATCCAGATGTGAGCAGAGTAGGAGTTCTAGTGATTAGCCACACAACAACAGAGCCGAGGGAACCTCGCTGTTAGCAGTAAGCACTGCCTGCGGCTGCAAAGCTTCACTGCCTATCGAGAGAGGCACAAAGGGATCCGGAATGGCCAAATATCCTGGGGGTGTGTAACTGGCATTTGTAGCGCCTCTACCGCTAATCTCTACACCTCACAGCTAATCTCACACACCTATTTTTTGCCTTTATTTTCAAGTCAACATTGTGCACTCAATAAACAGATCAATTTAGGTTGAATTTAACAGATTTAACAGTAATATTTTTTTAAAAGGTAACTACAACTACTACTACTATGACTAGTAATAATAATAATAAAAATTATACATTCCAGGAAATGGTCATAGCTTGAAAATAAATAAGTTTATTTATTGTCGCAAGCACTCACTCACTGTGGTTAAAACTATATTGGATCTACAGAGGCACCAGCAGCATACACAGTTCACTTGTGGCTGGAAGCAAAGGGCCTCTGCTTTATTTGCAAGAGGGGGGAAGAACAAAGTTGTGATGAGTGTCTCAGGGGGTTCCTATCTTCTATTCTAGCCTTTTTTTATTCTCATAGCTTTCTCCCCACACTGGTCTGACACAGCTCTCTTGCCTAAGGCCAAATATATTACATGTGTTTCCCATTAATTCCAGAAAAACAGGGCAGGTACTGTAGGACACTAACTATATATATATATATATATTTCCAATGTTCCCTTTTTTGTGTGTAAAATTTGAACCTATAGTTTTACAAATATTAAATTAAATAATGATACTTAAATATTGCATTAAACTAAATCATGCATAATATCAGCTTTGATTTTTGATAAAACTTAATAAAACAAATATCTTATGCAATATTTATGATGGACCTCCTGGGTTGGTGTGTGCGCAGTGGTGAGGGCCATGCGGGGTATCAGAAACGAACGCAGCAGTAGAAAATTGCATTATGCAATCCCTCTCTTATCTGTGCTTATCTGTGTTCATTTTTTTAAACATTAAAGTAGCTATATTTACGTTATAGTTACTAGGCATAGTAGCATAATGCTACTTGTTACTGTAATGTATCTTGAGTGCATTCAAACTGTAGTGTAGGATACTGGTAACGTATTTTGCCAAGCGTGTAGGTTACCGGAGTTAAATTGTTCTGAAGTTTCACTTTCTTTGCATTTGTATCCCATTCTATATTATCAGCAAATCAAACCATTAAATCAAGAGGAGAATCTCTAAGTAGTAATGTACCTACTGTATATGTAGCACGTTGCCGTAGCCATTCACTGGGTCAAGTGTTAACTCTGCTGCCATGCTATAATCTCGGGGGTTGATTAGTGATTCCTATTGTGCATTCTGCACTCTAGTCAACATACCTGTTATGGACCTTGTTACGGCACTTTCATAGAGTGGAACCCCTTCCCCAGCATTGTTGAAGGCCTTCAGTGAGATCACATAGTGGGAACTGGGCTCTGTGTGGAAAGAATACAGAGTACAGGTATAAATACAGAGGTGCCCAACAATACCAGTTATACACCACAGCTATCACAAAGCTACAGTTCTCTAATCCCATGACACCCTTTTCACAACGTTTCTATCTGGAAGAAAAGGCAAACATTCAAATGCAATGAATGGAGCGAAGAAAAAAAAGCCAAATACTAAATAAAATGTCCTCCAGTCCCACAATGCACCGGTGTTTCTATTACAGCGTACGGCAGGCTCATCTAGCTGAGGCGTATTCCCTGTGGGCCAACAGAGAGCTGGTCTCATCTCGCTGTCAATAGGAGAGTGGAGTGACCTTGGTGCAGCCCCTAGCTTAGTGAGCAGTCCCCAATGCAGGGAGCTGAGATGTGAATTCTCTTTCAAGTCACTCCGTTCTTCCCTCCAACGCGCATACATTCTTAAATTGACCAGGCGAAGGCTGCCCTACGTTTTGTTTTGCCAAATCAAACCAGTCATGTGGAGCTGAATAGCTTCTTGTTAAAAATATAATCCTTGCCTGTCTTCCTCTGAATAACAACTTATAACCTCATCAGTACGGTGTGCACATTCAGGATTCTGGTATCACATGAAAGAGCACACTTGTGGGATGACAGAAAAATAATTAGAATGTAGATGTAGAAGTTATTTGTTTTTCAATACCGGCATTTTTTAAACATTCACAGTGGACATTTAAAATAGGTTGCTGATTAAAAATCTTTTTATTTATTTATTTATTTTTGCTGTAATTCAGTAAGATTCCAGTGACAACTGTTAAAAAAAACATTAAATGGGCTGTTCCTTCTTTACGTATACATGGTGCTTGGGAGCTTGTTTTAATCAACATAATTTATTTACGGCTGCTGAACATAATCACAATTCATAAAATAGTCAAACTTGAGCTTTAAAATAATAGGAGATATCTTGATATGTGCCTCAAGTTGGAAAGATATAAATCGATTAGAACTGTATGGGGTTGTGGGTGGAGAGAGGGTAGGATGGGGGGGGCGTGCCACTGAAAAGATTAAAAATAAATAACAGACTGTTCATATGTGCCTGGCTACTGGCTATAGACGAGTTCAAAGTTCACTGCAGTTCAGAACTGCAGCTCACTCAGTAATGCATAACCTGAGGACATTACCATACAATGTCACGGAGTGCCAGGTGCTGAATACCTGGCGGAGATGGTGTTTCTGTACAGCATCCTGCAATGTAAATGTTCCAATTGTATTACCGGGTGTACTCTATCAGTTCTGAATTTATTTGAACAAATATGACAGTAGTTAGTGACAGACGTGTTTCGCGTAGGGCGGACCTGCATTGGGTTCACAGAAACATCATATCTAATTGCGTGATTGAGTAATTGTTTGTCTATTTGAGTGCGCGTATTTCACAGGGCATTGACTGTGCACTGAAATGTGTTTGTATCTATGTTCTCTCCATGAAATATTTAATCATATTTATATGCAATCGGCAGATTATGTGCTGGAGCTAGAGCACATACGCCAATAACAAGATGCCATTTTTGATGCTTGATTTAATTGGTCTACTTGCTGGCAGCGTTGCTAACAAATCACTTGTCTATTTCGGTATTTCTTGCGCACGCAACTGTTAAAAAACGCTCACTAGAGCCCACCAGTATATTTGATTACGTTTTTTTGATTGGTCACAAGAATTTACGCCTTACAAATTGGCTTTCATTATTTAAAAGACATACAATACGGAAGAAATTAAGCATGCCTGATTGGATGAGTTCCAAATGGGTGGGCCCAGGCATACCCAGGCCCACCCATGGCTATGATGCGTACACCAACATGAGTAATAGGCACTTTTAATAAGCATGATATAATATAGACTGATCATCATTTAATTCCAGTTTTATTTCCCTGATAGTTTACAAATTAAATCAAGTTTACACTTTTGTAACACCCATTGATGTTTATTACTGTGTTGAGCAATCATACTTTATGTAAATATTTGGTCATTGTGTATAAAAGTCATAAAAATAATATTGAGCCTTTACTTACAATTCTCTAACATGCTTTAATCGTGGAAGCATTCACAGTTAGTTTCAATTTAGATTGTACGTTTGTTACATGAAATACACTGTTTGAGAACAAACATTGTAAAAATGTCAATTAAATTTTTCTTATGAATTTAATGGTAGTGAATACACACAGGAGACGGTATCCAAACTCATAATAAAATGTTTAGGTTCATCCCAAGGCTTTATACTGATTTTAATTTAATCAATTTTATTTAGATCTTAACTAGGCGATTTGACACACAATTAAAAGCAAGTGATCATTTTCCTTCACAAAAACAATTTGGTGAGTCCAGTGATCACAAACGCCAAACTGTGTTCATGAAGAAAAAATACATGTGTGAGGACACAGCAACCTATTTACAAACGGCTATCTTAACAGTATAAACAGCTGAATATGTATACAATTATAGTTGTAATTTCATTCAGTCATGTTAGAAGTAGAACCCTTTTCTAACCAAAATATTGATCACTTGATGGGTACACATAAAAAAGATATGATTATGATCTCCTCTGTGAAGTTAAATGCATATGCAGTATAAGTATATTGATTTAAAAAATGTAAAAAGTGCATAGAACACATGTACAAAGGAGGAAGTGACATAATCCCAACAGCAATGTGCATAAAAGTATTCACGTTTCATTATGCATTCATTATCATATTTTAGGCAGAATATTGGCTCCGCTATATAATATCGGCTGAATATTAAAACTGTGTGCATTTGTTATTGTCTCTTTTCTCATGCAAATTGCTGGTGCTTTTTATAATTCAATTTCCACTTCACTTGTTTTCTTATTACAATTCCCTTAAATAATGAATTATAATTAAATTCTGTTTAGAAGCCTGCATTAATGAGTTTAATTTGAATACATGGATATAGAGAAATAGAAGGATTTGTTTTCATTGTCATTTACAGAGTTTTATTTTCTATTCTGCTTGATAGAACGAGGGTTATCATTTCTGCATTTCACAGCGAATGCTCACCAGCGTTAACTGAAATAAAACTCTGTGTGGAAATAACTTCATAAGCGAGACAAATGTTTCTAACATGCCTTAATCCTCTGGTAACAGTCTTACCCCAACTCTTTTACTATGTGCTATCTAGATAATGGATATGAAAAAGCTGGGTTTTTGACTGATGATAATTTATGGCATAGGAAGCAATTACTTTTACACCCTCTGCACACAATTATTTTTCCCTTACTTCTGCTCTTCACAATTTATTTTCCTTACAGTTTACATTCTCCCTGTGCAACTCAGTTCTGACCTATAGCCATATTTAACCCTTGTATTATGTTTCAATGTTTAACCAATGAATAGTGTTTCAGCCAGAAATGGCCAGTGCTATACAAGTCACCTCAAAATGTTAAGATATACATATTTAACTTCCTCAAAAAGTACTTATTTGAAATTATATGTCACTGACTACCATTACAAACTTGACCAGATATTTCAGTTTTTTGTCCATATAGGACAGGTTTCCCTTGATATTACACCACTCGTTTTTCATTACAAAGCACACAAAATGCACTAATTATTAATCAAACTGGTCATGATGGTCATCATATGCTTTTTTTTAAAGATTTGCTGGCATTTTAGTATCTTACACATGTAATGTTTGTCTTGCATTTTATGAGGGGCAGATTTGGCACAATAACATCCATTATGACCTGTAACTCACATCAACGGATTGACAGACTACAATGAATCAGAGGATGATTCGTTGTAGTACAAATTACACTACCGGTCAAAGGTTTTAGAACACCCCCATTTTCCAGTTTTTACTGAAATGTAAGCAGTTCAAGTCCAGTGAATAACCTGAAATGGTACAAAGGTAAGCGGTAAACTGCCAGAGGCAAAACAAAACGTTTAGGTTACCAAAAACCTTTGCATCAAAATGGGGTGCAAAGTGTTTATAGAACTAAACAAAAAACATCAAGATGTCAATATTCTGTATAGAAGTTCATGACCCCAAATTAGGCAAAGTCACCTGGCCTCAGGCTAAAACAAGTATGTTAACCAGCCTTTTTGTGATGATAAACATCTAAATTTGGGTCAAAACTATCCAACATAATACAAGAGTTAACTCTTAACAGAGGAAATTCAACTGGCCCCATAGTCCAGCAGGCTGGCTTTGTGTCTGGGCCATAAAATTAACTGCTGTCAGCCAGACACGGGTCAAAGATAAAGCCACATGTAGAGGACAAGAAACAGTAAAGACACAGCTGCATTCTGTTTTGAGAGCAACAAATTGTGAAAAATGTGTCCTTATCTGCCTTAGCTAACTGTCTTTGACTGTCTGGAAGATATATCAGCCAGCTGTTTCTATCAATTCAACACTGGCTGTCAAAGGTGAAACACCACTTTACTGTAGAAGCCAAACTCTTATCAACCAGCACTCCAAACCCTAGTAAATATTCAGTCATCACTGACACAGTGACGCCATGTGTTCCAGTTCCTCCGATTAAATGAACAAAGAGACTAAAACACCATTGCTATGTAAGAGGTGCTGCCAATATCAAAACGAAGACGTGCACAACACTTTTAAAATGTGCTAGCTAACTAGCTAATCAAGAATATGGCCAGGATGAAAAACTTGTGCATAATTAAATTCAAGTGCTTGTTTTCTGCCCTGCGATGGATTGAAGGGTGTGTTCCTGCCTCTCGCCCGGAAATGCTGGGATGGCTCCAGCCCCCGCGACCCTGACCAGGAATAAGCGGCTTAGATAATGGATGGATGGATGGATGGATGGATGGATGGATGCTTGTTTTCTTTTCTCAAAAAAATATGTTTACTTGTTTTTGTTTACACTGAACAAGTTTTGTATTTTTTATGTTTATTTTATAGCATACCTCAGATTTGGTCTTTTTCCCCTTTTTGTGTTATTTTTATCTGGTAGCAATTTGCCAAAGATTTTAATATTTTTAGGTGAATATTCTTGGTTATTTGGAACTGTAATAAGTTTCTAAATAATAGTTTCCAAACAATAGTTTGTAATAAATTCTAAATTTACTGCATGAACCTGTATAACACAGCAAGGAACATTGCTTCCAATGATAGAAATGCATGACATAAAATAGCTGCCACTGCCTCTGTGTACCTCTTTTTGGGTCACACCAATATAAATTCTCCTTCACTCTCACTCCTTTCCCCTAATTGCAGACAGACTTATTGCAAAACATTCTGGATGGCTCTGAACCCACAGAGGTTAATATCAGTCTCCATTCAGGCTCTGGTATAGGTACAACCTATTGCTTGTCACAGTGGAAAAACTCGAGGCAGGAGGAGATAAAGTTTGTCCCTAACATGTTTCATTAGTGCGTTGGTAATCCCTCAGCATTGTGCAATTAAGAAGACAGCAGGATTTGTCGCGTAGGCAGGGTTTGAGCATCTCTTAAAAGGGGAATTTGTGCCACGATCTCAGGCAGAAGAACAGAGCCATTTAGTAAGTCTGAACCGTTAATGCTACACTATAAACCCACATTGTTTGTTGCACAAATACCATAGGAAGCACACAAACACACACACACACACACACACACACGCACACATTCCCTTTTTTATTCTAATCTTAAATTCCAGATTTGATCAACCTGATATGTTGGTTCTCCATTGCAACAGCAGTGTTCAAATGTGTGGGTAAAAGAAACATTAGTGTTAGTGCACAGTATTTGGGCTGAAACTGTTCCAACTGAGTTCCAATGATTTAATATCTTATATTTCCATTAATAGCCTTCTCACCTCAGTAAATTAGATGGGCCATCTTTTTATAGATCCCTGTTTTTTCTCCCAATTTAGTAGCCATTTCATCCCTTTATTTATTTCGATTCGCCCTCCCCTCACAAGCCTGCCACCCGTCCTCCGGGTCAAGCTAATATCCCGAGGCCGGCAATGATCCGTCTCCTCCGATCTCGCCCACCTGCTCTTTAGGAACGCCCTACAGCTCCTCGGTGAGCTCATGACAACTTTCCCTCCACCCACCCCCTGGGGCGGACAGCCAAAAGCCACCCCCGATTTGCTACAGTAGGCAGCATGCACTCCCGGCAGAGTGCATTAAATAGATCTTTTTAAGGTACAGTACTTGTGTGCAGAGTTGTACAGTACTTGTGTGCAGAGTTGTAGATATAGCGCTTTTCAAGGAACCCAAAGCAATTTACAATGACGGTTTAATTTAAAAAAAATGTGTGGCCTATATCTAATCTACCCCCAAAACACTTTGTCCTTAACAAATACAAATATAAAAAACAAATAAGAAAAAAATAAGAAATATAACTTTTCAGTTGCTAAAATGAACAGACACAAAACAATAAACAATAAAACATAACACTCGCTTTCATTTTTTGCTGAGATTTAGGAGCTAAATGATTACGAGTAGACTGAGTTCAACAAAGGTTTGTATGAGATTGATTTATTAACTCAATGGGTACACTTACCAAGATTTTCGATGGAGTAGTAGCGCTGCTTGCTATCCACCCTCACGGTTTCAGCGTAGGGGCTACCGACTCCGTACCCGATGATATACCCCCTGACTAAAATGTTGGGGTTCAGAGGTGGGGTCCAGCTCATGATGATGCTGTTGGGTAGTGGGCGGACGTGCAGCGAACTGGGCTGGTTTGGAACCTGGGTTTCTGGAATGATACCAAAATATCAACATTTTTCAAGTGAACAGCATAAAAGGAAAGCCAACTGAAGGCAGTGCAGCACTCTCCTTGGAAAACAAATTTAACATAACCTTTTGGGCAGCCAGTTTTGGTTTATTGAATGATAATCTGTTGGTCCGAATTGCATTTAGTACTCTATGACTGATTCCCTTCCCTATCTTGCTTATTGCTTTCAGTCGTTGTTCCTTGAAAGGCATTTGAAATCGCAAGGCAAAACCTGTTTCTGGTAATCCTATGCATAACATATAGAAAATTCGCGAGATATAGCGCTTTTAAATTCTACCAGGCACAACCCATCACCGAGACCTCCTGATCATATCCTTGCTAGTGAACAAGCTGTCAGTCAAGGGGCTCAAAATTGCTCTCTAAGTCAGAGAGAGCTGAAAGCATTTGAAACAGCAGGGGCAGATTCAGTGCAAATGGCTCGCAAGCAAATTGCACCCTGAGCACAGGATGAGCAGCATTAACTGTGCATCACTATGTAGATTCCTTTAATTGGCCTTAACAGTATGAATATTTAAAAGCCCCATATGCAATGTGAAGAGAGAGCACCCCATCTGAACAAACTGTTCAGCAAAGCCTGGGAGAATATATGTAGGTGTATACAGTGCAGTCTGTAAGTATTTGGGCAGTGACACATTTTTTGTTGTTGTTCAAAACACTCGAGCCATAACCATGCTTTACTGGTATTGACACTTCTTTGGTCCTCATGTTGAGAGACAACGACAACAGACTCCAAATGCAAATGTCACACCTAGAATCAATTCTAGACCTTTTGTTAGCTCTCTTGTGCATGAAGTAACAATTCAACAAAACACACCTGCCCAAGAAACAGCTGAGCAGCCAATCGTCCAATTACTTTTGTTCCCTTAAAATGGGGGGCAATGCATAAAAAGGGCTGCAATTCCTACACAGTTCACCCAATATGGATGTAAATACCCTCAAATTAAAGGTGACAGTCTGCACTTTAACCAAAAGTACCAGTGTCTAAATACTTCTGGACTGCACTGTATATAGAGGCAGGAATAAAGCAGAAGAGGTACACTGCGGCTTTCTCTCACCGTCAAGGTCGTTCTCCGGCGTGTCGGCCGTGTGCCACTCGCTGGCCGGGCCGGTGCCGTTGGCTGTCATGGCAGCCAACTGGAAGCTGTACTGACTGCCTTTCTCCAGGCCTGAGAAGAGAACAGAGAACGGATATGCACTTACACCATCGCACTGGAGAGAACAGGGCTCTGTCAGAGAGCAGGGTTATATTAGAAAACGGCTATATGCACTTCCACCACCTTACTGGATAGAGCACAGAATGTCCCTGAAAAGAGCAGGGCTCTATCAGAGAAAGGTTATGCACTGGGGAGAGCTGAGCTCTATCAGAGCATAGCTCCACTCTCTTACAAAATGGCAAAGCCCATATGATACGACAGTTGCTGAGAGAGGATTTTATTTTTTTTTATTAATGTTTGCAGGAAGACCATCAATGTTTTTGTTGCATTATTTCAATCATTCATGCTCATTCTCTGGCCAAGTTCCACTTTTATTCAATACATTCTGGCAAAAAGAGTCATTGCTTTCTGGGTATTCTTTGTATATCAATGAATCAATCTATTTATTTGTTATAGTGGTTTTCTTTATTTGAAAATTATACAAAAATCGTTCACACACGTGGTGTCAATGGAAAGTTATTTTTAGAACATGAAGGTCTAAGAATAGTCAAGGCCATAGATTAGGCTATAGCTGGTGACCACAGAAAAAAACCCATTCATGGGCAAAGATGGAAAAGTCAGTACCTGTGAAAAGGTACCAGAAGTTATTTGGCTCGATTGTCTCCTGGTCTCCTCTTCGACCCGTCTTTCTGTGGCGTATTTTGTAGCCTGTGATGAATCCATTCTGCGAATCTGACGGAGGGGGCTGCCAGCTGACCTTGATACTCTGAAGCACGCGGGAGAGAGAATGTGAGAACTGAGGTGGAATCCTAAGAGAGACGCCGTCATTGTGACCACCTTTTGCATTCATATAACTGCCACCAAGAGTTTTGTTTTTAGTCCTACATTTGATGCTTAACATCTCATCTCAAACTCCTCATAAAAAGACAACAAACATTTTCAAAGGAAAACCTTTTTTTAATGTTTGGACATACCAAGTAAACCCAAAGCAGCCATAAGGAGAGAGTTTGATAAATACTTGGTATTTCCAACCAAATTCCTGCTCTTGGATTATACATGCACATATATATATTTCAGAGATCAAATCTAGGTTCTATTCAAGCATATTATAGGCATATAAAAGAGTAAGCCTTGAAAATTCACAACCAACCAAGGAACCATGAACAAGGAAGACTTTACTCAATAAAAGCTGACGGTGCAAATGCAAACAGCTAATGGGAACATTATACCCCCATAAGACAGCATTACTTAAACCTAAAGTGGAACAATGGAACAATCTTTTTAGATGGTTCTTGGGCTCTCTCAGTCTCACTGGAATCTTCAAAACAGAGAGGCTGTGAAAATGACATCATCACTAATGAGAGGTGCAGCATGAGCCAGTTTAATGCCAGAGGGGTTCTATCAATGAAACATGTCCAATGGTCTTTCATTACCCACATAAGCCGAACCACTGCAACAGCACCACTAGCTCTCTGCACCTGGAGTATGCAGGGATAAGCATGGCAGGTCATATTTGGTACACGCATTCTCATGACCACTTCCTGTTAGCAAGTTACCACAGCAGCAGACACGTCATGTGAAAGAAGATGTAACTAAACTGGAATTAAACAATGTGTCTGAATAATGGAATAAACCATCGTAAACTACAGCACTGACATCTTACAGTTAAAATAGCATATTCATGTAATAGTGAATTAGTGATTATTTAATATACCATTTATATAATATTGAGGCCATTGACTGCCTCGGTATGATATAAATACGCCTTAACATGGCTACAATATAGAGCTTTATGCTTCTTGCAATTAATTTAATTTGAAATGATGTATATAATTTAAATATTTAAGGGTATTGTTTATTCAAAATCACTACTTTCTATTAAGATTCATTTTCACCATACTTTAATATGTAAGACATCATATACATTATATTATTAAACATATTATATGAACAAGTAAATGAGTAGTAAGTATCAAATGGAGCAGTCGCTGGAAGAAAGACAAAAAGCTGTACAGAGAGGGTAGAACTGGGGGAAACATAATTATCTCTACTGACGCACAGCTGGCTAGAATCCCGACCCGGTCAGCAATTATGTCAGATAATGGACATATAGTAATTGCATCTGTTGCACAGAGAAAGATGAAAAAAATCACTTTCTAAATTCCTAATGGGGGTTACACAACTGTAATAACATCATTAACCATCTCTAAAATCGATGGATCTACCTGGGTAAAACTATTTTGCTAAATAAACAGTGGTTCTCCATCCTAGTCCTGGAGAGCTGCAGGGTGTGCTGGGTTCCGTTGTTTCTCTGCACTTAATTGATCAGTTAATGCGATTGATTACATCATTAACTCACCTCACCTGGTTTCTAGCATATAAATTGGTCGCTGATTTTAAGATGAAAGCAGAAAACCAGCAGCCATTCTGTAATAGCCTGCAGCTCTCCAGGACCATGGATTGAGAGCCACTGCTTTAGATCTACAAGCTAGGAGAACATGCACAAAGTCCTTTCAAAACCTCTGTTATATCCTTCCTGAATAACACTTAGAACTGGAGGGTGCGCTCCAATTCTGTGTCCACTACTGATTATCAGTTCCAGCTAGTGTTGTTTACTTGTTTCATGTTTTAGATATTTTTTGTGGTTTGTGATGTTTATTAGGTCTACATTGTGTCTTGTGGTCTGTTTATTGAAAGCTACTGTCCTATAGGCAATTCTCAAATTCTCCAGTGCAGTGACAAAGACACCGTATCGTAGGTCATATTTCGGATGAGACATTAAAAGGTCTTGACTCACTGTGGTCATTCAATTTCCCATGGCACTTATCACCATGCAGGAGGGTCTCCCTGTGTCCTGGCTACCAAATACCAAAATAATTTTATGAATTATTTTTCTTTGCTGATGTTTTCCAAACAAAGGCACTAAGTACAAATAGGTTAAAAAACACCAAACAAATGATGAATCCATTCAATCAGGCCTACACAACGATGCAACCAAATGGAAAAAGACATTATTACAAAAAATGATGGAAAAAGCAAAGCAAATACCAGTCATACTGTGTAAAAGCCATTAAACAAAAAACCCCGCACAACTCTATTTTTGTTGCTGAAGTGTCCGGTACAAAGGCTGTCCAAAAACTACTCATAAATAAACAAAATAAACCAAATTAAAACACAATGCAGAAATGCAGTACAAACAACAGCTTCTCTTTCCATGCCTTGTCATTATTCCATCAGCATCTCCGACAACAAATATTTGGCTTAATTAACCTCTGTACAGGCCCATCAGAAGCCTGACACTGATGGAGCCTGCCGTGGTTCAGTGATACAGGAATCGTATCATATGTCTAATGACTGTCACATTGCCTCAGTAACGGGTCCAGTTAGCGCCAGCTGCCTTGTGCAGGGGGCCTCCATGCCATCTGCGGGCAAAAAGAAGCCTGTTAACATGCAAATAAACCAATTAAAATTCTCGTGACACCGCTGCCAATGAGTTGACTCAACCCTGATTTATCCAACCCTCTCCGTTCACCATTTTTGCATTTCCTCCGTGCTGGGAAGACACAGGAGGGCTGTGCCAGCGTGAACCACTTTGCCTGCGCTGTAGTGCAATAAGCAACAGATTTTCAAAGACTAGTTTTCAAAGCCTCCCGTCTCCTCTCACTGAGAGGATATGTTTCCGACTGCCCTGCCAACTAGTTCCCCGCCCAGCCTAAGCACTGCGCAACACCACTTCCCTACTTGGCTTCCCCTCTTATTCAAAACAAATCAATCAATACCGAGATATCACATTTTCAATTAGCCGCGCACCAATTGCGCGAAGTAATTGATTAACATTTACCAGCACCTGTTTTTGGCAGTGCTCTTAATTACTGATTACGGTGACCTTGAACGCAGTCCAGAGAGCTCATGTTCTCCTGTGAGAGGCCCCTGGAGTTTGGAGTGGTGGCAAGGAGACAATTGTATGAGAGGCCTTAAGTATTGTTTGGTCTCCTATTAGAGCTAATTACCCCTCAAAGAACATTAAAAGGAAATCTGTTTTGAACAGTGTTAAATTAGCCTATTTGCATAAGACTGCACTGAAGCAGCAGGCGTACACGTTTTTTTGTTGTTCTCAGTGCTTTATGGGCCCTGCTTCCTGTTCTACTAGTGATAATGGGATATGGTAGGAGTTTGCATCTCTAAAAGGCAAGGGAGTTTTAAGATCGCAGATTACAGTACAAATATTATATAAGTACTATGTCATGTCAGGTGTCATACGTATAAAGGAGAGATATAGTAACCCCCAAAGCCTAAATCTATAGTACTTCAGTATTGCCATGGGTCATCCAGTCCCATAGTTAATTTCATTACCCAGATACTTTCTAAGATATCAAATGTGCATTATTTTGCTTATAAGGTGCTTGCGAATGGCATAGCATATTTTGTCAAATTCTATGAATTTTCTAGATATATCGTGTGGAAGGTAGGTCCAAAGCCACATTTTGTTCTGAAAGTGGTGAGTTTATTTATTACAAAAACACTTTTTGGGACTTCAAACGAATGTTTTCCCACCGAAATGGAAATAAATACTCTTGTCGATTGCCTTCAGATGACTTCAGCCAAAGCTAATGTTTAATCTATTAGTTTGGCATCCAGCATTTAACTGGCATTTACTTAAGCTTTCTAATTTGTATCAGATCACATCAAATGTCTCACTCTGCAGTCTACCACTTGAGCTAAGCAGTCATTGGTAAATAATGTGCTTCCCTGCAGGGCTGCGGACTACAGTCAGCACTGGCACAGCCAGGAGTTATTACGAGGTGGGGAGTGCCTGGTAAAAGACTGAAACACAGTGTTTTAGCAGGATGTGCCACCTGACATTTCTGATGCAATGTAACTGGCAGTGCAAAATGGAAGGTGCATGTTGATGTCTTGATATTGGTAGTGCTGTGACTCTTTGCAAGTCAATATACAGACAGCATTAAGGCTCCGTCAAGGTCACTCAAGCATTTCAAGGTCAGTCATGAACTTTGATTGCCAATTAAATCAAATTAATTCCAAAAACCATTGAAATGATATCTGGAATACGTATACATTATTTTACTAAAAACATACTTGTGTGAATGGAGGGAGGGATTTCTTCTGATGCTCAGGGTTAACTCACAACACTCACGGACAGTATGTGATTTATGTTTCGCCGTTCACTAGAAAAACTTCTGCATTGCGGTCTTCCTCCATACCGGGTCTGTGTGGGACCTAACTCCCACCCCTTTTACCTGTGTCAAGATTCAATTATTTTTAATTCCATTTTCATCATTGCGTTTGCCCAGGCCCCAGGCACCACAGAGACTTGGTAAGAATAAAATACAAAATCATATAAAATAGAGGTAAATGAAAAATAAAAAAGAGAAGGCAAGTCCCCAAGTGATTGCACCGGGCATAGGCTTAATCTTATTTTGGATAAATGTACTGTTCTGTGGCCCCTGCTTCTTTTGGGTAAATTAAATAATGTTCAATGCAAGTCAAATTTTTACATCTTGTGGGTGGCTGAGATCCCCTCCAGGGCCCCGCCCACTCGAGACATATTCTTTCTGCCAAATGTGTTGCCGGCTGCTTGTTGACACCGCTGACAGCCAATTGCATTTGTGCTCCCTGCAGACTGGCAGTTACTTTGAATTCAGTGTGGGCTGCATGGCTTTCTTGGAATGATACACAATTACAGCAGTCTCTGCGGCCTCTGTTAGGTGGTGCCACTGTTAACTCTGTGCGAAGATTCACTTCCCTACACATTCCTTGTCACTGCACTGTCCAGCAGCCCACAGAGAACTGAGTAGTGCCCTCAGCTCTGTTCTGTATTGGACAGTATCACAATTTAGCATTTGTGTTTGTAGATGAACAAGCTAGTTAACAAGTAACATTTTAATGGTTAATGGGTAATGATCTCCTTAAAACCATGAATTATCTCATTCATGAACTAAATCCTTTACAGTGACATGTTATGTTTGACCTCTTTTGCAAATGTTTTCATTTTGTTCTAGCCTTTTTTATATCAAAGACTGTTGACTTTTTTTTTATGAATGGGAAGTGTGACTTGTTTCCATATCATGCTCAAAGGCGTAATTGCATATGCTACTTTGGTTTCATACCGAGTCCAGTTAACCGGTCATGACTGTCAACTGTCAAAGGAGGTTCTACTGTAATTAGCTGTAGCCAGCTAAGTGTTACTCTTGATATTTGTGTCAACATATGCATCCATTTTTTCTGATAAACCTAGAAGAATTGTTTAAAACTTCTGATAACTTTAAAAACTGAAACATTAGTTACATATTCAAGCTATATTAGTAATTTCAAATTATAATACTATTGCACTTTGCAATTTGTTTGTAAATTTGTTTGCCAAACAAACTGGCCTCTCTTTCTTGGAGTTATCGTGCCGGATAACATTTTATGCATTTAACATAAAGATTTGGGGTAAACGTGCATTGAATTCTTCATTTTTGATACAAAGTAAAAAATGAAACTGGCATGTTCTTAAGAACATTTATAGGGTGATTTTCAAAATAATTAATGCAAGTAAGTAACCTAAATTGGCTTTGGTGCTCCAGTATCTAAATACTGCATGAACTTCCATTAGCTCAAATGGAATATGCTATTTTATTTTTAAAAGTACATTCTGCAATAGTCTGGGCATATTCTGTGCCCCCTTGTCAGTTTACTATTTTCAAATAATGTAATGTAGCTCAACGTTAAATGCAAGCAAACACACCTCAAACTTTCACTAAACAGGAGCAGTAAGAGAAATGCACGTATTCTCATTCAACTATTCAACCAACCAATTTAAATTAAGCTTAAGCTCAGGTTTCCCTCACAATGGTGAATATCTAGGAGTAAGAGTTGCCAAGATGACCTTGGGATATCTAGGAGTAACAATTTACCAAAAAGGCTAACAGAAATGGCTATTTAATAAAATATAACAACACACTCTAAGGCAGTGTTTCTCAATTATTTTCTGTTACGCCCCCCCTAGGAAGAAGAAAACATTTCAACCAGGAAGAAGAAAACATTTCAATATAAATAGTATCATTTGTCTATAAAATTGTTATAAGTACACCTCTGCATAACATTGTATCTCATTAAAGAAATGCTATGGTGTGGGGGTTTTGCACTGAGCAATCACAATATGATGCTAATAGTGCTCGCTGGTTTTCTGAGTAGCATTCACAAAGATGATTGCCAAGTTGATCAGCGTGATTGGGAATGTCTTTATCTAATTTATTTGGCTTCATGCTGTCCGCTGCCAACATTTTAAGGCACAGTAAACACACCGGTCTTTCCTCGTCTCGCAAAAGTGAAGCCAAGCTAACATATTTCCTCGTCTTAGCTTTCGGGTGACTTTTGTTTGCCTCATTTAATAAAAAAAAAAAGCATATAACAACACACTCTCTAAGGACACAACAATACAAAGCTGGAACCAATAACAAAAGGCAAGGGACAAATAAATGCCTTGTCAGCGGTAAGAAGGAACACAAAGCAGATAAAAAGAGAGCTGACCTAAAAATCTAAGTGAAGGAGAAACGAGCGCTTTCATGCCCATAAAAGGCCTACTGGTGTAAAATTCATAACAACAGAGCATCTGTCTTTTATGAAGGCAGGCCTATATGCACATAAATCCATCACTGTGGTCACCTTACTGAGTACTGGCGGCGCAGGGCTTATTTTAGTGGGTACGTCCAAATCTTGTTTTTCTGAACTACATTTGTGAAGGTTCACAGCTCAGTTCAGACTCAAAAACTAAACTTTGAAATGTATACAATTTGTATATATGCAGAATTCCCATTTTTTGAATGACCAGTTGGTCAGTTGCATCCAAAACATTTTTCAAAAGAAGCTTTTCGGTTAATGTTTTGGGGTTAATATCCTGGTCTTTGGTGGTTAAGCAAATTAAATGTCATTTGGCCACCAGAGCACAGGACCGTGGATCTATACCTTTGGCTTACATGATTCAAGTAAACAAATACACCACGAAAGATCCATGCGCATCAAAATAAGATAGCACAAGTGGTTTAGAAACTACTCCAGAAATTAGTATGCAATGGCTGACCATCACTTCAGAGAGGTAGGAAATATGTCTACATGCTGACTGAAACATACTTCAAGCCAAGGAAGCATGCTTATGATGAACATCTAAAGCAACTTTATGATAATTTTGCATGGGTATACAAGAATTTGAGCACATTTCCCATGATACCTGAAATTTCCCATGGTACTTGTAATTTCCCATGATACGTGCTCTCTTTGTCCTCAAACCGACAGCTGTCTGTGATCATAATTCCACTCTACTGGGAAAGGCATTGCACTGTACGCTCTTGTTCTTCAGAGATGGGCTGCTTGAGTAAACATCCTTTTGAATGAGGATGAAGGGTTGGAAAAAGGATTTAATGCATCGGAATGCAGCCTGTAATCCACACTGAGAGTGACTGAGTAGAACACAGTCTGAGAACACACAGGAGATCCACCTGTGATCTGGGTTTGTTTGGAAAGCGCCCGTGGTACTGATTTGCATACCGTACACAGCTTGCCTCTCCCAGAGCGATCACGCCCCACCAGTGACTGAGGGTCAGCTGGCTCTCGAGTACACCGATCTGAGATTAGCATGTCAGCTTTTTAAGGCGGCTGATTTGTTTATGGATATTCTCTGAGAACGGTAAATTATGACTGAAACCCTGAGGAGACTTTCATTTGAACTTCCATCTGGGTCTTACGAGGAAAGAATACTGCATCATGATGTGATGACATGAGTCATGACAGAGGATGTTAATTTGAGTTAAAGCGAGTTCGACCTCTGCATTAAAACATGCCAGCAGTGTGTATATTGGCGATTCTGGGAAAGAACAAACAAATAAAAAGCATCAGAAAACCATAGGTTTTTTTGACATTATATGTTTTCTTAAAAGACAAAATTACTGGAATAGCTTACATGCTACTATGCATATGTGGTTCTCTGTGGCTCAGTTGGTAGAGCACAGCGTTGGCAACACTTAGGTTGTGGGTTCAATCCCCACTGGGGCCACATATACTGAAAATGTATGCATTCACTACTGTAAGTCGCTTTGGATAAAAGCGTCTGCTAAATGGCGTATGTTATATATTATATGTTGTTAAGTGAAGTAAAGAAAGGAGCTTGACGCTATGTTTATGATGTAGATATGAATCCTGTCAGTATGATGGAGTATGCTAGGTAACAATATAAGTATGCACTCAAGCATTAAAATGTTTTGGGAGATTTTCAATCATCTGATGAAACATACAGCCATTAACATACTGCCATTAAATATCACAAAAATATTAATTGTGCCAAGATTATGCGAAATACCTTTAGCTTCTTCAAATACCTACCACCAGAGGTGAGCAGATGGTATTTTTACTATTCCATTTTTTTGTTCTATGAATCACTTTAACGATCATATTAATAATATGCAAATGTGGAGAAGAGGGTGTTTTGAGATTAATATCAGGGATGGATCGTCTTCCATCCTGCTAAAATCAAAAGCATGCCAGAAAACAATGTTTATGAATTGAGGAAAAAAACATATATGGATGGTTTTGGCCTTGATCATTGCCAAAAAATCGTTTTATCAACTCCTTTATCTGATAGCACATATTTGAAATATTCTGTAGGAAATCCTTTTCTCTACTAAGGTTTAGGTCTGTAAACAAAACTGAGATGATTGTCAAAAGGTAAAAATGCCAAAATTGGTTGCACTAATGGTGAAAGGCCAGGGAGAAACATGTTCTTAGCATTTACCCAATGAAACAAGATAAGATGACAAGCTTAGACAACTACAGTTAGATGTGCAGTGTTCAGATAATTTTACTAGGGATTAATTGATTTTGATCCAACCATAGTGTCATCGCTGAACTTATCCTAGGACAGAGATGGCTAAATATAACATTGAGTTTTCACACAGGGAGACATTCTGAATCTGTTGTGAGGTAATAACGTGAGCTAGGGAGGCTCGCTGCCCCATAGTACAACACTGCTGGTGCTTGGATTATCAGCAGCCAACGTGTGTTTAATAATGGATACTAACTTATATTTAATATCTCTAATTGGGTAGTTTGCAATGCAAGCTGCTGCGTTATACAGTTGTACCCGTCTAGGAGGTCTCATGTTATTCTAGACATAAAATCCATAGGCACTTGTACAAGCTGTCAAAATATAATTATGTGAAATATAATATTCTTGGGGGTTTTGGCCATCGAGGAATCTGATGCCACCATTCCATTCACCGCTGTGCTGCATGTTCAGGTAATGAAAAGGCATTTGATAATATGTCGCGAGGGTTGCTGATTTCCCCATGCTTATTTTATAAGTATATTATTGCAATTTGCCAAGCTAATAAGCCTTGTAGGGAACATATACTCCCACAGTCATCAATTTTAACAATCCCTAGCAGACTGTGGAATCGTATTTCTCAATATTTTCTTTGCATACGAAGAGTACTTGAACACGTTGTGGTCCTCGTGTCTTTCTCTTCTGAGAAGAGCACAGAGCTGAAGCAAATTTGCACTATTTGGACATTTTCGGGTTGAGGTCGTAGTCAAGGTCACAGCTAATTGATTGTAACATGATACACATACACACTCCAAAAAGGTCTTAGTGTAAGGCGCCGAGTCAAAGTGGCATATAAGAATTGAAAGAATGAGACTCACACACTTATTAGACGCTCCATAAATAAAGTTGGTTAATCTTTTGACCCCGGGCCTTCATCAGAACAATAACAAATGTATTTTTATTAATGAATTTTTTGGGCCATCTAATAAGTATGTGACTCTGATTCTTTCAGTTCTTATACAACTAATTCATTAGTGGTTCTGTGTGGCTCAGTAGGTAGAGCATGGCGTTGGGAACAGTTCGGTTGTGGGTTCAATTCCCACTGGGATCACATATATTGAAAAATGTATGCATTCACTACTGTAAGTCGCTTTGGATAAAAGCGTCTGCTAAATGGCATATATTATATTATATTATTATTATCTAACTTTCATTTTGTATAACTTACAACAATTAAGAAATTAGGGGGGTAGCAAGCTCCCAACTTAGTTATATATATCAATATATGAACTAAAAGGTATTTTTACCATTGCTATTGAGCCACACAAGTTAACATGAAAAAGGTCTCAACCTGTACACAACGCTCTATGGTAGCAAGCTACAGTAATGTATTGCATCACCTACAGTCAGGGGCACTGTCAGGAATCTCGGGCCCCATTAAAATATATGACACCAGGCGCCCGTAGCCTATTGATGACACTGATAATATAACGGGATCAGAATGGCGTTCTGCGACCCTCTTGTCTAGCCTCGTCAGTGTGCTGATTCTGGCTGGCCAATGTGGGAAGACTTTGACAGCTCCATCTCATGGCTATTTAGCAGTACTACAGCATTCTAGCTCTCACTGGCTCCGTCACACACAGAAGCTGCCCTTGTAAACAAACATTTTTAAATGACCGGAACTAGGGATAAAACATGTAAAACCTATTCTACATGTAAAGAAAGAAGACAACTTAAGGATCACAATAAACCAAACCAAATAGCACCTATGCCTACGCCAAGCTACCCCAAAACTCAGTTTCTGTAGTTATTGAAGATATTGGTTTGTAAATAATGATTGGTTTATCATTATCATTATTGTGATACATCATGACAATGATAATTATTCTGTACTTATAAAATATTTTAGAATGTATGGATTTCATGACTTACTCTTGAGTAGACAACTTCTAAGGAGATGTTTTGAGGAGGAGAACTTGGCACTGTTGATGAGAAAAATATTGTCAGTGGGCTATATTCAAACCAACAAAATAACAACAGTGTACATTGAAATGATTTCCCATCAAATTACATTTCCCATCAATTTCCCATCCTCATCATACAGTTGTATACAACCAGTGGGTTCCGATATTGAAATAAAACAAGACGCATGAGGCGCGTTGTAAACATGAAACATTATACGAGAGGCGGTTTAAAGCATTTGGCTTGTGCGGAGCTGCCTGGTCATTACATTGAGTGTAATCTCCTACTGGTCCTGGACGTAAGAGAGCGGTGTGCGGAATCATAAAGAGAAAGAGCTGCTGCGTGAGAGAGCCACTCAATCAGCCTTATCGCAGGCGGGGCCGATGTAAATAGCCTCTTTAGAAGGTACAGATAAGTGTCAGGTATTGAGCATTGGCCTTTCTATGACGGGCATTATCTACTGGCCAAGTCTCAGGCCACTCAATCTGCCGCCTGCCATTTAACTCTTCAAGGCCCATTCGGCATGAGCATAATATGACGCGCGTCAATAAGGCAGCGGGTAATGGAGTCAAAACAAACATCAGATCGGGTTAGGATGGATTTTTTCCACCGCATCCTCCGAACCAAGGACACAGCTGTCACGCTAGCGTGCGAGGGGCCTATAAAGAGGCACGCCGCGGAGAACGAACCCACCAGCGAGGTAGGGTTCACGCCGACAGGACGGACCAAAAATTCCAGGCGCGGGAGCGGAGTTTCCGCACCGGTTGAGGAGGCAGGTACGCCGGACCAGTCGGTGGGAGGCGAAAGGTCATTAATTACCTCTGCAAAGACGGCAGTAAAAAAAAGGGAAAAGTCTTGGCGCTCCATTTCATTAGGGAGCACAAGGGGCCTTAATTAAGCAGGGGAAATGGAAAAGGCAGGTCTCGCGGCTCATTTGAAACATTCAGCGAGCCGCCGCTAATGGAAGCTGACAGACAATAAATTCCTCCGGCCTCTTAGCCCGCACTGAAGGTAATGGGAATAGACAATCCGCGGAATAAGTGAGTCTTCAGGCGGTGCGTGGAGGGAGACCCCGGGGCTCGTCTCAAACCGTGCGCTTTTTCGGAGAGACGGCGGGGCCCGAGCAAAGTCGGTCGCCACCGACCGACCGACCGACCGACTGACACGCCCGATCGGGCTGTCAAGGAAAGGAGAAATAAAATTTGCCGGGACGGGGGCAATGCCCTGCCGTCGGAGAGGCGGCGGCGCGTGACTGATTGTGGCGGAGTCGTTGAGAGGATGACGGGGTGCTGCGATGGCGTAGCTCCCCCTCCGCAAACGAGTGCCCCCCTGCGAGCGGGACGGGACGGAGGGGAGCGGGGACGGCGCGTAGGAATCCCCTTGGACTTAAATGCCGTACGACGGCGGCGCGTCAGACAGATTGGGCGCGACATCAACGTAGGGACCGTCTCCACATCGAGCACCGCCGCTCGTTCGCCTAAGAGCGGAGAAGTGTGAACATAGCGAGATCACAGGATCTGGGCTCCTCGTGGATCTCTGCCGTCACGCAGACCTGTAGAGGCTTTGAAGTTGTGCGTGACAAGAGTACGGGTGGAAAAACCTAAGCGGCTCTCTGTTTACGATGCCAACGTTTCATACTGAACGCTGACACTTCAATGGCAGCTACGGAAGCTTCAAGCTGTGGGACATTGATAACGACGGCATAACTGAATCGTTCAGAATAACTGCGCGGGTCATTCCGCGGTTTATTAGAATAGCTGAACCAATATCTCCCTGTTACAGTGCCACTCCGGAGGGCTGATAAACAAACAAAAAACAAGTGAAATGTTTCATGTTCAAAGCTGGCGGCACTGCGGTTTCCAGTTTTAGATGACATTAATCAAACGCATAAGCTTTGTTGTGATCGTCTGCTGTCGAAAAAATGCTAGGGATAAGTCTTCAGCCCATGAGGGTTTGTGCTTCCCCCGTTAAAACAAATCCATGGCTATACTGAAAGAAGTGAGAAGTGACTTGAAATAACCAATGGGAGTGTGGCAGGGACAACGGCAGTCTTCTGGAAGAGATGCAAGGAGACCAAATGTGTGAAATAACTGTGAGAATCAGTCACAGAGGGGACTTTGAATAATTAAATAAAAGGATGCTCAGTCAACACATGTGGAGTCCACAGAGATATGGAGCCCCCACCACAGAGAGGGGGGAGTGTGGAATTCCCTCTCTCGTTTGAGGATACACACAAGTGATTGCCAAGCAGGCAAGGCAGCGAATGGAATCAACAAGCGATGCCGTATTCCCTCTGGAGCCCCTAGTTCCGCAAGGACTAATTGAATTTGGAATGAAGAAACAAGGTTCCTTAAAATAGAGGTAGTTCGCCTCAAAGCAAGCAAGCCCGCTGTGCGCTGCTGGAGCCAAGCGGGATAAAAAGAGCGCAAATGGAAAATAACTTCCCCATGTATTCGATTAGAAGCAGAGAATGTGACTGTTGGAAATATAGCCCGTTGAAAATGTGAAACGTGCCATAAATGAATGAAGAATTAATTGAATGGCAATTGACAGTACATTATCATTATTTCAAACAGCAGCGTATATAACATTGTGTGTCCATGCGTGTGTGAGTGTGTGTGTGTGTGTGTGTGTGTGTGGTGTAGTGGTGTTCAGTGTGCAAGTGTTCAGCACATCAAAATGTTTTACAATTATTTTGGTCATCACTGAACTACCCCAATCTGTTTTTGTGAAGGAAAAAAAACCCATGAAAGAGTACATTTAAGTTAACACCAGAATTGTAATTCCACACAATGAAACTGGCTTTACCGTCAGAAAGGGTGGTGAGGACCAGGTCCTCGGGGGTGACGCCCGGGCCGAAGCGGTTGTATGCCAGAACACGGATGGAGTACTCTGTGAATTTCTTCAGCCCCTCCAGCTTGTAGCTCTGGCCATTCACCTCCACAACCTGAAAACAGAGGCGGTATGTTGATGAACATGTCTCACTGCCCTACTATGCTGCGATGGCAACATAACTGATGAAACGTACTTTACACAGATACATAAGTGTTCAGATTTGGAAGAGATCGAGGTAGAGGCAGTTGTATCACCTTCAGCGGGCAGAACTTCATTGCGCATTTACATGCTATGGTGCTCCCAAATTGCTGAGTTGGGGATTTTGTTTGGGAATTATGTATAGGACTGATATAGAGCTCTGGGTAATCAAACCACAATGTTTCTTTGTCTTACCTCAGAGTAAAGAATCTAAACGTGTTATGTTTGTCTCTTTTACAAAACGTGCACGTGCATGTTTATATGCTCCATTTTTTTGTATTTTGTATTTTTTGGACAGTGATCCTGTAAAAGAAGGCATGCAAAATGAAGATATAGACACAAACGAGACCTGGAATCAATCAAAATGTGTCCATTATGTCATCTAATTTGACATACTATTTTAATTTGATTTAATTGTGAGTCAAAAAAGAACACAAAATGCTAGTAAATATATCTGTATGCATCGTGCTTATAACATTAGATTAGGACACAGGGTTTCTGGGGGGTCATCCTGTTAAAACTGTGTTGCAGTTTGTGATGTGCCCCACGGTCTGGTGCCAATTCAGCTAGCAGCCCTGCAGGGCGGTGCACAATCGACCATAGCATCGTCCAAGGAGGGAGGGTTTCAAACTTTGGGTTTGTCCCTGTCTCTTTGTGCAAGGCTTCTCTTCTCGGAGTGAGGAGAAGCAACAGCTGGCAGCTTGTACTTCAGGAGAGAGCATGTGCTTGTCTGTGTGGCTTGGATGTGCGTAGAGACAATAATAGCGTACCCGTGTTTGGCCGGGGACCGGGCACCATACCAAACATTTTGCACACATCTACAGTCCATTCCTCGGATAAATGTGCCAACTGCGTGGATGCTGTTATGGACATGCTAAAATATGTGTAAAAATATGTTTTCTAGTCATATTAGATGCAGCCTGGGCAATGAAAAAGCTAATTAAAAATTGTGTTCTGCAACATTGTAGACGTGATTGGGCGTGGCTCACGACAAGGAGCCATGGAAAATATGCACAGATCTGAAAACCATGCCTGATAAATATGCCAAATGAGAGATGAATGAGAGAATGCTTGAAAAATGGATTTGGCAGCCATACTGGGATGTTGAATGTTACGTATTATGGAAAAATCTATTTTGGAAAAATTTTTTTTAGAAAAGATTAAATACATTAAGAAAAAAACATTTTAGAAAGCAGTCCTCACAGTCGATGTATACATCATTATGACAGGTTTAAAAAGCACAAAAAAGCTATTTTTAAAAATATATTTTTAAAAATAAACAAAATTTGTAAAGCAGTGTTAAAAAAAGGTCAAAAATAAATAAGGGTATCCAAAAGTGTCTTTGAAAATCAAATTGCTAAAGATCAAAAAGTAATCCAAAGGGATTTTTAAATATTGTATTAGAAAAGCTATAAAAGAGGTTGAACATTAAAAGGTAAGTTCCCCCAAAAACCTCACTGAACATTTTTTTCATCAACCCATGATATATATGTGTGAAGAAACCATTAGCTACACCATATAACACTACGAGATATCATATCAGCAAGTTCCTGGATTAAAGAAGAAACAAGTCATCACTACCCTTTTGAAAACAGCAGAAGATTTGAAATGGGTGTTTCATTTTTACCTTCTCTGTAGCAGGTCTGGTGAGCCCGAGTGCAACATGAGCTCACCAAACTTTTAGGAAATTATAGTTTCAGTAAGCTAAACAGGGCAGAGAAGATGTTCATCTGTTTTAGCTTGAATGTCTCATATATCTGCAAAAAACATGTATTAAATATGGATTAAAGCAGTTATCTCAGAGTGGATTCAAAGCAGGGTGCGGTGAGAGTTCTCCAGTGAACGGTGTTGTGACCTCTGCTCTTCCTTATTTATAGAAATGACCTTGACATATAGATTAGTTGCAAAATGGTTACATTTGCCAATGGCAAAGCATTTGGAGATACAAATCAAGGGACTAGTTTAAGCAGAGATCAAATTATATATTTTTGGAATATATGCTATGTTGACCATAGGCATAAATGGTTAATGAAGCACAGCTAGATCATTATCATTGATCATATGATCAATGCCTGGAACAGCTTGCCAGGTCAGGTAGTAGAGGCAGAAAAGCTTGGGCTATTCAAGTCCAGGCTAGATGCAGTACTAGATACTCTTTAGATTAGGACATGATGAGCCTAGATGGGCCGAACGGCCCGTTCTCATCATTATGTATTCTTATGTTCTTATGTTCTTGGCAATCAAATGGTTTATGAAAAGGACGTTGAGTTTGAGATAGAGGTTTGAGTTCTAGATGTCACACAGTTGTTTTGCTCTTGACTGGTTATTTATCCTGAACTGCTTACAAGAAACATCCTGTTAATAACTTGGTGACATGTCAGCTCTTCATATTGACCTGGGTGATGGCATATGCAGAGCAAACAAATAATAATCTTAAAGTTTATTAAATACTTATTTAACACTTACTTAATACTTACTACATACTACTGAAGAAGTAAATTAGAATTAAGTTATGCTCCATAAAATATGAACACAAATGGGAAAACCTTGAAGTCACGAATGTGTCTTGTTACATTATGATTCATATTACTACACCTTATAATTACCCTAACATCTACCTTTGCAAAAGTTTTGCATCAATTTCAACATTTTTTTCAGATGTATTTTCCAGGGATAAATTGCATTTCTGACCTCTGTGTAGAAACTGGGACCCTTTTCTGGGAGAACTTTTCTCAGACAATACACAGAATTTCAAAGACATCAAATCTCTTTTATGAAATTCAATCTATATGTATGCCTCTGTTTTACTTTAGATCTTTAGATTTACTTTAGCTTGTCCCAGACATGGTAATATCCAGTGTTATCCTCGGTGAGCTTTTTACAGCAAAACACTGTAAAAAGGATATATGTCAGGAAATCGTTAAGCATTCACTCAACAATGTTCCCGGGTATCCAGGCTGAAATAGTCCAGCTAGGTGACAACGGAACATCTGTCGTTTCCTATTTCGACAGCGGTTTTTAGGCGTTCCCATTCCTCTGAAAAGTGACAAATCTGGATTATTATTTCTATTAATAGCCTGTGACAGCCACGCAGAAGCTTTACGTGAAATGAGAATAGATCACTCACCCTCAAAAAGCACTTCACTGTGTCATTAAGGATCGCATGCTCCCCCTGCCTGTTAACGATGATTGAAAAGGACTCGCCTGTTCTTTATCAGTTGCCGTGTCTTTCCAAAGCATCCGGTACCCCTGGATTGGGCTGCTGACATAGGCGGGGGGCTCCCAGGAAATCTGGATGGAGGTGGGAGAGGCGGCCTCCGCCCGGAGGTTTTCCACTGGACCTGGGACCTGCACTGGTGGGCAACAAAAAGATAGCGCTTACAGTACTCCTCATCTTCAGCCGGCCGCCTCAATAACCGACAGAGAACTTGGCTAAACGAGACAAGGAGAGCGCGGCATGGCACATCACTGTTGGGAGGAGAGTTTGTCACTGCGTGCGTTCCACTACGGAGTGGAGCTACGCCTCTGTGCGGAAATCTGCCATGGAAGGTGATGTCACCCCTTGGAGCCAGAGCAAGAGGAGGATGAGCACTGCATGGCCACTTGATGCACTGTGCTGATGGTGAGGACTGCAGTATGAAACCCACAGCAGAACTACCACTTTTACATATTAAATACATGGAATTGGCATATTGCGACCGAGGAGTCCTATTCAAGATAAAAATGTTAACTATCGAAGGGAGATAACGATAGCGCTTGAGATCCAACTTTATCATTTGGGTTTGACAAATGGAGCGAGGCTCCTTAGTGCATTCCTAGCATTCAGGAGAAGTAGGATAATAATTAAGGATATGAATATGCAATACTCTGTGATTTTACACCCAAGTCCTTCAACATGTATTTTGGGGTCATATGCTCACTGGGGGACCAACATTGTACAATATAATAGTGATGTTGTGTGTGACATTTGAATTGATCGATCTTTTGTGACAAGTTAATACATGCATGTCCTTAATGCATTAGTGTGCATAAACCTTTTTGTCCTTTTTTAATGTCGTAATCCTGACCCATATTGAGTATATTAAACGGCCCTGAACTTTTCCCCTCCAGCTATCCATCAGTATAAATATGAGCGTGCAAACAGCGAAAACCCATTTAACACTCAGGGGCTACAATCATTTTCAAAGATGCCCTACCATCCACCTACAAATCTCCCCTTAGGCAATTTAAAAAAAATTAATTCAGGTTAGAGGGAGAGAAAAAAAAACATGGTGGATTTATGGATATGTGTCTCGGTTGATCGGCGCTCCAAGCAGTCTCTGTCTCAGTTGGGGAGTGTTTTGTGCGCTGTTTCTGGGCATGTCTGTGTTCAAGCCCTGCTCATCAGTCCGGGGATTTGACAGAAGGGGCCAACGTTTGCTGTAGGTGTTAAAACAGCAAATGCCTCACCTTCAGCACCACTGCTCCTTTTTTTGTATCCCAGACTTCATTGTTTGTTTTTGATTTGTATGGTTGGTACTGAAAACTAAAGCTAGATCTAGGCAAGGAGACAAAAAATCAGATGTAGCTATCTCTTCAAAATGGGGAGATTTTTATAGACGTGGTCAAAACATAGAGTTGCCTTTGATTTCGGCTTATTTTGCAACATGCTATAATTGTCCTTAAAAGATATTGGTTTTGGGGCCTCGGCTGGTGTAATGGTAATAGCATTCGCCCGGAATGCAGGTTGCCTACTGTGGCCGGGGGTCAATCCCTGGGGCACAACTCGCCGAGAAGCGTGGATGGTTTCCCTGTGGGCAAAACAAATAAGCGATTTCCGTCTCGGAGGAAGCGGTTCATTGCCGGTCTCAGGGTAGCGCTTGTCCCATAGATGTGAGCAGTGGGCTAGTGGGGGAGGGAAAATTGAAGAAATGGAGGGTTCAATTGGCCACCAAACTGGGAGAAAAACAGGGAAAAAACATGAAAAAAAGATATTGGTTTTGCTTCTATTTTTTATAAGCCCCATCTCCTTTTTATTAATTAGTGCAATTGATTGGCCAGAGTATCTTCACACCTGACTCCCTGGTAAAGGGAGGGTGGAAAAACAGCAGTACTTGCCCCACAAGGGCATGATTTGAGTAACTGTGATTTGAGTAAACCCTGCTCTACAGATATATAAAGGGGACATGCCTTATAACTGGGAATGCGTGTCTCTATTCATATGTACGTAGAGTTAAATGTTCTTAAGGACCCATATTCAACTTTGTGCATAAACTGTTATTCCTCATCACTGGTGTTAGCAGTGTTAAAAAAGTGTGTCACCGGCCTCCCGTGGCCCAGTGGTTACAACGTCCGACGCTGGCCACGGAGACCGGGGTTAAATTCCCCGTCTCGCTAGAGTCGGCTCTGGCCTGGAGCGCCACCGGGGGAGGTGATTGGCTGTCCGCCCCAGGGAGGGGGGAGGGAAGCCGACATGAGATTCGCTGCGCATAAGAGTGGCCCTGCAGTATACCGGGTTACGGTTGATACTTGGGCGAGTGCCGTCTCGGAAGAGGCGCCAGGTCGCGTGTCGCTACCGGTTGCAGGACTACGGCAGCGAACTCACATTACTAGGGGGGGATTTACTTAAATAGCAGGTCTAATTGGCTACCAAATTGGGAGAAAATGGGATAAAAATCTGAAACAAAAATAATTTAAAAAAAAAAAATAATAATATATTTTTTTAAAGGGTGTCGCCCCTGATTGGTGCAGCCGATAAAGACTTATTCTAAGTGCAGCTTGCCCACTTCAGCCTGGGTTCGCCAGCCCAGGAGTCTGGCTGGGAGTCTGTCTCCGGAGAGGGGGAAGAGAAGTCGGCATGAGCTCGCCACGTGCAAAAATTGGCATTGTGTGTGTCGGAGTTACAGTCGACAGCTTGATGAGTCCCGTCTCGGAGGAGGTGGTTCGGCATCTTTGTCACTGCCGGTCCCAGGGTTGCAGCGGCGAGTTCATAGTACGAGCGGGGGGTAGTTGAATTAAGATAAGAGGGTAGAATTTGCCACCAAATTTGGATGGATTTTTCAAAACTATAATTATTTCAAGCAGCAGCAGCACAGAAGCTTGCTTATATGTTCACTACAATTCTTATAGGATTTGTTTTAAAATGTTAAGCAACATGTAACTTTGTATGTGCTTCTTGCACACTAATCACTAGATTAGTTAGCTGATCATTTTGAGCCACAAGAAAATAGAAAAGGAGTTTAAAACAAAGAGTTAAAAAAGCGTCCTCTTACATTAGGGCCACACGTACACCTGAAAATGTGTTTTGCCATATTTTTGGGGATGGTCAACCTACCTACTAAACTTTAAGAGCTTAGTAGCTGCCTCAATTTTAATTTACAAAAAACAAAAAACATTTAAAAACCAGCTCATAAATGTCAACGCAGGTAAGAACAAGTATGAATTATCCATAAATGAATATACCTTTAATATAAACATGACACAGTCCTGAATGTGTATTAATTCCTTAGTTTTCTCCCAGCTTGCAATGCGTCCAGTTTTGTTCTTATATTCATTAATATTGTTTAGTCCCGGTAATTATTCTCATTTCTCACATTGGATGTAATGTACATATATGACATATGTTTGATTGCCAAATGTATAACTCTAGCCTTGTATTTTTCCTTCCTCTTTCGTATTGTGTCACCATAATCACTGTCATTTGTACTGCCATGCAAGTAACATTGTTTATTACTTTAAGGCTTGTATTCCATAATGGAATTCTTACACATGCAAATTAAAGCTTGTTTCATAAAGATCAATTTCATGAAGAGCAATACATCTTTTTGGAAATGAACCTGAGGAAGAACTTCTTAATATATTACGGAAGCCATTAGTGCTTGAAATATTGTGTTTCATTACATTTCAGTTCAGCACTCTATCTTAAATGGTGGTGGTGGAATTGCTAATGCATATTTAAGAATGTTCAAATGATGAGAAAAGGCCATCCAGGCCATTTGGCTAATTCTGCCTCCATTTTAAAAATGGCAATAATTTTAAGTTATTAAAGATTTCTAAAAACTTTATTGTGGGGCCCCCTCAGTTTTGAAGGGCATGTTCTAGGCAAATTCACAGTTGTACCACATTCTCTCCATTTTTTTATGATGGACTTAATGGTATTCAAAGTCTTTGAAAGTCTTATATCTTTCCCCCGATTGGTGCTTTTGAAAAACCTTTTCACAGATTTTCTTGGAATGTTCTTTGCTCTTCGTGATGAAGTTCTTGTTTGGAAATGCACTAACCAACCGTGGGACATTTTGTTATATAGGTTTTACATTACTACCTTCCTTTCCTTAGATAGAATGTATGAATGTACTTCAGCTGAAAGTCACTAAGCTCTATGCAGTCTTACATACTTAAATATTACTGAAGGCCTAATTACCTTTAGGTTCACACTATAAGCAGGCTAATAGTATGGCACATCAAGGCTGTAGTTTATATAAGGCTATATATCCTTCAATATTTGTAATAATATATCATCAAAGTTCAATATATGAACGTGGTAACTTATAATATCAATAACCATAACATAAACATCATACAAAGGCCATGAAATAAACACAATGGTGGGCTCCATGGGTGAGACAAACTAAGGATTTTATAAATATGCATATATGTGTACATTTAATACATTTAAAATGTTTATCTATTCACCTCCATATTAGTGTTAACAGTTGGATTAGATTTGGGCGAGTACTACATTTAGCCTCCATTCATTGCTATCTTTATTTTTTTCTTTACTCCAGGGTATTCCTCCACACTGTTTCCCATTTGAGCGTTGATTGAAGCCTACATTCAAAAGGGGCTAAGTTTTAAAAGGTCATCCAGCGCGGCGTTATTAGAGTGCCGCTTTAAAAGGTGAGTGGCCGATGTTTGAAATAGCCTTTTTTCCCGAAATAGGGACTAATAGGAGAAACCAATCTGCCGAAGGGAACGAGCCTCAGGGGCAGAGCTAAGATATGATTAGAGTATATTTAATCAGCTCGCAGCAGCGCGTGGAGCCTCTAAAGCTGCTCGACAAACTGGTGGACGCTTGAAACAAGCAGGATAAAGAATTGAACAGGGGCCTAGTGTGCCACAAGCCTGAACCCCGGCTGCAAATCCATCCCTCGTTCTGTGAACACTTTCTCAGTGGACTGGATCCTCATTTGATCTCCAAACACATTTCTATGTATGAAAGCATGTCTGTAAGAATATTTTCTCCTTACCTGGGCTGGAGTTGCATCATCTATAGTATGCAATCATCCTTTCCTAAAGGAGAAATCCCTTAAGAGCTATGTTTTATGATATGTATCAAGTAGCTACATGGTTCAGCATTCTGAAGGGTAGAATTTGACCTTATGTCTCCAGCAGAGGACACAGACTTGTTTTACTACGAGCGTACGCCATTCACATTATTGGGTTTAAATATTGAGTCATTAAACCTTATGTCACTCTAAGAGGATGCACTGCTCGTTTCAGAGGAGATGGTGCTGTAAATCCTAGCCTGTAGACAGTGGCTCTGGTGATGAATCTCTTGTGTGGCCTGAGGCATGCGTGACAATAAATATTGAGCTCTGCTCTTGATCCCTGGTGCTATCCAGGCCAACCTGGCTTCTGTCCCCCATAAATCTCTATTGCAACTTGTTTCCACCTTCTGACGTGTTTCTTTCATATGACCGCATCAATAAGCATAAAGTAAATTAGAGGGTCAAACCAGATTCTAATATTCCTTTCAAACTGTGTCAGCGCATGGTTGGCGCTAAGCTTCACATGAAAGTACTGTATGTGTGATCCCCATTGCATTCTAGTCCACTCTAGTCTCCTGCTATTTTATGAATGACAGAAACCTGAGGTTGAGCACTGTATCCAGTACTTCTCCCTCATTTCTCCTGTATCTCTGTGGTGCCGATGGTACTTACGCTCGGGCTGTGTGGAGACCTTGATAGGCTGTGAGCTGTCTCCCGGGCCATTGCCATTGTAGGCCAGAACTCTGAAGCTGTACGTTCCCTCGGGTTTCAGGTTGCTGACGGTGAACTGCAGTGCCCCAGCCTCGGAGACGTTGACAGACCGTTCCCTGAAACACCCAACCATTCCAAAATCAGCCATTAAATAGCACACTGCACCATGCGTTATGTTTAAATGCCACGCCCTATCACCCCGCATCGTGATATCCGCACCACACTCTAAGACATGTACGCCAAATTGGCCTAAATAGATTATTATTAATTGCCATTACAAGCGAAATATTAAACAACCACTTAACAACAACAGAGCGAGTGTGTGTGTGTGTGTGTGTGCGTGCGTGTGTGAGGGGGGGGGATTGCTTTGCAATCAACTCAGTAATAAGCCAGTATTCTGATTATGAGAAACTCCAATAAGACACCTGCCTGTATTCACCGGAATATCAGGTCATGTAAACACATTTTTCGTAATATTCCCTGGAATATCAATTTACGTCTGCACATGTTCAATTTGCAAAGAATCTGCTATGTAATTTGTTCTAGCTAGTAAGTTTGGAGAGCTGTCAACATTGCAAACAAAAAAATCTAACATGTACACAAACTTCTTTATTGTACATTTGTGATCCCCAAACTGATTCACGACCCTACAACTTCCAAATGTGTACAGGACGATGGAAGAACAAAAGTGACACAGGTGCAAGTACTGTTGCATCTCAAGGATTAATAATGCTCTCCATCATTACACACAATTTGTTGTATGAGGTTTGCGACATGCAGAAATGTTCTTTCCAGTCTGCATCTGTAAATTCCATCATTACAACTCTTTCCCACCAATCCTGGCTGCAAACTTTCATCCATTGTCTACGAGGGTTCCTGGGTGGCACAAATGGCAAATTACAGCAGATATTAATTGGAGATCCATTTAGCTATTTCCTCTGTCGAAGACCTTTATGAGTGTTCGAATTAAACTATTTTGTACAGGTATAATAACTCGAGAATCATCTGAGCCCTTTTCTGGAAAACGGAATAGTTCCCGGAAAATAACACATGTCCTATAGCTTATTCGGAATGTGCCGATTACCATGTACACAGGGATATTAGCAAAGGTCTACATGTAATGGAACATGTAGGCTAAAGAGCTTATTCAGATTATGGCTTAACCGGAATATGGACCTTAACTGGAATACTGCGTGCAATGAGATTACTGTTGATGTCAGATGTTTCCCTAACATATACATCTTTATGTTACGTTCATCTTAGAGTTGCTTGTAAGATTCATCATTCATTTAAGTGAGTTTCTGAAATGCATTCATAGCCAATGTTGCACAACTTTTGTTGTAGTCTACATCTCAAAGCCACAACATAATAGTCCAACATTGATTTGATGACTATAATTTTTTTGCTAACTAGTAATGAGCTATCAATTTTCAAAATTTTGAAAATGTGGCATGTACCAGAAGTCATAATAGACGGTGATGCATTGACATATTAAGGGATTCATGTTTGCGATCTCAAAATGCAGGGGCCAGGACATTCCAAAAGAGGGGGTGTAGGGGCCTGTGGCCCCCTTGTTTCTGGCACCACTGGCTGTCAGAAGTCCAAAATCACTCTCCAAAAAGTTGAGGTGCAATTAGTTGTTTGGCATATCACACCTCTCATTACATTAGCGCAACAGGGCTGCCAAAGGGCCAAAGAAGGTCCAGTCACTCAGTGAGAAAGCAACAGCCCCTTTATGTAGAAAGAAAATAACTAATAACCATATGAGTATGGGAACTTTGAAAGGCCATAATGCACCACCGTTACTTCCTATTTTTGCCTGATTTATTTTTATATTATTTATTTTATTGTATTTATTTTTTTGGCCATGTGTGCTTAAAAATCGTCCCTTATAAAAAAAAATCGAGGCAAATGTCCTCTCCAGCATGTACACAAGATTCTTCTAATTCTACTTGTTTATTTGAAATTAAGTCTAATATTAAAATACTGAATCAATATATTTGGCTTTGTTGTAGATCTAAAATAATAAAAAGGACATTCAGTCATTTTCCAGTAGACAAAAAGTTTAGAATTTTTTATTTGACTTTTATTGTAAATATCCTCAATCAAACTTTCCGATTATGCACATTGCACATTAATGCCTTCAAATTTAGAATGAATAATATTCCATCTACTCCACGCTTGTCTGTTTCACAACTGCAGTCAATACTGTCAAAATAGAAAAGTGGTTTTGTGTCTTGCTATCCTGGGAGCCAAGGTCTGCATGAGGCCTTTTTGAGCAATTAGAGGTTCTGAGGTTCTCCTAAGGTTAAAGGTGCATCATCTCCCTGGGCCGAATTCACCGACACTGTGACAACTGATGGGCAGAAAATAGCACAAAGAGAGAAGGGTGCAGTCAAAGCCATAAACCAAGCGGCGGAAAGGAAGCTCTGAGACGTGTCAAAGGGTTAAAGAATTTTCCAGTCGCTGAGCCGTTCAGAGGCAGAGATGTTGTAGCTCCCGATAGCTCTCAAATCCCAAAGCTCTACAACCCAGGGATGAAAAAGTCTATGCACACAGTGTTTGCTGGTGGATGGCTTCTCCTGGGCTCAATTAATGGAAACAAATCCATACACTCATACCGGTGCAGAATGCTACTACAGCAATTGACATTGCTTTTGCTTCCTGGACAATTAATCCAAGTACACAAAGTACACTTAAATCCTGGTCCCCTCTTCTGCTAGTGTGGAGGGTATCTAAGTTTGTGTAAAAGGCTGATGCTTGTTTTTAATGTTTATTTTTGAGTAAAAGCCTGGTGCTTATGTTCTCAGAAAATATTTTTGAAGGATAACAGCAGAAAGACGATATATACAGAGCCATATGTAACAGCAGTGGACACTGCTTTTGTGCCTTTGGGAAAAATATCTATGGTAATGATCCATATTGTATTAATAAATTCAGATCTTCAGATTGCCGTATGTAAAACTGTTGAACTATGATTCTCACTGCATTAGTATATTGGCAAAGAAAATAGAGTAATATGCTTATTTTTTTTTTATCTGGTCATGTCTGCAAAGAATATCTTCTTCCCTATTTAACTAATTCATAATTATGTAAATAAATGTTGAGCTTATGGCTGGCCATATGTTGTGCAGCTAACAGTGTCAGCTACAAACCAAGTATGCTTGCATTCAGTGAGATATAATTCCTGACACAACAAAGGTTTGTTGTTGGTTACAGCTCTTTAAAATGCAAAATAATTATACCGCTATGACTTAAACTGTGTTATCATTATCATACTCCCCCCTAAACAATCAGGAAGCCATTTACTTGACCGTGTGCAAACTACGATCTTCACAGTCCAGAGCATACATACCTGTTAACACCCTCCTGTGTGAAGTAGATGGCATAGGTCTGGATGTTCCCATGGGTCTCCACCGGGGGGCGCCAGCTGAGGCGTACAAAACGGCTGGACACTAGGACAGGGACCACATCACGGGGAGCGGAGGGGAGGGCGCCTGAGCTGGGGACAACTGGTGGGGGAGGAGAGGAGTAAGTCAAAGAGGTAGGGGGCACAGGGCTTGGGACCTCAGGGGCGGGCGTCAGGGTGGCCTCTATAACGTTAGTAATTTGGGGGAAGGGGGGTTTCAAATAATGGAGGAGCATGACCAGGATGAAATGAGAAGATAAGGAAAAAAGACCAAGAAAAAAGAAGAGTGATAAAAAGATCACAGACAAGAAAGCGACTAATCATTAGCATAGTTATTCACTACTGATATGTCATAAGTACAGAGAGCATCATGTTTACTAAGGAAAGGTTGAAAGTTGAGATTACATTTATGACATACTGTAATGCATATGTCAGCCAAAAGCCACAGTGGATATGGGAATGTAAATGAACGATTTGGAGAAGCAAGCATTCATAACATCATCAAGCAGATATTTTCAGCTAAAGTGTATCACTTGGCCCAAAATGAACATTTACACATATACATATATCAACTCAACGTAATCGCTATGCGAGTGACATGTAAGTATACATGCTAGCACTTTATAACTAGCTAGCTACAACTTGATTTCAGGGTAATTGTTACTTTGCTCTTTAGAGCAAGCTCAGGTGGCCAGGCATCAAATTGTCAACACAAAAATGTCAACAAATACATTCAAAATATTTGTACCTGTACCTGTTCCGCTGTGCATCGGCAGTGAATGTTCTTTTTTTTCAATGTGATAAAACTATTGATAAAAAAGTTCCTGCTTTCCAATGTAGTGACTACTCTTCATTTGTGTGCTATTTAAATTATATTTGAATGTGTATGTAATTTAATTCAATACAATTTAATTTTGGTTTATTGTAAACCAAGGGATAACAAAATGTGTTAAAAGTTGACCACTGGGTTTATGTAAGACAGGAAACCAGGTCAAGAAAAATATTCTTGTTGGGATTTCAATTCTTCTCACTGTGAAAGTTTATAGCTTAATTTAGCACTAATACATTTCAAATGGGATCTTTCAGACTCATACTATGATATACGTTAATATCTAGCGAGCATATTCGTATTTCAAAATGTCCCTTTACTTTAAAATTACTATTTTGAACTGCAAGGGAATGTTGACAGTTGGTCATTATTATTAATGCATACTGTTATTGTGATATTGGCCCTAATTTATGAAGGGCTTGTACGTTCAAATTTGTAAAATGAACTTACGCCCATTTCCACCCCAGTGAAAAGTTGGAGATATACCAATTTGAACGTGATCTTAGGGTACAATCAAATCTCACGTCAACTCTGAGCTGGTGTTGATTTCTACTGGTGAGGAAGCGCCATTCCATGACATTTGGTATTTTGACAGTCTGAGCTGAAGCCACACAGCGGAGCACATACTGTCTAAACAATAAAAAGAACAATTGAAGGGGTTAGTGCTAAAAGTAGTTAAGTCACAAAATGTCCATTTCGAGAAAATTAAGTTTGAAAATATCTTCTTGTGTACCAGAATATACAAAACTGCCGTTTTCATTGTGGGGAAAAGGGTCTTAGGCACCTTTTCTGTTAACGATATTCATGGGGTGGACTTAGCTATACAGATAGAACATTTCTCTATGCTCAACTTGTGCTCAATTTGTCTAGAAATGTGACTTGACTACTTTTAGCAGCAGGCCCTTCAATTGTAGAACAATAAAAAACACATTTAAATGTACAAATCCTAGAACAATATCTCTCCCCAATGCTACTACAGCTTAGCAAACATGAAGAAGCTACAAGGCTGACATTAAAACATGTTTACATGACAGCAGTGGCTGTTTATATAAAGTCCCCTGGCTAATTGTGAAACAATCATTTTAAAAAACTCTCATAATGTCAGGAATTTATAAGCATATGCATTAAGTAGCTGAATATTTCTCAATGTAACATGTGTAAATGGCTCCCCTCTGCTGTCTTGTAGCTTCTTCAAAGAGGAGAACACATTTTGTCCAATCAGAAATTGGACTTGGTATACTGTAGAAAGAAGTCATGGTTAAGAAGTCACTTGCAATGGGATGAGATGACCACTGTCGCTGTCAGGGATGATCGCTGCTCTGGAAGACTGCATCACTTGCGCAGCTGAGGCAACCAGACTGCAGGGACCTGACTGATCAGCGTCGTTGATGAGGAGGGGACTATCCTGCCAAGTGACACACCTGCCTCACTGGGCAACCGTGTGGCCAAATTGTAAGGTCACGATTTGATTCCCGATCATTGGGCTGTGCCAAAGTGATTAGCTGTACGGCCCATGATTTGTTTATTTTTGGATGCCACACGTGGCTGTAGGGTCATGCAGGGAGGGACGGATGCAGTCGGTGGGTGGACCATGTCTCATCGTGCACCAGGATCCTGCAGGCACCTGCAGTCTGCCTGCACAAGCTGTGCATACAGTGTACTCCTCCAACGCAGTGACTGCGAGCTCAACTGGTGGGCTGAAGAGTGATGAGTGTTTTGCTCTCTTGAACCGAAGGGAGAAGGTTGCAGCAATAAGGCCAAGTTATTAGGGTTTTGCTGGTAGGTTTTGAGAAGGGCTCCCATTCAAAACATTTAAAATCTAGTTTGGGGGATTTAATAAACACGATAGGCAATTCCACATTCCAAATGGAGAAAAAGTGGTTTAAATAAACAAAGTTAAAATAGATGTTGATCGAATTCAGGCCTTAGACTTGCTGAAGGCCCCAGATTACCTACAGAACTAAATTGGGTCTTTGTCTGCAGCAGCGGAATGAAGGTGTGCTGCTGCTGCACAACTGCAAAGACTGAGGGATCGATTGCTTCCACTGCTTACAGTCCAAGCTGAGTTGGATTCCTAATGCATCGATACAAACAGTTCAATAGTGTCTGTTCAACTGAAATGTCCCCTATGTGAGCAGCCACCCAAGAGAGATGACAAAGCAAACAGCAACTCACTGTACTTCAGGTAATTGAAAAGCATAATTATCTGCTTATCCTGAGTGAATTTGGAAGGTTTTCTCGCCAGTCTGTGTGGATGTATTCATATTTTCATCGCGTTCTTAACAAATGTGCTGGAGCTCAAATCTCTGGGTTTAATTCAACCTCTTTCATGTCATGCTCCTCCCCTATTATTGTGGACATGGTGCAGGATACAATAAACACTTATTTTATTTGAAATAAATAAGTAGTGCACGTGCTTTAACTGGATGAACCAAGTAAACACTCCTTACCCTGAAACTTACTTATATGCTAATGAATTTATGAATGCTTCACTTCATTATGATGATACTGCAAATTCCTAATTCACTCCTATGGCATAAATATATTTGGAGCTATACAATTATTACACACAACTGGCAGAAACAACTTTTGCTCAATGGCCTTAACACACTTGGTCTTCGAATAGATATTAATTTGGATCTTTGGATAGGTCTTTTTTTTGCTAATTTTAGGGACTGCAAGAGCCATACGTTGGTTTGTAAAATGAATTCTTTACTATAATTGGGGGTTATAATGTTTATTGCCTCAAAGGTCCAATAAACATTATTACAATAAACATTATAATTAAATTTGCTCAGTACTTTTATAATTAATATTGGAAAATATGTCTTGCAATGGTGGGTCAGGCATTTTGAAGAACACGCAAAGCTGTCTGCGATTGACAATGTTAATAGTTGCAGCATTGGTGAAGTATTGGTGATGGTGCTCTCAAACTGCATTGGAGATGCAGTGTCTGACCTCAGTACACATTGCATTGCTAATGCTAATAGAATGCTAATAGCTTTGCGAGGAAGACAATAGCAGAATAATGAGCAATCAAGCTAACTGAATGGGATAGAATCTATTTATAAAAGGATTAAAGAAAAGAGATGATGCTGATTTCAGAAGAGGGTCCAGGCCTATTCTAATCATGACAGTAGTAATCACCACTTCCACTGGGGAAACCTGGTGTATAAACAACTCCCGGATGAGCAACTCCCTTCTGACCATGGATCTTTTTACTGAGGATTGTTATGTAGACATTTCAAAGCTGGGAGGGGAGCTGCATCTGAGCTACAAGCCAAGGCTGAAATCTGACGCTGTTTCAACAATGTTTCCCCACTGACCTGCACAAACTCTTTGTTCTGTAAGTAGCAGACGTGCGAAAAAGCAACAACTGACAGAAATGCGTCAATCTTTTTTTTTCCTCCTATGTAATGTTGTACTCCCAAAGCAAATCAATAACAGCTAGCTAGTCAAGTGATCACGTAAGCTGCACAGTAAGCCAGCTGCTAAATCTAAATGAAAAAGGAGTCTACACGTATCAATATTAATTACCAATATGTTTCTGCTATAAAATACATTTTAAAATCAACTGTTTAATATGTGAGCTACTGAAGCAACATGAGAGATTTAACAGATTTTGTAAGCGGTCAAAATAGTTAATGCCCAAATTGCAGGTGCGATAGTCACAGAACCAGTACAGAACAACGGTCTCAAAATTGATGAATCTACACCTCCATGACCCAGTCTCAACAAAAACTGTACATCATGAAATATACAAAAAGCAGATATTTATGGTAGGGCTGCTATTCGGAAACCGCTTGTAACCAAGGCCAATGAACAAGAACGCATTAACCTGCTGTAATGAGCAAAAATCCTGGACTTCAGAGCAGTGGAATAAAGTAATATTCAAGATTTCAAGATCTGGTCTAATGAGTCATTCTTTCTCTTTTTCCTATACCTGGATAGGTGTTGCAAACTGTTAAACATGGTGGTTGATCTTTTATGGTATGGGCAGCCATCTCATGGGAGTCATTGGGTCTGAATATTACTCTGCATGGTAGAATTACGGCCAAGGAATACAAAGCCATTTTAGGTGACCAGGTGCACCCTATGGTCCAAACACTGTTTCCTCAAGATGTCCCCATATTCCAAGACGATAACATGAACACCAGGATGAAGATCTTCCATGGCCTGCCCAATCACCAGATCTAAACATCATTGAACCGTTATGGGAAATTCTGGAACATAGAGTGCAGGGTAGATTTCCACCACCTTTTTGAAGAATTTTGCCTTCTTGAAGAATGGCCAAATATCCCACTAGACAGTTCAAAACTTAACAGCATTTCAAGAAGGATTGAAGCTGTTCTGAAGGCAAAGGGTGGCTCAACTCCTTATTAGTACTAAATATTCCTATATTTTTTCTTTCATTATTTTGTCTTCCCCCTGTATTTTATAGCTACACTAGCTTGAGTGAGTGATGAGGGACAGGACATTTAACCAATACCCAGATAATATTTTCTGTATTGAGATGGTGAAATCTCTCTTTTTCTTTTTATTATGTGCACCCCAACATCAAGGGGCCTAATGTAACGAGTCGTCAAAGTGGAGATGTAGAAGTTCCGGTACAAAGAAAGGGCACGGAAACGTGTCTACATCTAGGCTGCAACACCCCAAAACAGTACTACTGCAAAACAGTAATTAAATAGATGATTCTGCAATAACCGATTATGACTTTGCAACTGATTCTCATTTCTCCATTTCAGGCAAAGATAAACACATTAACACTGATAAATGGCTTGTATTGTCATGGTGCTGATCGATTGTTCACAGAGTCTTTGAAATCCTTTGAAGTCCTCTCTGAAATACAGGCAGTAGGCAAAATGCCACTACTGCTCAAAATGTAATCACATTTGGAACTCAAATACTTTTGGAAGCAGTTTGGTCAAACACTATTAAAAGCCTGAAAGTCTATGCTGCTACTGCAAGTAAAGTTAGCAAAGGTATACAGTATTTAATGTTGTAGGAAATTGCCAACCTCTAATACTCAGACCATTAGTTTGTATCATTCTATACAGTACACCCAATACATAGCTACATGCCCACCATAAAAGTAACTTGGTGTCATTATACCTTTTTTAGTATGCTCTCGGGGGAATAAGCCTTTGGATTCAAACAAAAACCTTTCATTTCTGTCTCGGTTTCATGCTTGAGATACCTTAAGCACCAAAATGAGATGGCTCTGTTGCAGTTACAGGCTCCATTAGTCAGATGTGTGGTCCTGAAAAGCACCTCTCTCTCTCTCTCTCTCTCTCTCTCTCTCTCTCTCTCTCTCTCTCTCTCTCTCTCTCTCTCTCTCTCTCTCTCTCTCTCTCTCTCTCTCTCTCTCTCTCTCTCTCTGCGCTGGCCCCTCTCTCCGGCCCTCTGGCTCATTTCATCCAACGTCTTGTATAGCAGGAGAACAGGAGGGTGTAGTATGCTGGCTGGGCAAGCAGTGCCCTTCAAGCTCCATAAATGTGTTTATCTGTGAAGCGGCACGCCTCAGTGGGCAAATAATCTTCCTCCCTCTGTCTCTGACACAGAAGAGGAGGGTGATTAGCTCCAACAAAAGAAGCCCTTGAACACACAGGGTCACCTGATTTCCAGACAACACAATTACCTCTGCATTTTTTCCCCTTCTGTCTCTTCCTCTCTCTCTCTCTCTTCAACACAAACAAGGCAACGTTTGGCAATGCCCGCAACTGCGATACTTTAACAGGGTACAGCAGGGGCAGTTTGTTATTCCCCTCCTTCCTCCTCTCTTTTCCCCAGATCTCATTTTGAAATGAAAGCACCCATAGGCCCATTAGCTATCTCTAACCCGGGGTAGCTAATCAGCATGAAAGCCTTAATGGCTTAATTATTGAGGGTTTCATTAAGAAACAGCAAGAGGGAAGTGGCCACATTGTCTGGTCTGGACCACCCAGCTGAGGTGTACTCAGTGATTAGGTGAGACACAAGGATGTGTGGCTTTCAACATACACTCCCTATGAAATGTAAGGTAAGTTAATATATACATTGAAGTTTTAATACATGTCAATAGCTAGTAACATACTCAATCAAAAATTTAATACATGAGTAATAAATATAATAAATCACCTACAAATATATATGCCACATATTATTAAATATGTGAATTGTTACCACTTTTGTGCAATCAATTTTGATTTATATTTTATTAGAATATATTTTAAGATGTGTGAAGTCTTACATTATGTGCAGAAAGGTACATATACAGTACTTGTTACTTCAAAAATAAATTATGCTGTATAACGAGGGAAGCAATTCTTACATTTTAAAATTGATATTTTTGCCAATATTTGTGAGGGGTTGCCCTGCCCCCTTCAGTCCCAATCACCGCTGCCATCTGTTGAGAGTGGAGAAAGACTGGGCCTCTCTGCACTCTCCCTGAATAGCCTCACTCTGTGCTTCTGCTCAATTTCACAGCAGATTAAAGTTCAAGCGCGGGACACCATCACTCCTTTGGGTTCCTTGTTGCCTGGCAGTCATCCCTCTGGAATGAAGTCAGCATTTTACCTTTGCCTGATTTGGTTACATATACAAAAAAACGAAATAAGAAGAGGAATCCAGATTCAGATTCAAGTTGCATGCAATGCACTTTGTCTTTAACTTAAGACAACTTAAGAAGTTAAGCACTTTTTGCTTTTGTTTTTTGTTACACCATATAGTGTGATTGTGTTAATGAATGTCAATGATCAATGACCTCATAATGTCCTGGAAGTAACCAAAATAAATAAATAAGTATATGATACAATAATAAATGATCAAACTTGGCCCCTGGATGGCGCAACCGGTAAATATACTTACCCGGTTCTCTGTGCAAGCCCGGTTCTGGCAGGAAGTCCCGCGGGGATTTAATTCCACCAGGTCACGCCAGTTTTGGCTCTGGCCAGGAGTGCCACTAGGGGGCGGCAATTGGCTGTCCACCCCAGAGAGGGGGGAGGGATAAAAGTCAAATGAGCTCACTGTATATATGAGTGGTCCCGTGTGTTACGGTGACAGGCTTCGGCTTAGGTGGGCGCCTGCTCGGAGAAGGCAACGCAGCGCTCACTACCGGTCTCGGGACTATGGCAGCGAGTTCTCATACAAGGGGGGGAATAATTAACATGAAAAAGAGAGGGTATAATTGGATACTAAATTGGGAGAAAAAATGGGTATAACATTTTTTTTTTTAAATCAAATTGCTAGCATCTGGAAAATGTTATCAAATAATTTGTTCTCAAATGAAGTGGTATTGGAACAAAAGGGACCGCATCAAAAAAAAAAATATATATATAACAAAATTAATTGTGAATGATCCGGCAAACATATGATGGTGGCATTATGGGTGCATTAATGAAGCCCCAATACGTTGCATCGGTGTATCATGGTAAACAGATTTAAACACTAAATTCTGCTTTACAGGCTGTTTTAGAGCAATGCAAAAGTCACTTATGAATCTAAAAACAAGATTGTGTGTTCTTTGTCCAGTCCAGTAGTAAAGGTACGGGCTCCACATGTGTGGCTTAAATGTCTTTGCGGACCAGAAGGGTACAGAGTTCAACTCAATTTCACACAGAGGTTGCGTAAAATACTTTTTCCCCACTCCCCGGAAACAGGAATGTATGAGTCACTTTATAACCCATAATAACCTGTCTCATGCAGCTGGTGCTACAACGAAGATAAGAAATGAGACATGAGGAGAAGTAGAGCTGGTAATACATAGCATGCTTCTCGATACAGCCGTTCACTAAAGCATGCATTCCTCAGTAGGAAAATAACACGTTCTTGGCTTGTATAAGAAGCTTTACAAATGTGTTTGGGGAATTTTATAATCAAACATGAAAGCATACCCTATTACATCCCTACCTATATTTAACTTATATATATAAGAAAATATTCTTCCTAACACCATTCAGTGCTTTACAGTATGTACATAAAATCAGTGACATAAAATGATATTATAACGGTATTGTTGAGCATTTAGGCTTTGAATCCTGTGGGCCTGTTTGTTTGTTTTTTTAAACCCTTCCACTGCCAATAGATGAATGTAGGACATTATCCGGTCAATTTTAGGACGAGATGGAACTCTGAAAGAAAAATATTTTCCTCCTCTCTCCATTTCACTTCTTTGGCTGGAGGCAGAGAGCCCAGCAGAGTTTGTCATAGTCTATTACCGGACCCAAGACGAATATGTTTTTAAGAGCATGAAAAAGGAACGGAGAAAAAGGTCATTAAGTGATAGGTAAATCCATCTAAGAGACACAGGTTGTAATGGGGCCCATTCTGTCCCCACATCCATTACAGTTCTGTCCAGGCTTTGTACTGTACCTCTCTTTTTTCCCCCTCAGATAACGTTACCGAATAAAGAAGACAGATGCTATTTGCCCCCACATAATGAGATTGCCGTGCAGTCAATCACATCGACCGATACCGAAAGTGATAATGCGTAAGTGAGTCCCCTGCAAGGTACCGAAGTCGGCTCTGTTCGCCGCTACTCCGCCCCATCCCCTTTGCTCCGCTAAAACGTATTAAAAGGCAATGTTCCCGGGCCACGTTCTAGCCGGAGAAGAGCTGATGGGAATTCTCACGGCAAGTTTTCTGTCTTCCGTGTCGTCTGGCTGTCGGCTCTTCTGCCGGCCTGATCAATCATCGCGGCGGCGCACAGATGGTTATTGTTGACCGTGACAAAACCGATGTTCGTCCAGGAATTCCTCCTGGCCGAATGGAGCCGTCCAACACTGCTAACACAAGCCGCTCTCACACTTTGGGCACGGAGGGCGATCCAGAGACTTCGCCGCACTGTGAACTACATGTGTAATATGACCTATGCATAGTGGCTACTCTTATCACACACACCCTGCCTTGCTCCTTAGAAGGCCTAGAAGGAACTGATATTAAAGCTACAGCAGGAGTTTCAAGGCTGGTGGAATTGAGGTGTAAATATTACTGTTACTTTTTTATTACACCATGGCCAAAATGTAATCTTTTTCATTTTAAAAAGCAAATACAAAGTGAATGGGATCTGTCAGGATTTATCACTTTTGGAGATAAGACAGCCTCACAGTCCTCTCCTCTGAATGGCCTGGATAGGAATCTTCAGATCAGCATTCATGCTCTGAATTATTTCTGCTCCTTTTATTGACATGTAATTCTTTCTCATTCCCGTCATATTTCTCCTCCAGACAAAAAAAATGACTTTTTTTTCTAATCTACACAATAACAATAATTTGTTAACCCAACCGCAAAAGCAATCCGGTGTGCAGACGGCAGAGTCGCCAACAGGCTCTGCGTCAAAGCTGGATGATTGAAGGCTTCGGTGAACCGTGTCGCTTCAGAATGCCATTTATGACTAATACCTTGTGACAAAGGATGTCCCTTCGAACTCCATCGTCTTCCTTTCTCCCGCTGAAGTATTTGACAGATCTGAGGCATTGCGGAGGAAGAGACAGGTTTTAAGCAGAAGTCTATGCTTATTGCTGGTTATTCTCAGTGATGGCACAGATTTGTGTGAGCCTTGCAGGGTATATTCATAAAACCGCTGAGACAGGCCTAATATTCTGATAGAGCAGTGCAGCAAATCAAATTAATGAGGATGAGGGTTGTGTACGGTTTGTGATTTCCCACCCTGGTCAAGTGTGTGCTGTATTTTTCCTGTGTTTTTTCCTCAGCTAACCTTCCTACACCTTTCCTAAATGTGATCCAACTGTACTGTACTGATACTTCAACTGTACTGTACCTGTTCTGTATGCATAACAAAATGAATGCATAATAGTCAAATAACACTGGAAGGGTAACGATATGCTGACATTTCTCAACGGAGATGTGTTAATTGCATCGCAGACATCTGTCCATATTAATATCAACCACAGGAACTTCTCAGGACGTCTAAGGAAGCTGTGCGGTTTCTGCACACACATCCAGGAATCAATATGGCAGCCTAACGTGACAAAGAGAAGTGTAGTATATCAGCAGCAAATAGGTCTATTTAAAAAATAAATAAAATGTTAAAAACCCTCAGATATTGTTCTGTATCATTTCAGATCTCTTGGAGTTATTGTGCTAATTGTTATGAATTGAGGTATACCATTTTATACCATTTCTATCATTATAAAAAATGAATATATTACTTTGAAGAAATCTTTTTTTGGTCCAGTTCTTTGTACGTTTTGATAGTCAAATACTTAATCAACAAAAATCTAAGAAAATAACATTCAACCTTATCCCCTGGCATGGCGACTGCATACGTTTCATGATTTTCAACCCCAAAGGTTTGCTCCATCATATATCTAAATATAAAATAAATTGTATTTGTTTTCATCTTGGCTGAAACCCCCTTTAGGTTCTGGCCCCAGGTAACCAATTGAGCATTTGAGTCTGAATACTGAAAGCCTGAATGAATAAGCGAACCATCAATTATATGGTTGTTAGGGACAGGAAGGCATTCCTCATGGCAATTTCTGGATGTAATGCTGTGAGCATGTGGATCGTGGTCCATAACTGTCATGGCATTCCACAGCCTCGTCATTAGCATCCCAATCAGTTTCAGCCTGCTGCTAGGCGTGATGAATTCAGTTACACTGGTAATCGATCTAAGAATGCCTTGTTCTCAGTACAAACCAGAGGGCTCTGTATACTCCCATGGATCATGTATTTCCCTAATATAGATATAATGCCTTCAACCACATTCAATGGGGCCTGCATGGAGATGGAAACATTACCTTCCACCTGTGTCTGAGCTGTCTGTAGCTCAAGTCCACCAGTTGGTGGTGGCTATAGTATATACAGGACCTGCCAGCATGTCTGGTTTACTTGCTACATGCAAATACAAATGATTGATTTTATTACATTAATTAAATTGTTGATATGCCATACAGCTATATATATGTCCAGGAAATAATTTAACCCTTTTTCCAATCAATAAAAATGTCATACATCTTTAAAATAAAAGGTATTTTCTGATTGAGTTTTTATTTAGATTAGCATCAAACATACCTTGAGGATTTCTTAGTATGTATTTGGCAATGAAAATGGGATGGGTTTGTATATACATACCAGGCAACCATGTTACACCATGTCCGTTTAAAAATGCATGGTACATCCAACCATGGCAGTGCCGATTCCTTAAGCAAGAACACGAACCCCTGGAAGAACACCCCCTTTGCGTGACCACATTAACCTGACCACAGTGCGATAAGGAGCCGTGCCACGCCATCACACAACGATTATTCTTCCAAACTAAGCTAGCCAAGGTGCCTAATAGAGAATTCAAAAGGACTTAGTTGTAAAGGGGAAAGAAGTGGAGATATGTGTTGCCAAGGCAACGGTCAGCGATCCTCTGTTAAGGATGAGAGGAACTTGTGCCCAATATGGGAACAGGCAAATGCGGGAGAGCATGATGGGAATGGATGAGGACTGGAGTTTGAAGGGGGAGGTGGGTGGTCCAGTAAGGTCAGGTGCTCGCCACTGAATATAGATCTGTCACGTCTAATATATGGAGAACGTTCTCTCTCCCAGACGCTCTCAGCTCTCAGCAGCCAAGGAGAAAATAGAAATACGCTCAACCATGAATGCCAATCAAACCCCCCCTACACCTCCCCCCTGTCACAGAGCAGGGTGATATATTTACATGTCCCCCTCACTCCTGGTGCACCATGTGACCTATGGATGGCAGGGCCTGTACCAAAACTCGTTCAGCGGGGCTGGCCACGGATGATGGAGCAAATTAACACAGGTGTCAATAATTTATCCCCGTCTAGTGCTCCGGCCTTTGAATGTTAAGCAGCTTTCTCTGGGATACCGCTTACTCAGCAGCGATCATCTGAATTCGTTTGGGGGATTTCGCCTCAGAGATCCCAGGCTGAAAATGTCACTGCAATGCACAAATACAAAGGGGAAGCAGACAAGTTTCTCTGGCAAGATAAATATACAGGAGGACTAAATAAAAAGGACTCTTATTTTGAAGTCTAAATCTCAATTAAAAAGCAGTCTACACATGTTTCATATGAATTTCAATACTAATTACCTAAGTGTTTCTGCTATGAACTATGTTTTAAAATCAACACTTTAATATGTCAGTTTCTAAAGCAACATGAGATGTCTAACACATTTTGAAGAGGTTAAATAGCTGATGCCTGAATTGCATGTGTCAGTCACAGAACCGGCACAGAACAACGGCCTCAAAAATGACCACAGAACTGAATCTTCATCTCCATGACGCAGTCTCAACAAAAACTATACATAGTGAAATATACAAAAGCAGATATGTATGGTAGGGCTGCTATTCGGAAACCGCTTGTAACCAAGGACAATGCACAAGAACGCGGTAACCTGGTGTAATGAGCAAAAAACCTGGATTTCTGAGTAGTGGAATAAAATAATATGGTCTAATGAGTCATCTTTTCTTTTGTTCCCAACTGTTAAACATGGTGGTTGATCTTTTATTGTATGGGCAGCCATCTCATGAACTCATTGTCTGAATATTTCTCTGCATGGTAGAATTACTAAGGAATACATTTTAGGTGACCAGGTGCACCCTACGGTGCAAACATTGTTTCCTCAAGATGTCCACATATTCCAAGATGATAACATGAACACCAAGATGAAGACCATCATTGAACCTTTATGGGAAGTTAACAGTGCAGAGTAGATTTCCACTGCCTTCATCTCTTAAGGACCTGGAGGCTTTCCTTTTTGAAGAATGGTCAATATCCTACTAGAAACAGTTCAAAACTTGTATCATAGCATTGCAAGAATGACTGAATGTGTTCTGAAGGTAGAGTGTGGCCCAACTCCTTAATAGTGAATAAATATGCATATATTGTTTGGTGTTTCCATTATTTTGTCTACCCCCTGTACACACATATAAATATATACATATATATTTCAGGAACAGGTTGTGCATAAAAAAGAGACCTGTTCTATCATGTCAGTCTGTAATATTGTATTTTATATGACATATTGATGGCATCAACGATTTCAAAGAGCCTATGGAGTGCAATTGTGTCAGTAAACAAAGACACAGATGAGGTCCCCATGGCAGGAAGGGATTATGACAGGGAACAATGAGGATAAGAGGAGCCATTGTTTCCATATTGTTTCAGTCAAGATTCATCTCTATGAATAATTCAAATTCCTGCTCCTGGCCACTGTTTGGAAGATACAACGCATCAATTTATATGAAAAACAGAGCTATCTAAGTCCACCATTGATATGCTGCATGGACCTTGATGCCTGGCCGGCGGTAGGGTGGGGGAAACATCAGCCATAATAAAATAACGATCATCGGCACGGCGTACAAGGAATACCAATGCCACCAGGACCCCAGGCTGTGTCTCCTGGAGTTCAATTAACATTCAGTCAGCCGACACCGGTTTTTTGATACCCTGCCAATTAGCGTTGAAACGTGGGCTAGCCTAGCGGTATTGAGGCACAAAACAAACACTTGCAACAGACTGACTTGGCTTTCCACTAATTTACAGGCTCACTTAACTTAAACGATATGGGGGGGGCCATGATGTTCTCATTTGGTGTAGGCCCTGAGTCTCCAGCTATAGCACTTTCAAGCTGTGTGGTTCAGCAAGTCTTGGAGTTCAGACAGGTTAGATGCTGGTAGCTGCTCCAATTAGGAGCTCTTTGGTTTTTTCTCCTCATTAATCAAACACCAGGTGAAAGCCCAAAAGCGCTCAGCGAGAAATGATGACACACTCGCATCAGAAGCTGAGGTCCATCTGTTTTTGTCCCGACACAGAGACGATTGTGATTATAATATTTGTGTCTGAGCCCGTAGGGCATACATGTTTTTCCAAGTGTGTCTCAAGCATTAGAGCGAGCTTAAGAGCTATTGGCTGGCAAAACTCAATTCGGCTTCTTCCCACCACGACAGGGTGGGCTCACTCCAAGTCGGCCAGGGTACCTAGGGTTACTGATGCACAAGCAACCCCTATCTACTCTACCCCTATCTACTACCAGGCACCTACATGCTACCAGCCGTCATCGGTGAGTGTTGCGCGTCTCTTCTGATGGGTGCAAACTTTCCTGTAGTGTGTGGTAGGGCTCATAGTGTGGAGGATAGTCACTGGCTCGCCCGTGAGTGTATTGGAGGAGTGCTTGCACTTCAGCTGCAGTGCTCCCTGAGCAGGAGATGGTGGCACAGCAGTGTGACATGACATGAGAGCACAATACAGCATACGGTGATTCAAAATAGGAGAAAAAGGGAGCACCCCCCACCACCACCACAAAGGAAAAGCTACAGGCTGAATGGTCACAGACACTCCGCCGTAGGTCTGATAACCACAATGAATCTTAAATATATCACAGCAGTGTATAGAATACAAATTTTGTGCCAAAGATGAGCTGAAACTCCGATCCAGACTTGTGAATGTATCATCTCCACGTATCAGCGATTGGCTTCTGGGAATCCATCTCGGTTTATCAAATGCCGTCTTTCAGTAAGTGGGTGCTCGTTACAAATGCCTGTTTATTTAGCCAGCCCCGGTCCCCACAGGTTAGACAGTTTTGTAAGAAAGATCAAGAGGTTCTGGGAAGCAAATGCATCAAAATACAACGGAAAGCCTTCCAGGCATTTAACATTTATTATTGACCCACAGAGCCTAAGTGCTATGGGCCAGGGACTGCTTTGTGCAAAAAGAGCTCTCATAACTGCATGTGTTCGCAAGCCTCAGGAGTATGTTTGACTGCCATTATCTGTGTTTTATTGGTTCCCCCCGGGCCCCTGCCGCGGATTCAAGGGATACTTTCTGAAGAACTTTGCAGCAGCTTTTGTTTCAAAAGGAATTTTGATGTGAGGAATTTGTTGGGCCTATTTTTAACTATGTTTTTCGTTCTTCCCTTTCTTTTCCCATGCGGCGACCATTGACAGTGATGCGCGGAGTCTGCTTCCAGTTGGCATCTAACCCTATCCTCTCCATCCGCCAAAACAGACTGCGTTCTCTGTGCTTGTCAGTTTCCCCCCTTCACCTGAGACCCAAAGGGCACTGGAAGTTCAACCCAGATAGACCATCTCAGAAGACATTGACTGCACTGTGAGGTTGGGATGCAGTAAAAAAAAAAGAAGAACGCTTTCATCTGGAGCCTCACATTTCATCCATTGTTTTCCTGACGCTATTTCATTTTTTCAGATCTTACTGGTTATAATTTTGATTCAATATTTGCTTTAGACACACATGTTGCCTTTTTTTGGCTTGGATGCAATAGGGTCCATAGTGTACAGCAGTGCAGAACAAGACTGTCCCAGACCAATGCTTTGGGGTGACAATGTAAGACGGATATGGAAATTGGTGACTTTCTAATATTTTGAATCATGAATTAATTCACTCTATTCAGGAAAATTATGACAGATGCAGATTAAGGGGTCAAGGGTGAATGGTTGAAGGTGCTTCTTCAGTAAGTATGTGAGATGGACTGTCTAAAGGAAAGACATCAGATACCATACAATTGTAAATCAGACTTTACATACAAAGGCATAATACAAGAAGGCTGAACTACTATCTGGAATCCCTCTGTCTCCGTATACCCAAAGAGAGGGTGGCTTCTAACTGAAACACAAGCGGGATCAAATGCCCATATCCGCTTTAATGAACTTGAATTTAAACTTGTCTCGCATCACTTAATAATTAGTTTGTAATTGTTTTCAAATTAAGAAAAAAAAAAATTGTGTATCGGTGTATCGAGATGGAAACGGTAAATCATAACTGTGAGAGAGCGAGATGGAGGATTTGGCAGGGGAGCCAGATGATTTCATCCTGTCACTCACTGATAAGCTATTTGCATTCCTAAAGATATTCCTTCAATATCCCTGGGGAGACAGCCCAGGATGCTCTTATCACATCTGATCTGACAGATGTGAAATACAAAAAGTGTGTGTGTGGGGGGGAGGGGTGGCAAAAAAGAAGCTCTTCTTATAGAAAACGGATAAGCTCTTTAAATATAAAAAATATCAGCTGGGGTGGGGATTCTTTTAATGGATGGGGGCGTGAGGGGTAACTGCCATTCTTGGATCTAATTAAAAGCGACTTAAAATCAGCTTAGGGAGTAAGAGCTCATTACACCAGCCCACGTTAAACCACTGAATTATTTTCGACCTGGTGATTCTGGAGGTGCGACAGCGATCTTGTGCGCAGACCCAGGGATGCCTTCCGACCTTCTGTTGTTGTCTGCGCTGGCAGTCTGGATCCTGATCCGCGTGAGGCCTCTGCCGAAGCAGTCCTGCGCAGGGAGGTGTCTCTCGGAGGAAGAGTCGCGAAACAGACCGCCGCACTTTCCCGCTCCCTCGTGGGGGAGGCGAATATCAAAGGCGTCAGCGCCTGATACTCTGTGCCGCTACGCCCGCCTCATGGGAATGGCAGAGGATGAAGGGATGGGATGTGGGAACGGGATGAGGGAATGCGTTTTGAGGTGATGGGGGGTTGGGGCACTGACAGCAATTATGGCTTATTGGATGTCACCGCGCCTCGCTGTCACGTTTCCGTCCGTCATCTCTCTGTAATGAGCCGGCGTGTTGTTGCACGATTGCGGTCTACATTTTTTGCTGGTTCTGATTAGGCGTGATCGAGTCGACCCTTCAACTGGAGACGCCGTTGCTTGACAGATGGGAGTTGGCTCCTATTGACAAGCCACGGACGTGACACGGGGGAGCTTTTATGGACCGGGATTATGTGGCATTGAGTTTAAATTAATCAGATGAGAGGAGGAACCCAATTTAACGGGATCAAGACCCAGGTCCTGGCAGGGGCCAAGGGGACTGTAGCCTTTCTTCTGGCAAGGGCAGAAGCAGAAGCTATTGCATGGCCCTGTGGCAGAGCACGCCAAGGCTCTACAACAATGGAGCTGATATATAACCCCTCCCAAGTCACGATGGGTAGCTTTCTTAAATTAGTGCTCTCGTCCTATGAGCAGTGAGCATAAATCTGCAATGTCAGATGAGGGAATTTATCAGTGGGACTGGTGCACTCACACACACACACGTGCATCCACTTAGTATTCCGCTGCACAAGCTCTGCATGCAGCGTTTGCTTTCTGGCGACTGGGTGTGTGGATTACATGCCTCTGTTCGCAATCAAATGTGCAGATCTGACTCGGGAAGCGTTATGCTTAAAATTTCAAACGGGCTACCAGACCTGAGGATTAGGAGCTGGGGGATTGGGGCTCTTCATAAGAATCCATCACCAAAACCTTAACCTCTCAGTTATCACAAAGAAATTCTAGGCACAAGATACCTATTAAAGCACCCAGCACTGTAATCTGTTTGGTGGGGTTAGGAAAAAACAAAACGAATCATAAAATATTCCCTGTCTGGACAGGCAGGTTATAATTCTGAGGACTCTTACAGATATGTCAAACAGATTTAGACCACTTGCATCTGTAATTCCCCTGCTGCTCGACTCCCCCCTGCTACACTGTGTTGCCATGTGTGTTGCACCTCTATAGTCTCCCCACCAGACAGGGTTTCTGCAGTGCCAGCAGAGATAAAACGTGTCCTGGAGTACAGCCGCTGGATTGGGATTTACTATTGGGCTACTGCAATCAGGCACAGATGTTTATTTTCCTTTAATTTTCTGGGGCCTGTATTCAATCTACCTTAGTGTGACAAGCTTATTTCCTGCATACACACTGTTGGTTTAAATGCAGCAGGGGCACCAGAGGGAAAGAGAACCTCTTCAATTGTCAGACACATCAAGACAATAGAGAGGGAAAGAGAACCTCTTCAATTGTCTGACACATAGCAGCTATTGTTCTGTGGGCTGGGCAGTAACAGCGGCTGTGTTTATATGCATGTGTGTTTGTGTTTGTGTGTGTGTGTGTGTGTGTGTGTGTGTGTGTGTGTGTGTGTGTGTGTGTGTGTATGTGCATGAGCAATAGCATATATATGTGTGTTTGTGTGTGTGTGCGTGTGTGTGTGTGCGTGTTTGTTTGTGTGTATGTGCATGAGCACTTTAGTATTTAGAGCATTCTCTTAAATAGCTAGAATTATTAGGGATGCTGCTGCTCATTACACAAACATTTTAATTTTAAAATTCCATAATGACTATAGTTTTGTTCTTTCTAAGCACTTTAGTAAGGTAAGCATAAGCCATCTGACTAGAAACAGTAATCTCAACATTAAAACACCCACATCAAACCAGTTCAATTAAAAGGCTGAGAACATACAGAGAATCATAAAACTAATGGATTTCTTGAATAAGAATGGCATTATAACAGTAGAATGATACCCCCTTTGATAAGACTAGGTTGGATGATTATGTACAATTTAAAAGAGAAATTAGAAAAAAAATCCACCAAATGTATCAAAATCTTTTTATTTTTCCCTCATTCCCCATTCATCACCAAATATACTTGCTGTTCCAAAATGACCGATAATGTCACGAAATATCAATTTCTCTTTGATATTGTGAAAGAAACTGCCCAAAACTCTGATTGAACACCAAATTCAAGACATCACCGTAGGTTAATTATTATAATAATAAATGTTTTAAAGTGACTTTACTACAACAACAAATTAATTATAGTTCTAAATCTGACTGCAGGTTAGCAACAACACCTACTCCTTCATCTCCCATCTGGCTACTCCACTGTTTGTAATTATATCTATGCCTCACTCAAGGCACTCCATCACTATTGGCTGTCTGTTGGCCCCTTGCTATATGAATATCTACCACTGGGGCCAACTAATTCTGTGTTTTGACTTCCAGTGATCCAACAAGCTACAGTGACTACTGTTCTCTGTACAGGACAGCAGAGGGACTAAGGCTATTGTTGGTGGGGCACTGAATATCTATTTTCATAGAAGTGTGTTTTCCATACAATAGTTAGATTACTACGGACACACAATATCCTGGACATTTGTTAACCCCGCACAAACGGAAACTGTATTTAGATTAAAGTATGTGAGAAACTACAGGTGTGACGTGAAATGCTTGAGAGTTGCTAGCCCTGTATTGACATTTCCACAACATTGTTTCGAGCCAAATGATTCTCAAGTCAAATGAATGCATTCTGTTTATAAGCTTCCATAATTGACATTTATTGGTGTTTGTCGAGGCGATAATCTATTCATGCAGCCATCCTTTCCCAAATGTAAAGTGTGAAAATTCTCATAATTTTAATATTATCAACCCTCCGTTCTTTGGATTTTCACCCTGTCCTCATTTCATGCTCCCTTTTGGACACTGCAAGTAAAAAAATATGAAATCAATAAAATAATTCAAAAATACCTTACGATAGCTCAGAGAATAATGTAAAATTAAATTATTGCTTAAGCCATGCTCACATTCCTTCAGGCTTCCCTTTGGGCTTTGCAGATACTACACTTCTGTGAAGCACTGTGGGCCAGGAGGACACACTGCTTTCAAATACTGCTTGGGAAGCACAATAAAATAACTGAGAGGAACCGCTGAGCACTATGGTGACATTGCAATGCTTTGGAGAGAGACTGTGCTCTATATTAATAGGAGGGCAAGGCATGTTGCATATTTTGCTGCATTGGGAAGAGTTCCACTAATGGCATCAAATCTATTGTGCTCTCCCGAATCTGTGGAGCGGAGAAACGTCTCAGGGATGGATGCAACTTATCGACGATAACCCGTGTCCTTCCCTATTGATCACAATGAATAATGAGCAGGGGGCGCTAGTGAAACACACCATCTTTGAAGTTCCCTTGATGTGGTCAAGCTAAAAACAGCATCAATACAAATACATTTCATATTATGCTGGGCTTGCTTTCATGTCCATGATTTCATGGGGGGAAGGTCCACAAGGCTAATGCACATATACTGTTGTGAGCCAAGCCGTACATCAAGTGCATCAGAAGATGCAGGGGGAAATGTTTTGATGATCCTCAAAGCTCTGCTAACGAAGTTGCCTATTATTTATTTGTAGGATTCCTGGGTAGTGAATACCATATGTCGGGCACACATTAGTACACACTGTATGCCCACTCAGTAGTGTGCTGAAAAACTGTGTGGCATTGCAGAGTTAAACACCAATTTCAGCAGCACTGTACGCTTACGGAGGTCAGTCCCCTTCCACGGCCATTCCGTTTCATCTCAATACCGGCGGAGATCTTTGACTTCATTATGCTTTGTTGCGGTGTGACAGGACCAAGAGCCGATATGAGAGGCCATTATCCGGGGCCAGACGTGGACTGGAATGCTTGGCGTCGCCAGGGGCAACTCGGAGCCTGCGGCCCGGGCATAGTGGGAGTGAGCGTGAGCAGCCGTTTCGTGTTCCAGAACCTGTTGGGCCCACCCTGGGCGGGGCCGCTCCCATAGGAAATGTCTCTCTCTCTCTCTCTCTCTCTCTCAGTCTGACCTTTTGGGTATTCCCTTCATTCCACGCAACTTTCAGAGCCATCTGCGCAAGCTGTTCCCACAGTCGAGCTGCACGATGAGGGGTTCACTGCCTGAGCAGTGATTAAAATAAAGTCATAATCCTGCCTTTCCCAGGGAAATACATGCGTAGTTAAAGTCGAGTCCCGCTGGTCTTCTAATTGGTTTCCAGCTTCTTTTTCTTTACATTGCACGAAGTATAGACACAAACTATGACTGGTTTATCTTTTAACTTTTCCTCTTTATCTTCCAATGAAAGTACTCGGGGGACAGGGCATTGCTGGAATTAACAGCAATGCTTTGCGAAACACTAAAGAATGCTTAAATATGTTACCTAGGAACAAAAATAATAAAGTGTAGAACTGATAATTACAATTTTGTTGTCCATCAAGCCATACTGCATGAGCTTGATATGGATAAAATAAGACATCTTAAAAGAAAGTTCTTAAAACGGTGCATGCACTGTATATAAAGAGTACTTGTTTCAACACTGCATGGTTTACTTGTATAGACGTCATTGTCTTTATCTTCACATTTAAAAAATGTATGAGGATGCATTTTTACGGCAATGAAGAACACGTGAACCACATGGTATTGAAATATATTTTAGATTGTTTTCTGCTTGAAGGCATGAGGTTGTGGGAGATTATGACATATCTCATAACAACACGATACAAAAGCCTATATTTGCAAATTGCACCCACCTTATTGCCTTCTCAATGTAATGCCAGAAAAACAGGCAAACGTGTTTATGCAGATCCATCTCTTGATCTAACTGCGGAACTGATTCAATGAAAGCAACACATTTACTCCGTAAATGACTATTTCATTTTCGATACGTTTTCATTTTGCACGTACTGATATACAAATCATTTTCAATATATGTAAAAATACTTAATTCTCCCTCATATTCTCATTCTCATATGCCCAAGCAAATGGCCCAAACTTCCTGACACAACAATGCTAATTAGTCATCAAATCAAGTAGTGGAGTACATATTCTTTTATATAGTTAACTACAGATATTAGAAATTCCATTGTGATATCCGTCATCCTGTCAGGTTAGCTAAATTTGCTATCTAGCTAGTTCCCATATAATCCAGAAACATATATATATATCGATAGCTCGGTTGTTAACTAGTTAATGCTAATCTTACCTACCTAACTTGCAAATGAAGGATTTTAGCTGGCAAGCAAGCTTGTATTTTATTCCTTCCATTGTTCAGCTGTATGTGTTGATCAGATTGAGCTGGCTCTTTAGCCTCATTCTGTATAAATTAATATAATATAATAAAATATAGGTTAAGAATACAGTCCATTGCTCTCACCTGACAAGGCAGTGTATTAACTCAGCCAATAACAGGCTTGATAGGACCCATTGGGGATTTGACATGTTGTGTGAAGTGTTTTAAAGAAACAGGGATTTAGGGAAAACAAATCTGGTTTTGCGAAAAGTGTAATCTCAAAAATGTAGGGCCCTCGGGTGGCGCAATGGTAAAGGCACCAGGCACCAGCTGCGCCAGTCCTGTTCTGGTCGGGAGTACTGCTAAGGGCCGGCAATTGGCTGTCTGCCCCAGGGAGAGGGGGAGGGAAGCCGGCATGGTATGAAATACAAAAGTATCATTGCATATAATAGCATCATCATATTATCATTACGGTATTATTCTGCATTATTATACAATAATAATAACAATTATTGTATCATTAAGAAATTGTGATTTATGAAAATAAATATTGTGTTGTGAAAAAGGCCATTATAAGTTTTTATATATTCCAGTACTTCATCAACACATTCAATAATGAAATAAATAATAGATAATTCTTGAATTAATTACATATCTATGTATTTTGAACAGGCGTGGCCTTCCATGATGTACCTATTCAGCGTGCCGCTAGATTAATAAACACAAATCTCTGCAAATCGCACAGCTTGCTTCTTTTCTTTTTTAGGCAGCACCACCTGAATGGAATACCTGGGGGAGGACGTCTAATTGAATGAAGCCAAACGAGACAATCGGAGAACAGACAGTGTCTGTGATTCAAGGAGACAGTGGAAGCTGTTCTCAGATGTTCACATTCCCACTGCGCTGAGTGCCTGATGTTACGGCCGTGGTGCAGTGCAAATGCGATACACCGCACTGCCACGGCGCAAATTACCCCTGAAGCGAATTACCCCAGGGTGACGGACAGATCCTTGGCTTGGTCAACCCCGCTGGCCACCCTGCAATCATTGTTACCCAATAACCAGCGATTCCTGACCAGCCTGCCAGACTGAGGGCACCCTTGGACATAACTTGCGGCATTTTAGCCAGACAGTCCACCCCCGCATTGTGGAGAATGTTCAGACGGACATTGATTTTGTGCTGGCGAAATAGCCATTGAGCTCAGCCTGCACCCTACGCCGACATCCCTCTCACTCTTTCAAAAGTGCAGGGGGCATGAAAGCGACTCATAGCACGCCACCGAACTCTCAGAGAGGAGCGACTACGCACCGTGAGAGTGACACATCCGGTCCCTCCACGTGGGATGTGGGATGTCACGAAACATCTGCCGTTGCCCGCGGACTCCCCGAAACTGCACTGCGTGAGCCCCCCGGCAACAGCTTTACTGATGTCTGACCTTTGGCCTCCCTGCAGGCCATGGTTTTTGAGGATGAGGGGGGTGCGCGACAGCGACACAGATGGCTGTGATGGACTAGCAGAGCGATGGGTCAGGAAGACGCAGGGCGGGTCATGTTGTACCTGGCTCCCGGAAGATGAGCTGCGCCATGGCCTGGGCATTGCCGGCGTCGTTCTCTGCCACGCACTGGTAAAAGCCCTCATCCGATTTCACCAGACCAAGGATCTGGAGGTTGCTTCCGCCCTGCGTTAAAGGATTGTTAAGCAGCCATCAGTATAATAGGATTGCAGATTAAAGGGCTGCATTTGTAACATATCATAATGCGACGAATGACATGATTATGCAATAACATGAAAAATGAAATATATATTATTGTATATACAGTATTATGAAATAAATACACTATTGCTTTCTAATCTCCTGACCTGATTTAAATCTGTCTGGACATGACATTATTCATTTCTATACATTTGTGTGCCTGCAGCTGAAACTGAATCAAAATTGAGGGTCCTTTGGGTGCCACATATTACCATGAAATGAGAGGCATTTGCAGAATATTGTTTAGTTTTTTTAGCAATTTGGCAGTTGGTTCTACAAAGACTGCTGCCTTTATTTGGAAGCATAACATCTACTATTATGCTGTTCAGAGTCTAATGTTTTGCAATGGGTTTAAAATGTACTCTTCAGCAAGTAATCTGTGCTGGTCAGCTTCAGATCTGGGCCTGACCGCTAACTCACTGTGCGCTCTTAGGGAATAAGGCACATTTGACAATAAATTCAGCAAATTCCAAAAAACACGCTGAGCCAGAATACCTGGACTAAAGCACCTGTATCCGCACTAATATCCATAATACCGAGCCATAAATGTACGAGTCACTCAGGCTCTAGGTCAGGGGTGTCCAATCTTATCCGAGAAGGGCTGGTGTGGGTGCAGGCTTTTGTTCTAGCCCAGAACTAAAAAGCCTGATTCAACTAATCCACCAATCGTGGTCTTCAATCGAGACCTTCATTAGTCGAATCAGGTGTGTTAGTGCTGGGCTACAACAAAAGCCTGCACCCACACTGGCCCTTCTTGGATAAGATTGGACATCCCTGCTCTAGGTGTACCATACCATGTTTTGGATATGGTTCTGTGTGGCTCAGTAGGTAGAGCGTGGCGATGACAACGCTTAGGTTGTGGGGTCGACTCCCATTGCGAATATATATATATATATACTGAAAAATGTATGCATTCACTACTGCAAGTCACTTACTAAGCATCTGCTAAATAGTATAAGTGAAACCATGGGGATGGGCAATGGCTGTATTGGCATCACAGATTCTCTGCACTTACAACGATCTGGAAGTAATCGCTGGGAATGACCACCTCTCCGTTCTTCACCCAGCGGACAGTTGGGTGGGGTTTCCCGGTCACCTCACATTCCATCTCGATGTCGGTGGTCTCGTAGGCGTACAGGTTTGAGGGGTAATTCAGAAACTGTGGCGGCACTGGAACAAAAGAGACAAAATGACCTCTTAATAATACTTTTAGCAAGGAGATTGTTTAAGGGCAATGTTACAGGCAGCAAAAAGTGACATTCATGTCCCCACAACAACAACAGCCATTATAATACCGTTTTCAAGTGAAAACATGTTGTTTTTAAATATGCTGTTGTTGTTTAATATCCATATATTAAAATTAGAGGAGTTAATTCTATGTATTAGGCCAGGCATTTCATTTCAGATATTCTGATATGCTCTGAAGGCATTTTGAGTATTTGTGTATTCAATTCAAGTACTTTTTATTTTAAAGCATATTGCCAAACAGGGTCTTGAAAAAAAACATGGAGAAGAACAGGAACCTGTACAACATTGCCAATAGTTATTACCTCTAATGGCTACTGGTTAAGATATAAATATTCCAGCCCAATAATTTGCTCCTGGTTCTTCATTGTCATCCCCCTGACATGCTGCGAAACTACAAGCTGTTATGTTGTTGGTTTCACATTTGTCACAAACCGATGGTTATACCTACTTGTTTCTAACAGGCTGGCTGGTGTGTTTGTGCCAATAAAATCCATAGGCGTGGAAGCCTAACACTTTAATACTATACTAGCCATGTCATACATGACCATGCAGGCTATTTCTGATGGAATATGCTATTCTTTGGATTTAATCTGTATATATATATATATATATGCTAGATCAGAACTCAACGCTGTAGCTATGACATGATTTAGATGACTTTATCATCACCATTAAAGTAAAAATATTTATACCTAATACGTTGACCTGTAAATTATAAATGCTTATCAGAAAGTACTCTATAGAATATGTGCACATATGTTGATTCTCATTAAAATGCATCAGGACATTGAAAGGGGGTCATAATGTTTTAAAGCCCATATTACGAGGGATTACACTATAATGTCAATATGAATGATCATAGCTTCTGAAAGGCTATGGCCCACATTACCACTTTGAAATGAATGTGTCATGCTGTGTGGAGCAACTTAAGAATGGTTCATCATTGAGCATGCATCTCAGCATCAGGGGACAGCAATAACCTTCTCTGCAGTCTGGGTTAAATATCGGTCACAATAACCACAGGAAGCCCCATTGATAAAGAAGATCAGGTAGAACAGATGGCCAGGGGGCATTACCGAAAGATCACCATTTCAAGCTTTTTCTGTGCTTCATGTTTTCAGAAATGGTGCCTCTTCACTGCCTCTCTGTCATTCCAGTCGTAGGATCAGTGACAGACCGTAGTCAGGCCGAGCAACTGTCTGATTGTGTTTCGATGCACTATTTCTACAGTGTGCCAGGAGAAAATGTCGAGCCATCTCAGTTCTCTGGAGAGAAGCAGCAGAGAATCTCTGCAGCTTTTAAGACACTCTGTCACTCTCGTTTGTAAAATAGCACAAACAGCTCCTTTAAATAATTGGCTATAATTTGCCTGCAAATCTAAATTGAACTGTTGAGATTTACGCCTGGATTCCATCAGCGTTTGTCCTGATCTTTGATTTGCAATTAAATTGAAGCATTTTATTCATAGTTTAGAGAGTTTGGAAATTGACTCAACAAATTTTGGCCAGGATTCAATCTAATTAATAAAAACTAAACAAGGAAAAGCTGCAATTCAATCACTTCAAACTGAACCTTCTCAGATGAATCAATAAAATGTAATGCATCCTACCTCTCTACGGTAGTGGATGTAAGAGATTGCAGTGAATGAAAGGTTTTACTCACAGAGTGACTGGGAACATGGGTTGCTTCTGATTGGTCAGGCAGTCCTAAAATACCTGCCTTTTCATGGTAAATCTGTCAGTTTGGGTGCGCTTTTCCAACTTGCTTTATCCAGCTAAATGTGTACATCTCTATAGAACAGCATTAGGAAGATAATACACTGTGGGAAAATAGATTGTTGCTACTTCAAAATAAGTTTCAATAATCCTAGTAATGTAATAAAAAAAATGAATGATTGAATGAATGACATACAAATATAAAATAATAATAATAAACATTGAAAAAAAATATATATCCGAAGAAAGTAGATGACAACGATTTAAACTATACATATTAATTATATGTAATATTTTAGTTGCACCATAAATCTGTTCCTAATGAGTTGCATATGGCGATATTACTGTACGTGATTTAAAAAATAAAGGAGCAGAATGGTAATTTCACGTCAGTGAAACCAGTTGGTAACTTTATATGAAACATTTTGACTGTAGCCTACATCTTGCCAGAGCCAGGTAAATGGATCCTTATAAGCATAAGGACCATAGTGATTTTCTGTAGAGCAGATAAGACCAGACAATTTCAGTCATACACAGAAACATGGTACTTTTATGTTCTCACATTATATAGGTAAGAGGTAGGAGAATAGAAAGAGATACAAAAAAAACCTCTCCTAAAGTACACTGTCCTTGAATCGATGTGGGAAAAATGTTGCATGGTTGGTGCTTAACTTCACAGTAATGGCAAGAGCTATAGAATGGTTTATGTATTGTAAAGTACGGAGAAGAACGGGGCTACAAACTCAAACCCTGTTCTAGACTTATATGAAGTGCCTAATTATTCTTCCCCATGAGGTACTATTACATTTTATATTTTTTTATATTTTTAGGCATTTGGCAGATGCTCTTATCCAGAGTGACTTACACAGTTTACATTTCTTAACATACAATCCATTTATATAGCTGGATATTTTTTACTGAAGCAATTCAGGTTAAGTACCTTGCTCAAGGGTACAACGGCAGATGTGTCCCACCTGGGAATTGAACCAGCAGCCTCTAAGTTACAAGTCCAGTTCCCTAACCATTATACTACATGCCACCCGTACATATGATACTCTTTATGAAGGGGTACATGTATTACAGGTGAAACATTCAACTAGAAGCATAACATAGGAGATCGTATGCATCTTTATGGAGTTCAAACCTGAGAAAACATAGGGGCTCTCAGTTCAGATGAAGGAAACTGTAGACTGTAAGGTAGCCGGTAATGACTCCCTTGCTGAATCATAACCTTGTCTATTACTGACACAAGTAGTAGCCCAAGGCTATCAACGTGTTCCATACTTCTCAAAATGTGCATACAGCCTATGTGATGAATATTACTTAAAAAAAAAAAAAAGAAATTTCTGTTTATCTCCAAATTTGGTGGCCAATTGTACCCTCTATTGATCCAACTATCAGCCTTCAACAAGCCACGCCTCCTTCTAAATGGCACTCCCCCTCCCTTTGGGGCGAGTAGCCAATCCCGGGCCAATTGGACCCGGGCCGCAGGGCGGGCAAGTGCCTTTACCGGTTGCACCAACTTGGGGGCCCCGCTTAAAAAATAATATTTTTTATCTATTTACTTTAATATGACCTATAAACACCTATGTGATCTATTTTTGTGTTCCTCAGAGGGGATTATTATTACAGAAATATAGGTCTTACATATGGTATGATATATTTATCAGATGAATAACAGTGAATGAAAAAAATCCCATCCTTGTCTCTGTTTTCTGCTCCCCAGTCATGTATTACTACAATGCACATCAATATGTCATTAGGCATGGTGTTACGTTATCGTTGTTGTATTGCACTAATTAAGCAGTAATGATTTCCTTTTAAGTCTAGTTCCAACATTTTCACTTCAGGCTATGCACTAAACCGACCATTACTGGTGGCTAAGAACTACTTAGTGAGCAACCTTCCACCCGGAAACAACAGAAAGCAATGATGTTTTTGTGAGACCACACTTCAGGCAGGATACATTTGAGTTACATGTATAAAGCACACCTAAAGTCAATGGCAAACACTTAGAATGCTAGAGAAACAGTGTACACACCTTCCCGTTTTTGGCACAGACAACACAATTCACTTTTGAGTAAACTTTGACGAAACACCGTTTGTGTATACAATATTTGGTATAATGGGGCATCAAGGAAAATGTGAGGAAAACAAAATAGCGATAGTACAGCAGTGGCCACATATGTCACTTCCAGGAGGAGCATTAACATAACAAAACAAACGCTGTCAATGCGACCGTTTCATATGAGCTGACTATAATGACTTTCCCCTTCCATTGAAATGTAAATCTCCACATCTCTCATTTGAATGAACATCTGGCGCGTGGGTTGGAGAGAGCCGTGCCTCTGTTAATTCCGTCCCCCTGCGGAGGGAGTCCTGTGGGACGGTGACAGCCTGCTGCACCACTGGTGACATTCAGGGAGGCTGTTCATACAGTACCCACTTGGGGACAGATTGGAAAATGAGTTCCCTTTAAGTGGGGTGGCTGCCCCCTGCAAAATAGATGCTGCCAGGGCAAATACACTGCTGTGCAATGCAAAAGTGGCCAAGTTATTATAATAATGCCGGCTCATTACAATTCCTATTCTCACATAATTATTCATTATTAATGGCCACTTGAGAGGAACATTCACCAAATGACACTTTTTTTTCCAGCCTCTCCAGAGAGATCTGGATTACAGCTAAAAACGAATGCAGACGTAGCCATTAGTCCTAAATAAAGCCTGTGAAGAAGACTTTCAATGACTAAGCGGCTGCATAAAACAATGTAGAATGTAATGACTTAGCATGCATTTGCATTGTTTTTAATGCACCTACACATTGTCACAGGTTTGCACTATGATGATATAAATATGTTCACCGGGAATAAATAGTTGTTACTGTCTTTCATTGGACAAATAATTAGCCAATTCGTAATATTTAAGGCTAGAGTTTAAATGTTGTCAATAGTGTGAATCTGCCTCAGTATGGTCTATTGTGTATATATATACTGTGTGTGTATAATATATATTGGGGGGGACACATCCCCCCCAATATTCAGATATGCTCAAAATGTCCCCCAATATAGTGATTTTTTTTTTTTAAATGTCCCAAAACATTTTCCTCCAGCTTCCCTTATTATATTTAGAATTTCTTTACAAATGTAGAGTTTATGCTGAATTAATCACCAATAATGTCTTTACTGCTCTTGTGCCTCCATCTCTACAGTGAGTCGAGTGGCAATTGTCGATACGGCGGGATAAAAAATGGATTGTGCGAGAGGTTCACTGTAATTGGATGTGACACAAGTAACTGACCATGAAGGCACAGAGCGATGCCAATATTAACATAAGCCCTTGGAGCAGGTGACCTCCCACCTGAACTTTTGACATCTCTTTAAATAAGAGCACAAGTGGCGGTCTGCTTAAGACCTAATCGTGTCACATTTCATTTTTGGCCAATGCTTTCTTTTTTTTTCTTGTTCTCCCTTGGAGAGGAACTTGAGAAAATAATTTGGAGAGAACTAGGCGCATCAAAACATAGAGGGGAAAGGGGTGGAAGAAGATAAACAGTGGGTATTACGGCCCCCACTTGTGAAAACCCCTAGCCTTTCTAGTTGGATTTGAATTTCAAAGCTGCCAACCATTTAGATTTAAAGGGTTCACGTTTCCCATAGACTTTACTTCAAGGAAAAAATGCTTGTGAAATGAAAGAACTTTGAATAGTTTGGTCATGCAATTATTGTATGGGTGGGTAACGGCTGAGAATAATTCATTTTATTCAATGTTTAAGACAACAGACCACCTACACTTGAGATATAAAGTTTTGCATCTCGGGTCAAAATATGCAAGATCTGTGCATAACAAATAATGTAAAGACCACTTATCAGATCCAAGTACTTCATCAACTTGTGCCTCTCACATCTTCAGGTATGATTCTGTTCTCCACCATTCTTACTTATTTTTATACACAACTATTATCGTAACTACTGTATACTACTATTATAAATAAACCTCCAAAAGAGGCACAGGAAACACATTGCTTTATCAAAACATAGCAGTAGATGTAATCGAATATGCTAAGATGTTCAACATGACAAATTAGAATATTAAAAACACACAAGTGGACAGTGGGCAGACCAGTGGGCAAATATAAAACTGTGTCAAGGTCTCATCATATTTATTTAAGGCCCATGAAAATGACGGGGAAGAGCATTGCTTCACAGTGTTTCAAAGGACAGAGTCGGAATGTAGGCACCTAACTCGTATTATTTACAGTAATCACAGAAATATCACAGACAGAAGTCACAGCAACAAAAATAAGTGACACACAAGGGCAGCCACATTAAATGCAGGTTTAAAGAAATGACAGCAATTGGTTACAAAACAAGTTCAGGAATAAGACAAAATTTCAGAATACTTTAGCCAAAAATAGCTATGAAAACACATCAGAGTTATGCAGAATAGCAAGGCAATACATAATGTTAATGTTAAATTCTGACATGCAGTTTGTATGTAGTTGCTAATTAAAGGGGTTATATTGTAAAATCTACATTCTGTGCAAAATGTGGGCATCGGCACCAAGCTTTATTACAGGTGAAATCTGCAATCTAAAGGTTAGAATTATAATGATTTATTTTGTGATTTTGAAATCACATTAGCAAAAATATACTTCAAATGTAAAATATCCAAACAGTTTGATTTTCAAAATAACTTGGGAATTATGTTGTTGAGCATTAACACATCAAATAAAAATTAGGACTTGGTGCTTCTATGAGAAAATAAAACCCAGCGAGGGAGTTTGCCTGGATGTCGCAAGCATTCATAAATCAGACCCATAAGGGTCATTGACTTAGTGTCACTATTATTAGATGTAATATATGTGTTAAATGATAATTATAATAAAGAATACTGATACTGAATTTACAGCTTCACGACCAAGACTGCATTTCAATTGGGAGACAGCTTTATTACATACATAAATAAATGTAATAGTCAAATAATAGTCAAAAGTCAAACCAGTGATTCTGGGCCAATAAGGCTTACCTGCTTAATGCACATGACATGGGGAGTTCTATTTTGTCAGTGAAACGATTTTCCCTTGGCATTTGACAGTCATATATAGTTGTCATTGGTTTAGCGAAATCCCAGATTAAACATATTTACTGTGATCAAGGATTTAGTGAGTTGGATGACTCCCTCTAGAATGTTTTGCACAGGGTGTATAAGTTCTGGAGTAAAAATAGCAACATTTGCAGTCTAAAGAAAAAAAAAATGGGATGTTCAAAATCTTATTTTTTTCAATCAATTTGATATTTTAATACAGGCAGTCCCCGGGTTACAAACGTCCGGTTTACGGACAACTCGTACTTACAAACGGACTGCCATAATGCCTATTATGTTTAAAAAATTGAGTTAAATACAATGGTTCGTAATAACGAACGCACACACTACTTTGTGATGCTCATGAAAACATTGCGCGGTTTCAGCGGTTCGTCGGCTCAAGGAACAGAGATCACCGTCTGTTATTTTAAGTCAGACCACAGTCCCGTTTTTCTCTTTCTCTTACCCTTACAAAGATGCCTTCAAAGCATAAATCCGATGAAAGTGCTGGCGATGCATCAAAGAAAAGGAAAACAATCACCATGGAAAGTAAAGTTGAAATAATAAAGAGATCGGAGAGAGGTGAAACGCCATCAGCCATTGGGAAAGCATTAGGCTTTAGGGAAAATTCAACTTAAAGACAGACTTGCAGTGAGTGTCCAGTGAAGTTTGATGAAAACTATGTTTAATCTTTTCAGCAATTGTGGTTCATGAACTGTACATGCTATGGAGTCTGACGTTCCTTTATCTATTTCCTGTGCCTTTGTAGCACTATTAAACATGCTTAATAGTAAGCTGAGTGTATTCTTTCATTCATAACAAGTATTGATTTACCCTTTACCTTTAAGCATTATACTGATAGCATCATATTGATTCAATACTTTTTTCATTCAATAAAAAATAAATAATAAAAATCGCTAATTTCTGATGGCCATAGAAGAGGTTCAAAAACTATTTTGAACAGAAACAGAATTTCTCTATCAATAACACTGGGGCTCATCCACACACTAGAACAGTGCCTTAACAGGATACAGACCAAGGGGCTCATCCACACACTAGAACAGTGCCTCAACAGGATACAGACCATGGGGCTCATCCACACACTAGAACAGTACCTGAACAGGTTGAGCCACCCAGCAGCCCTACTTTTATTGTTATGCTGTTGTTTTGTTTCTTCCAGTTGACCGTAGAATAATTGCATGGGTTTTACTGGTCAGAAGGGAAGTTTGTATAAGCTAAAAAAAGAAACATCCTTACCATATGCTCAACATCAAGAAAACAATTAGCCACTGCAATTCCTGTAATGAAGTACTGTTCAATATAAAGCAACACAGAACTGCTATGGGAAAAAAACAACATACGGTTGTATAACTTGCATGAGCAGTACAGTAGCAGTTGAGTTATAAGATTTATGAGGCAACATTTCTCCTCCTGACTTAAAATAAATGCAAGTGTTTGCTCTTTTTCTTATCACAAACACTGTTTGGCAGGTTCATTTTGCCGACCGCTGGAGTTGTGGTTGACCACGTTTGTGAAGCAGTTACAAAGTAGTTATAAAGTAGCAGCACAAAAGATGTACTTAAGATAGTGTCACTTGTTATATTCGCAGACACTATATTTATTCCATTGTTAGCATTGCACTGCTTGCAATTTACATTGTTTGTTGATTTGAAATACTGAAATATTGAAATGAATTAAAAATGTAATTTGAAACTTACTGTCAGGTGGACCATTTGGTGTGCTGACATCCTAAACTTCAGCAGTACACTGGAATTACTGGTTTACTGTTTAGATCCACTTTTATTATAGGTCTGCATAGTGTCTGGTAAAATAGTGTGTGTAAGTGATCGTCATTTTATTATTATTCGTTTTTTATTTGTATTTATTTGTAGTATATACAACTATTCTTATTCATGTAATATTTCTTTGGTGGCTAATAAATACCGGAGCAGTAAGAGATTTCAATAAAAATTAACAGCTAAAATTTGAACAGTCTAACATGTATAATGTGCTAGAGAAGTTTAACTTACCATACTCTTCCTGTGTGGGGACAAAATGTCTCCTTTTAGCACTCAGCAAAGTTCCAAAGGGGCAAGGATGTGTATTAAAGCATGTTCAATAGACGGCAATCCGTAGAATCAATCACTCAGTGAAAAATTGTAGTCATTGGCAGCAAGGTGAACTTCCACTGCCATAACTCTCCACAGCTCAGAAGAAGTCACTCAATTGTGGCATGGTGGTAGATTAATCTAGGAACGTTTTGTTGTTGTTTGATTGAATAGCACTTTCCATGCTAAGATGACTTTGCCATTTAGATTGAATCAAGAGTTCAAAGTCAAACAATACCAGCATGCAATGCCGATGTATTAAAAAATGATAGAGCACAATATATAAATAAATGAAATCATTGACCGTGGTTCTGTGTGGCTCAGTGGGTAGAGCACAGCGTTGGCAACGCTTAGGTTGTGGGTTCAATCCCCACTGGGATCACATATGCTGAAAAATGTATGCATTCACTACTGTAAGTCACTTTGGATAAAAGCGTCTGCTAAATGGCGAGTGGCTCAGTTGGCTCAGTAGGTAGAGCACAGCGTTGGCAACGCTTAAGTTGTGGGTTCAATCCCCACTGGGGCCACATATACTGAAAAAATGTATGCATTCACTACTGTAAGTCGCTTTGGATAAAAGCGTCTGCTAAATGGCATATATTATTACAGTGGCTCAGTTGACTGTAAGTCGCTTTGGATAAAAGCGTCTGCTAAATGGCGTATATTATTACCAAAAAACTGCTGAGAGGCTGAACTTGTGGTTCTCTGTGGCTCAGTTGGTAGAGCACGGCGTTAGCAACGCTTAGGTTGTGGGTTCAATCCCCACTGGGGCCACATATACTGAAAAATGTATGCATTCACTACTGTAAGTCGCTTTGGATAAAAGCGTCTGCTAAATGGCATATATTATTATTATTATTATTATTAACTACTTTCCTAAATGTTCTTAGTGGCTTTTTTCCATCTAGTGGACAAATTAAGGTAGTGCAGTTACTTTGGGGGAGTATCAATCAGTGCGCAAATGACCAAGATACACAGTTGTTTCTGGGGCTGTGTAGTCACAGCCAATAAATAAAAAAACCCTTTGCACTCAAAGTGAATGATAACCTGGAACTCTGCCATTGACGTTTTGTTTGGTAGATTAATAGGACTGTTCAACTCTCTAATGGGTCTCATTGAAATAATTATTATTGGAAACAACAAACATTCATTATCTCAATCATGGTCAGTGAGGCCCGCAGCACCAGATTCATTCACACACACATTGTGGCACATTATGCCCCACATGCATGGAAAATATATTGTGCTGAAATATAATTCCTGTGAATTATGTGTGCTGTTTTTACTGTACATTGCAGCTACACATATTTGAAAGCTATGTTAAATAAGGACAATTATTCTATGATGAAAGCATGCACCACAGACTATTTCCTAGTATTTTCCATTTTATTTATCCCAAAAGATAATTTGTTTTCCAGATATTACCCACTATACAGTACATCTGTAATCAAGTGTCATTGCACTGGTCCTCCTCCTTTTATACAAATATTGCAATCTCCTGGTTCTAACTGTGTCAGTCCTAGATACTATAATCCTAGTCTCTTTGCTGGATAAAATGACTCCCTAGTTTACGTCGCAAGATAAATATTCTCTTTGTACCACATTTTCTACACAGATAACATGAACATATTTTCTCAATATTAATATTGCACTATAAATCTTGTACTCATAACTATTTATAAACCTCGAATTTATTTTCCAAACAGAAAGGACATAAAGGAGTGTTTGAACACACGTGTAAATACAAAAAGATAAGATCAATCAGGAAACGGACTAGCAATGAAGAAAATATAGATACACATTTCTAAAAAAGATTTTCAACTGCTAGCTGCTGGGTGTCTCATCCTGCACTGTGTGGATGGGCCCCCACAGTCTGGTATGCAATCCAGACTGTGGCAGTGCTGACTGTGGCCAGCAGGCCCGCAGGGCGACGCATAATTGCATTAGCGCCCAGGGGGTGGGATTCAGTCGGCAGGGATGTCCGTCTCTTGTCACACAGTCAGCCGGTATAAAGCTGCCATGTCTTCCTTCGACTCATGTCTGTGCAAGCTTAACTTGTAGACTGCGGTGTTAAAAGACATATTGGCTGACATCGTGTGTTGTGGAGGAGAGCACATACTTGTCTACATTCTCCAAAATTGACAGCGGAGGTTGCAGCGAACGCGGCTTAGAATGCGATTAGGCATTCCAAATTGGGAGAAAAACGTGTCAAAAAATGTATTTGCTAATCATTTGTCATTTATCATAAACATTAAATACTATAGTCCATCCACCATATCTGTGCTATAATTCTTCATGCTTTGATTCTTGATTTTATCCATATGTGTGCATTTAAGGGTTTATTTTCCAACAATTAAAAAAAAAACAATAATAATAATTGCCAGTAAGGACTGGCTACAATACATTTTGAAAATTCTAACTTTATTCTAACTTTTGTTGAGGCGCAACAAAGATTACCATTCCCCATCTTCTAAACAATGCCATTAGAGATCCACTTAAAAGTTTCTCTATCACCTGTACTCACAAGCTATGAAACTGTGTGAACCTCAGAATACTTGTATTCAGCCTAATGTGTCTGCTTTCACTATGAACAAAATTTGAGGCCATGACTGAAAAACATTAAAATAATCTCCATTCCAAATGAATCCAGCTAAAACAGGTTTTTGTTGTTGGTCACCAAAAAGCAATAATAATATGTGTTGGGAACAATATTTATTCAAAGAGTATATTTTTTTCTCTTACATTGTTATACTTCATGATTATGCCTAATAATAGAGCAGATGACTCTCATTCCAAATACTGTCACATAGAGCATGCTGAACTGAGAATTGTGGACTTTAAAAGAACATACGGGTATAACGTTCTATTTACAAAATTTCCTAAGTTACAAACGTTATCATTTAGGGCCATTTTTTTTCATTCAACAAATAGAATTTTCAAAATTTAAAGATGTTAAAACAGTATTACATGTCTATTTCTATGAGCCATTTCACTCACGCATGCAGCACGTGCACAAAACTACTGTGTAGTGGATTAATTAGGAACAGTTTGTCTCTGATCTGCCATTTCGTTAAAAGTAGATTACCGGCTATTTACAATGTCATGTATTTATGGACTTCTCATTGCATTTTCAGTCATTAAACTGATAATTTAATCATATAAACATGCACGTTACCAACATTTTAATTTTCAATGCAAAACAGTTTTTAAAATGTAGTTTTTTTCCATGACTGTTGCCAATATTTTGACTGTCTGGAACATATCACTAATAAACCAATAATAAACATTGTTATATTTATGACATTTTGGTTTGAAAATAGTTTGTCAGGAATATAACCCCTTCGTAAATCGAGGTATACCTGTAATAGGAGTGATATAATGCATTTATCTTCTGTAGCCATTTTACTGCAAATGAATCTAATAGCTCAGTGTGAGCCAATTTCAAGCCAAATTGATTAGTATCTGGGTTAAAGATATGCCTGTGCTCATTATGATGCTCATTTTTAACTATTCAAGAATATAAGTGCATGCATTCTGGCTGGTCTGTCTTTTTATGGTCCCAGCTGTGGCCTTTATAATAAATAGGCATCGGCAAACAGTAAAACACATTTACAGAGGAAAGATCATGTAAAAGGAAGTTGGGAGTAACAATGGCCCTGGCAGAGGAAGGATGGTGGTTCTCTCCTCAGTTTAGTGCCTTTGGTCATAAGGATAATCTTGGGATCCCTCTATCCTCCTATTGTGGTGCCCTCTGCCAAGCCAGGGATCTGGGATTCAGCCAGGCCACCCGCTAAACAAGATGTTAGGAATCAGCTGGCCAGTCCCTGGCAACTGCCGCTCAAGATTACACCGTGCCAAGTAGAGTTTATTCAAGAGGGGGTGCCCTGCTCAGCCCTCACTAAAAAGGCAACCACTGCCACCATTGTAGCTTCCATTAAGATGTCTGGGGGGGCATTCCACAATAATGCTCTTAGACAAAACTGAATAGTCAGTTGAATCGGTTTTAATTGTCCCCATAGGGAAACTATTGTTCTTGATCCAATCCAAAATATGGACTGGCATAGCATTTACACCATACAATATATATGGCATCGACATGCATTCATACAGTTGGGCCACCATTTGCACCATATATTGTTTGTACAATTTCAGCTGTGGTATACGATTATAATTTTTTTAATGGTATGGTATGGCATTCATTTTTACATTGTGCAGCGTGGTCAATAGGATTTGTAGAAGCGTCTAGCATCAGCCAGTGGCCATTCTGCTGCTGTGTGATTGATGCATACACATACACGGATATATGTATATTTTAAGTGCATGAAGTATGAACTGAAACAAAATATAAAATAAAGAATATCACATTTTTCACACAACCTCCAAAAAATAAATCAGGTCTTCTTTACTTCTGTTAAAAGATGTGTAATCAATTGTACAAAGCAGAAATGTTATATAGAAATAGTGTTATGCATTTCACAGTTAACATTAGGAAGTACACTACTGTCTGCAAAATTGATATTGTACAGTTTACAGTATGGGGCACTACAAATAAAGCCAAACAAAGAATAATCAAATAAGTATTGACTTCTGGCAGAAGAAAATGAGAAAGGATTCCACATTTACAGAGTGCTTATATTAACAGAATTTTGCTATTTTCTTGAATGGTGAAAATTTATTGACCAGTTGTTTTCTGTTTTTTTAATAAAAATTTGGTCATTAACGTATGCTGCAATGATAGATAAAACAAGTTTAATTAAAGAGAAATGAATGATGCTAGTAGATGCTGTTTAGCTTCTCTATCTCTAGTTACAGATTGTGAGATTGGTTTCTTGCAATCTAATTGGTTCTAGCATGTATTAACCAATGTTAAGTTGGTTGAGTTGGCTTGAATCACCAGAAGTAACTGACCATTGATTCTTAGCAAAAACATCCCCGGACGTTGGGCAGACCTAATTTGAAAGGAATCCTGTTTTTTCCAGTATATTTGTTTATCTTGATTCTGGTTATGCCACCAGTACTGACACTATGCATCTATTCCTTCCCTTATCACAGATACAAGTATATAAAAAATTCAACAACATGTAAGAATCATAATGGCAGCATTATGTATATGCTGGTGTATTCCGACCTGCCAGCATATTGTAAAGGCCTCTACACATAAAACGGACAGCCCTGACAGGCTATGGTTGGCAATTCATGGGGACTAATTACCATTCTACTGCAGTACAGGATGTAGTCAGACAGGGGCAGACAGACCAGTTTCATTGATTCATAACCTGCTATACATGGAGAGAACAAAATCAAAACTATAGAAACTATGAAAATCATGTTTTTTGACAAAATCTTCACAAGCCAAGTAAACAATTAAAGAAAAAATAGTTATATAAGCTGTTTCTCCATGCTCTGCAAACAACATAGGGTGTACAATAGTAGAGGTTGTGTCCTAGACCTATTTAGCTCAAATTGATCAATTTAATTGTACAATTTAAGACATTAGTCTAACCATGAGATTGATATATTAAATAGTTCAATTAGTGAGTGATGAAAGCACTTCCTGTGCCATTTCTGCTGCCATTTTCGCTTGCAGAAGTCAATGAAATAGTCCATAAATCACACCCTTTGGATATCTGATTGACTCAGTGACTCAAAGGCGGCCAACAACCCTGGAATACATCTGTTCACTCCAAACTAAAATTGCAAGTCCCTGTGATTTGGATCACCTATGGTGTTGATTTTTCTTTTTTTCTTTTTTTTTTGGGGGGGTTGGGGGCCACATACCAGGTGGATAGTCATATTAGAGGTGGAGAGCATAATATGCTGTACATTAGTAAAGCCCTAATAGAGATATTCTACTTTAGTACTTGTTCAGGCCTAGTTTATTTCTTGCATTGATTCCAAAACCATTTTTGGTTGCCTTCATAGATTTTTGGTTTTTTGCTTTTTTTACGTCTTTTTGAACAAATGAAAAATGCTGCTGCTTGGCTAGTCTTTTTTCATCTTTCAGTCCTCTAACCAGCTTTAAGGCAGAATTACTGCTCTGCAAAAATCTCTGCATCTCTTTATCTTCAGTCAATCATTTGTACCCACCCTCCCTCTTGGCCAGTGAATTAATTGATCATCTTCTGGTACAGATAGTCTCTGTATATGCATTCTTCCCTTTCTTAATATCAATACCCTCAAAATAAGATTTACAAAAAAATCAGTACAGGACAAATATAAGAACTGAAAATGAGTTGCCACACCACAATATCAACACAGTGTACCGCATACCTGTTCATGACAACTGTGCCTAAACCACCTGCTCCCACTGTCCTTGTCCATCGCAACCTCCGCTCTCTCTCCCCCGCTGCCCTGTCAGCTACTGTTCTATCTTCTATTCCCCCTACTGATGCCTTCTCTCAGCTACCTGCTGAGGAAGCATCATACTTTCCTCTCTCTCCTCCTCCTTTGACTCACTCTGTCCTCTATCCACTAAGCCTGCTCGTCTCTGACCCCCAACCCCCTGGCTAACTAACTCCATTCGGGCTGACCGTATAAAACTGCGAGCAGCAGAAAGGAAATGGAGAAAATCCAAATCCCCTGTGGTTCTGACCGATTTCCACATACTCCTGGCTACCTTTTCCTCTAACCTCTCCTCTGCTAAGTCTGCATTTTTCCTTTCCAAGATTCAATCTTCTGTTTCTAACCCTCGAAAACTCTACTCTACGTTCTCCTCTCTCCTCACCCCTCCTCCTCCCCCACCCCCCTCCTCTCTAACCGTGGATGACTTCGCATCCTTCTTTCGCGAGAAGGTTGATGACATTCGCAACTCCTTCCCCCATCCTCTCCCTCATCTAATTCTCCCTCACCCATCTCGATACCTAAACCTCACACTCCTCTGTCCTCCTTGCCCCTCCCTGACTCAGACATCCTTCAACTTGTTCACTCCCACCGTCCCACCACCTGCCCTCTCGATCCCATTCCTTCCCCCTCTTCCGGTCCATTGCTATGGACATCCTCACCTTTGTCTCCAATGTCATTAACTCCTCTCTTTCCTCTGGCTCTGTCCCCTCTTCCCTCAAATGTGCTCATGTTGTTCCCCTCCTCAAAAACCCTCTCTGAATCCTGCTGTCGTTTCAAGCTACCGACCTGTCTCTCTCCTCCCATTCCTCTCCAAAACATTAGAGTGGGCTTTCTATAACCAACTGTCTGCTCATCTCCTACAGAACAACCTGCTTGATCCTAACCAATCTGGGTTCAAAGCAGGCCACTCCACAGAGACTACTCTCCTTGCGGTCACTGAGGCTCTTCATGTCCCAATCCCTCAGCTCCGTCTTCCTCCTCCTGGACCTGTTGGTGGCATTCGACACCGTGGACCACCAGATCCTGCTCTCATCTCTCGTCGAGATGGGAATCTCTGCATCTGCATTGACATGGTTCAAGTCCTACCTGGCTGACCGGTCATACCAGGTGGCCTGGACAGGATCCCTCTCTTCTCCTCACACCCTCTCTACCGGAGTCCTGCAAGGCTTGGTGCTAGGCCCATCCTATTCTCCCTGTACACCAAGTCACTTGGTTCTGTTATTTCTGCTCATGGTTTTTCCTATCACTGTTATGCCGATGACACTCAACTCTTTCTCTCCTTCTCTCCATCTGAGACCCAGGTCCCGGCACAGATCTCTGCATGCCTGGCTGACATCTCCGCATGGATGTCCATCCACCACCTGAAGCTGAACCTGGGGAAGACAGAGCTGGTCTTCCTCCCAGCGAAGGGCTCCCCGATGATTGATGCGTCAATCACCGTGGAAGGCTCCATAGTGCCTCCGTCTCTGTCTGCCAGGAGTCTTGGAGTGACCCTGGACAACCAGTTGTGCTTCTCGAGCCACATTGCAGTGATCACTCGGACTTGCCAATTCTCCCTCCACAACATCCGGAGGATCCGACCGTTCCTCACCCAAGAGGCCACACAACTCCTGGTCCAGGCCCTGGTGATCTCACATCTGGACTACTGCAATTCCTTGCTGGCAGGCCTGCCGGCCTGTGCCATCAAGCCACTGCAACTAGTCCAGAATGCCACCGCTCGTCTGGTGTTCAACCAGCCGAAGTTCATCCACGTCACCTCTCTACTCCCTTCTCTACACTGGCTCCCCATCGCAGCACGCATCAGATTCAAATCACTGGTGCTTGCTTTTCAAGCGGCTAGAGGTACTGCTCCCCCATACCTCCAGTCACTCATCACTCCCTACACCCCAGCCAGACCCCTCCGCTCCACCTCCTCTGGCAAACTAACTGCCCCATCCCTCCAGGCGCCTGGCAGCCGCTCCTCACGATCTCGCCTCTTCTCTGTCCTGACCCCTCGCTGGTGGAATGACCTTCCGCAATCAGTCAGGACCGCGGAATCACTTGCGATCTTCCGCAAGAGACTCAAAACCCACCTTTTCAGACTCCACTACCACTGAACGCTGTCCATCTAGCTAATTACCATCACCACTGCCTACGTGTTCAACACTATATACCCCTCCTTACTCCATCTAAAAAATTTAAAAATTAAAAGTTTTACTTACCTTTTCCTTCCCAGTGTTACAGGTATGGTACACAGATGCCTGCAATGATGTCTATCGCTGTATTACTGCACTGATCTCTTGCGCTAACTATGATTGTTCCTACCATGTATTTATGCACATCTTGTAAGTCGCTCTGGATAAGAGCATCTGCTAAATGCTTAAAATGCAAAATGTATGTAAAATGTATATTATCCATAATGGGCATGTTGGCATTCAAAGCACGACTCAGCCTTCCTGGATCAGACCTTCCAAAAGACATTTATGCATTTGCCACAAATCTATACAAAAATCAATCATCTTGTTTTTTCCAGCTTGGGCACGTGGCACACTGAGAGTAAGCACATTGCATTTAAGTGTGCAATTGCTGAAATCAGCCAGAATTCATTTGGGAGCATCTGGTGATATTGAACCTTTTTTCATTTCCTTTTTTTTTCTTTTTCTAATCCAGAGTGTTGCTCAAATTGATTGGGAAAAAATGGCCCCAACTTCTGGGAAAGTGTCTGCAAATATGCTGTTTCATCTCAGAAATAGTACGCTATTAGTCTTGAGATTCTATGAGATTCTGACCTCCTTAGTATGCAAGCCATGGGTGCTACATCCTTTGTTCTCTGTGAAACCACTTGGCAGTTCTCCCCGTTTGTATTGACGCTCCATGCGTTACTGAAAATCGAAAATGTGTGGAGCTATCACTATGTGCTATCACTGTGTGCTATGCGTATGTGCTATCATCAACCCACTAATCTGAACCAATCATAGTGCTTTTCTGTAGAGAGCTGATCAAAAAGCATTTGGCTCACTAATTGATTGGTAGCATATACAGGTAGTGGCCAAAATGGTGGACACACTTGGGTAAATGAGGGACACAACATATATTACATTTTAAGCATTTAGCTGACTATTAAGCATTAAGTATATTGAAAGCAGGTGCTTCCACACAGGTGTTGTTCCTGAGTTAATTAAGCAATTAACATCCCAGCATGCCTAGGGTCATGTACAAAAATGCTGGGAAGGCACTGCTGCCTATAATTATGGATCATGATATCTGTGCATTAGTTCGAGATGCAAGGCTAAACAGGCAAGCAACCCTAAATAAATTGACTGCAAATTTCAATCTAGCATGTAAGCAGGCAATTTCATCATGAACGGTCCCCTGAGAACTCTATAGAGCAGGATACCATAGTTGTATCATATTGGTGTTTCCACCTTTTTGGCCACTATCTGTAGTACCTCCACTCATTATGGGTCCACAAATAAATTTTCCTACGACTTTCATCAAACCTTATGATTTGTTTCAATACCTGTCTGTCCTCCAATGACAGAGTTCTCTCTAAATTGGTTTGATTAAGCAACAGAGTACATATACAGGACAATACAGATTCATGAATAAGGAAATAATAAAATTATTATTCTGGCCTTTTCCCCAAACATTGTGTAAACTAGGGAGGCAACCCCCAATGTAGGAACAATAGAATTGCATTGCTCTGTTAAAAAAAGCAGCTTGGTCTTAAACATTCACTAAGATACATAGTACACAATTAGAAGCTAAACAAATTTTGAGTGCAGGCAAAATGAAGCATGTATATGATTGATATTCAGGATATTAAGTATTGATTTTCTAGAAATATTGCGTTTTATCATTGTTCAAGAAAAAAACATTGGCTGGTGAAAAAAACTTGGGCCGCAGCTGGTGAACAATATTGTGGGGAAAATCCTCCAAAATTAAATGTAATATTCATGATGACAGTCTAGCCGAATATAAATCAGACAAAGAAATCAACGTGTTGAGTGATGACGCAATATTTGGAAATGATTTCTGTTTCAAGTAAAAAATAAAAAACCAACCCTTCTCCTTTTCATTGTTTGAGAATTGAAAGCCAAGGAACTCCCCTTCTTCTTGCTACAACCAGTGACATGGAGATGAATGTATGCCTGAAATAGGCTTCTCTAATCCATACCACCATTACGGTGCTGATAAGTCATGATCAATCACAAATCGCTCCGGTTCATTTTCACTCCCACTGGTTTTAACCCTGCAATGCTGTACAATAAGCAAGACTATAAAGTCAAGTCAAGTTAACATGTAACACACTGCTTCTTTACAGAGCCTCAAAACTGAAATCGTACTTTTCTTTGAAGAGTCCTGATTGACCAGTGCACGGTCACACCTATAACTCATTATCATAACTGAAAGGCTTCCTTCATGTGCCATATGCGCTGCTTGTGTTAGCGTCCTTAAAATACCAAAATTGATTTGGACACATCTCCTTTTGATCTCCTTTTGATCTGCCCTGTGAGTCATCATTGCCCTACAATTTCAATTTGTATAAGTATTTTAAGAGGCTTTATGAGTTTGTCATGGTTGATTGACTAATTTGCAGTTATTTGAAATGTAAATGCATAGCATCTTTTGCTTACATTTATTTGTATGTTAAAGTTAAGGACACATTGAAATCTGGTTATTTGCACAGTTGAGAATCATTTATTTGTAGCTTAAAAGGACAGTCATTACTGTCCACCATTGGCAAAGTGAGGATCCAGATAACGTAAAATGTGTTCAAATGTGTTTGACTGATTGTGAATGTGCATGTAATATACATGCGTATCTCTTCACAAATAAGTATGTATATGCATGTCTATGATTGTGCATGTAGCCTAAATGTCTTCATAAATATCATAAATGTATTTTCACATTTTTAATGGCACAGTTAAACCACTTTATAAATCTGGAAGATGCGGGTCAAATGATCAATGTGGATCTCTTAGAACTGTACTGCCTGAAACCTTTTCACGACTCTATTAATGTTGCTCTCTCAAACTCTGAGACAACTGAAAAGTAATCCAAGAAGCAGAAAATGAATGAGACGTAGGTAAACAAAAGCAGTGTTTTGGCCCATTTCTCAATGTCCGACAAGAAAGCTGTCCACTTATCGGTGCTATTCACAGAATGATTCCCCATGAGAGCCGAGAGGGAAACTTTAATTTTGTTTCCTCAGATTGGAAATTAAAAATTGATCAGAGTTGTTTCAGCATGGAAGGCAGTCTTGTAAGATTCACATTCATAATTCCGCATGGACTTAAAGTTAGAAAAGTTTGGAGAACTGGAAAAGCAGCTTACTTAATTCTGCATTAAGTGTGGCCACAATAACTGCAGAGAGGCCCTGGTTCTTACTTGTGTGTCTTATTAGAGGTGCTTTTGAGTACTTATTAAGGACGTATGGACTCTTTCATTATGGTATTGTTATTTTTAATGTCATTTAAATGCATTCTATATTCAAATGTGGCCATTTTAGGATTTTAGAACAAAACTAAAATAAGTGAAAGACGAGCTACAGTGCAACTGCCATCAGCACTTAACCATTTTACTGATAAACGCAATATACCAAAACGTTTTAATCTTTTAGCCAAACTAAAAAACATTAACTACGGATCTTTTATGAATGTAGCTAATGTTAAAAACTGGAACAGAAGAAAAGCTCAAAGCTTCAATTTTGAGATAATGTTCAGCTTTGCAGTACAAATTGCTTAAATTAACAATATGCATGGTTTAGTGTGCTTACCACATCCATGCTAAACAGATTGCCAGAAAAAAAAACAGATTGTAAAATTATACCTGTGATTACTAATAAGACAACAGTTTTCATGAGTACTTATCCCAAACCAAGTACGGGTAAAATCTGCTTACACAGACTTTCATGAACAGAAAAACAAGGACCCATGTGATGTGGCAGCTCAAGATGGACGTCTTACAACACACTACTTGGCTGCAGCTGGACTCCAGCCAATGTGGGAAGGTAGGCATGTCATTAGTCTGGCCTCAAATTTTATCCCTTTGAGTGGGGTCAAGACTAGCTACTGGAGAGTGTTTTCTGCACTTAAGGCTGTCTATCCATACGGCATACATTTGTATAGGTGCTCAAAAAGTAAACCAGATGCTTTCAGAATTAATCTAGGATGGATTTTGACTTGCAAATAAATTCCAGTGTTAGCAAACACAATTTGGTGAGTGAATTGTAATGATCACTGACCTTTACATTTAAATTTAACGATACATGTTGATAGAATCCTGGAAGTAATGTTGCAACAAACATACATATACTATATATATATATATATATATATATACTGTATATATAATTTATTCATTAAAAAAACACCTCAATCAATTTAAAGTAAATTCACATCAATTTAAAGTAAAGGTAAAGCACATTGCTTTTAGAATCTGTTCTTCAATAAGTCCTTCATTGAAAGAACAGTTTGTCACTCTGCTCGACAGTTGAATTAAGTCAAAGTTCATCCTTCATTTGTGCTCAATTTAAAACAACTACAGACAGCACACTCTGTACTTTAACTATACAGTACAACCCAAGGGCATAACACATATTAAATATTGGTGGGGAGCTAATGAAAGGGAATGTTTTATATCTACAAATAATTGGACGGGACAGATGTGATTGTTTCGAATATTGGGCACCCGTCCCCCCACTCGTTACGCCTATGGTACATCCCAGTAAGAACAAAACAACTGACTCTGATAATGTGCTATATATAATGTCTTTGAATGATTTGGAAAAGGAAGACGGATGAAAAAAAAAGTGAAACCATATGTGCTTTTTGTCTTTGAATCATCACTGCCATTGCTGAAAAATCGCTCTAACGTAATAAAGGACCCTCAGTGAGGGTCGATAACCATCACTTCACCACAGTGGTATTTTCATCTGTAATTTGTCCAGTGGTGTATGTTCCTCAAGCTGCTATCAGACTGCCTAGGCTGAAGTTTGGGAGGTACTGAAGAGTGTGAACAAAAGAAAGGAATCGGAGGCCCAGGAAAGACAAACATTTTAAATCATCCAAAACCATTTTGCAGAGGAACAGGGTGGCAAAATGTTAGTAGGACACATCTTTCAGGTGAGTATAATTTAGGAATGCACAGGTAGAAGAATGCCTATAAATACTGTACATACTGGGGTTGTGTGACATTTATAGAGACACAGAGGTCCAAACAAACATAAAATTGTTTGCCAGTTGTATATTTTTTTATACTGTAAGCTGAAGGTGCCAATAACGTACCTATCGTAGGAATAATGTTAAAATGTGATAGGAAAACCAATCAATCATTACAATGGACAGCATATGAAACTGAGGGCCAGAGTTACTAAAGAAACAGTCACTACAATGCAGCTCTTTTGCGGTCGCAGATACAGACACATTAACGTCCAATCTAGTTCGCAATGCGCCAAGGAACGGATACGGAGCACAAGTGGCGAGGGAACCATGAGAAAAAGAAAACGTACATTTACAGATCAGGAAATGAAGGTAATGGTTAACAAGGTACAGTCACAAAAAAGTGGCATCACAAAAAAGGCCACAGAGCGTCTGAGTGTAAAACTGTATTCACGATTCATTCTATACGCACAATGAGACAATTGTTCAAATTCAGAACTGCATTTTTATACTGACTGCTGGTTGATGACAGATTTGGTCAATAGAAATCCTGCATCCTTTCAATAAAACAAACATAACTTTTATATTATATCGGAAAATAAATGAGAAGTTCTAGTAAACAATACGCATGCTATACAGGATATATTTTAAATTCTGAAACAATATGTTTAAGGTCAGGCTTCTCTGTAATCTCTGTTGCTTTGCTGTCTGTAGACAAATTGTAAAAACCGTGTTTTGTTTGTTCAATGTCTTCACTGTCTACTGGAAAATATATGTAAAGGCACCAGCACCTCTGAAAACACAATGGCTCTGATGACTGCTGCTACGTTTGGGAGAGATAACTCCTTATTAACATACCTTTTATAGAATATGAGCTAGGCTATATCAGCGCATATCACACAAAGAGGAGAGTCACAATTAAGGCATGCTTTAGTAAATCAGACGGAATACCTAATCGGCCTAATTAGCTAAATCTCCACACTGTTTAAGCACTGTTTGAACTAACTGCTGAAAGAGTTGGTGACTGTTTTTAAAGCACTGCCAACAGAAATTGCCAAACTACATATCCGAAATGTTTAAGTGGGAGTAGGTACACCAGAGGGGCAGGGGTATGATCCATACCTACTGGAGCAACCACAAGCCTCAAACCAAACATGCCTAGCCTGTCTATCCAAGTCCTATGGTTACACTGGTTGACTGGACTGCGACTAACAAGACTAAAAACAATCAACACGATCATTTTTCAACCATTTTAAAACAAACAACCGAGTATGATCCTAATTCCACGACCTCTGTGTTATTGTCATTTGAAGAACCTTACATTAATGAAGTAAATACAGTGAGTAAGTTCAAGATTCAATCTCTTCAAGCCAGGGCATAACCATCACTCCACAAAATGTATGTAAAGTGTACAACAAGCTAACATAGCGCCCAGTGAATAATATTGCCCAGGGGATTCCAACTTATTTGCACTTTCAATAAATAAATTGATTAAATGTGCCTTGCTTTTAAATATAGCCCAGAACATCACACATTTTGCAGCCAAATCCAATCTGTTAAGGCAATCTATATTAATCACAAAGACTGGCTTTTACGAGGCTTAGTCCAAACTCTGGAAAACATTCAGGGGAAGTTGTACTTTCGATTCTGTAAATTTGAATCGAAGAATGGAGTACAGTCCCCCTAATAAATTCTCAGCATCCCATGGTTGCATTGTAATTGGATTAATTGGAATAAAAGGCTTTGGCTGAATCTCACCCACAGTGCGTAACTAATAAGACTGAGAATAATTAACCGGATCAGCATCGCGTGTACACGTGGTTTAGAGCGGGGACTCTTTCAAACCATCGATCAAACGATTCAATGACCCCTTTCAGTATAGAAATGCTTCACCATAAGATGACGGTGATCACTCAAAATGGCTTTCTATTTATTGGCATTTACTTTGCCCTCTAAGGGGGTGAGTGGACCTAAACCATGGCATGAAAATGCACCCTACACCATTACTGAGCTGCCAGAACCCTTCATTTACTTAAGTATTTCCTTTATTTTGGCACTTACCTGTACGTACAGTATGTATGCATATTTACGTGTGCACAGTGCTTGAAAGAGTGTTTGTGACTTCTACTGACATAATTATTTTAAGCAATTATAATAAATGTATGTAAGTGCACAGAGAATATGTATCTTTTCTTTTCTTCCAGCTCTCTAACATCTAATAAAAATTAATGGTTTATTGAACCTGTCTAGTTATTAGTCCGACCCTAACACAGATCCATCAAATGGCTTCGCCAGCTATGTAGCCTGTGGGAGGGACCACAAACATTGAAAAATATTCAAAACTACTACTAGTTCCTCACAAATACTAAGTACATTTCTAACAGATTTTTACAGTGGGGGCATTATTTGAACTACTGTTTGGTACTACCAAGTAGTTAGTTGCAGATCCAGCAGTTCAAAATTGCAGGCCCATCAAGCATTCATCTACAGCCTGTGTGCAGCTGTGATGAGTCTTCCCAATGAAATTTGGAGTTAATGGTTCAAACTGATCACCCACTGCATATTAATCTATGTTTCAAAGGTGGACCTGGTTTGAATTTTTTTTTTGGTAAGTGATTATTGAACTGGGACGTCTGGGGTTTTGGAGTGCTTCGCAACTTCTTCAGCCAAAGTGTTGTATGTTTATGAGCAAAAAGCTTACAAGGTGTTGTATGTTACGACGGCACCTTTACTAATTTGTTTGTTTCAGAGGAGAACAGAGAAAAATGGTTTCTTCACTTGAGTGGACTACAGAAGGCTCTCATGAGAGCGCATGCAAGCAGCCATGAGGCTGTACCTCTTCAATACACTTTCAACAGACTTGCAGATATAGAAGCAATAGGCATTCTGGTTGAAAGTACCACAAACTCAATATTAGAATCTCTCCCAAGAGGCTTCTCCCACAGAGACTAAATGAAGTGGTTTCTGAAGAACCACAGCACACTTCTAAGAAAAGCTTCATGTGGCATTTCTGTTGCTCGCAGCATTATTAAAAGTGTCTCGTATGCAGAAAACATTTCTTTCAGTTTAATCTGAAATGAGAAAAATAACCAGCTAACTAAATGCTATGTTATTCCTTAAAAAGAAGTTGCAGATAAAATCGCCATCATAGCTATATCTGTGCTAGCGGCAGTTATTCAGTTCAGGTTTAAGCACAAGGAAATTACACTGTTGATAATATATTTGGCTCACAGTATGAAAAATGGTTTAAAACATTGGTTTAAAACTCTGGGCAAGAATCTGTCCTCTATTAAACCACAGTAACTAAAAGGTCTTGGGAAAACAATATGTTCTGCTTTGAGTTATTGTCAGAAAGGTACACTTCTCTGCTGAAAGTGGAAAATTAGCCTGTTGAAAGTTCATACCATGCCATCTTCTGGCATGTACTTTGGACTTTGCAACAAAAAAAAGGAAAACATGGATGTTGTTAGCATACAGCAACAGGCTATCTGATTTTCCTGACTCTCATCAACCGGAATGGTTCAAATAGGCTGAGCTTTGTTCGTGAAGATAAAGTGATTAATAATCACTGTCTGTCTTATTGACTTGGCAGATACTATTATCCAGAGCAAGATATACCCGCATCTTACATATTATATCCAGTGTATTATTCTTTGACACATGGACAATTACTGAAGCAACTCAAGTGAAATGACTTGCTCAAGGACACAATAGCATTGTACCACCCAAGATACAAACCTGCTACAATGTGGTAAAATGTCCATTCCCCCAACCACTACACAACACTGCTTCCCATAGCCTTCCACAGGGTTAATATATAAAAAAGGTCCATTGGGAATACAGCCAGTCTTGGAACTCACCCAGGACAGAAAGGTCACAGGAAGCGCTGATGTTCTCATTTTTGTTCTGTGCCACGCAGCTGTAGGTGCCCGAGTCGTCGTCCGTCACGCTGGTGATCAGGAGGTTGCTCCCGCCGAGCAAGGTGAACTTCTTCGACCTGTGGACACATTTTGGACCAGGCAAATAAGTCAGGTCACGCATGCAGGTGCAACCAAGTGCAGCATTTCAACCCAGATTTTTGAGGAGTAGAAGGTGTTTGGATTTGCAGTCAACCCTCATTAAAACAACCAGTCTCCTTCCTATGGCACTTAGGAACACAGCATGGCTTTCAATTTTCTTTGGCAGATTGTCTAGGTTGAGGTTTATTGGGAGTGATGGATTCAACAAGGTGGATTAACCCTTTTTCCTCACAGAATTTGGAATTAGGAGACATGGACTGCTGCCCTTCAGGGTCAGTGTGGAAGAGCTTTATAACTGAAGCTTGTATCCACTAACTATCATTATTCAACATCAAACCTATGGTGCAACCATTTCATCTATGTTTTCCAGGCTTGGCTGAAAATCACAACTCAGACAGTCCACCCCTTGGCATTACTGATGGCCTTGTTTGGTATCATCCCCAGCAGAGGATCAGATTATAGGCTGCCATCTTTACATCCAGAAAAGATACCTTTCAATAAATATATCCTCCGACCCTTGGATGGGGTTGGGAACAGGGTACAATTTGAGATCCCAGGATACTAAAACTCAAATAAATATTTTATGAAAAATGCTGTGCAGGAAGCACTCCAAAAAATTGAACAAAGCGGTGCTTAGGTTGAATCTCTTCCAGAGATGGAAAAAAAGCTTAACATGCTGTATGATTATGATAACTATCATTATTCAAGTCATCTGCCAAAAGACAGTCCACCCCCTTACTGACCTTGTTTGGATCCTCTGCAAGAAAAAGGACACCAAGCCCCGTGTCACTCCAGGTTCTGCAATGCAAAGGACACAAATGTTATGTAAGTTAGTGTGGGGATCATCTCGATTGACCTGTGTCTGTCACACTCTTACTAATATCTGTACTTTTTATTGCCATATTACATTTTATATGCAGGGTACACTGGTAAGTAATGCCCTCCCTCCCTGGATGACGTTATGTGCCACCCTGCGGCGTTTCCCACCACAGTCAGCACTGGCGCACTCAAGATTAGATTCCAGAACATTGGGCTCATCACTGCACTGGGAATGAATGCTTTAGATCAAGGTTCGCCAAATCCGGTCCTGTTATTTGTTTTCGCCTTATAATCACCAACCAATTTGAACCCAACCAATAAGCCAGTTGAGGCGGGACAACTACGTAATCTCTAAACTGCTTTAATTGATTAATTAAGTACTGAGGGAGAATGAAAACCAGCATACTCTGCGACCCTCCAAGTCCGGATTTGGAGAACCATGATTTAGATGGACGCGTCACCAGACAGCCTTGAATGCAACAAGCATATTTAATATCTGTGCATTTAACAACTTTAAAACGCATCTGCATCAGTAGACCTCAAGTGGATATGCTCCCTGATTAGTTCTCCCCCAGCAAACCCACAAAAATTGATTACCGTACTAAAAAAGAATGTGCGTTTGAATGTGCCATTTTTCAAAATTCTGACATTATTTCAGTGAATCGTCCTTTGGAAACATCTCCTTCCTAGCTTACACTGCTTATCTGTGTGAAACAGAGAGAGTTTCTACTCATATCACAACCACTTTCAAGACTGATTGGCTGTCAATGATTTCACCTTTCAACAGAGGCAATTATTCTTTTTTTCTCTTGGCCTTTTTTCACAAAGAAAGGAATTGCATAGCACATTTATATTTTTACATTCAGTGGATTGCTTTTGGCAGAGAACCAGTAAACTTTGAAAATGTGCACTTAAATAGCAAATAGTGTGTTTGCACATTATCATATATACACTTAACTGCCAAAATATAGGAAACATTTGAGCAATTGAAGAGTTCTGATGGCTCTGTTATGGTGTGGGGTGCATTTAGGTCCACTCAACCCTTTAGAGGGCAAGGTAAATGCCAATAAATACAAAGCCACTGAATGGTTTAAAGAGTATGAAAATGATGTAAACCATATGCCATGCCCAGCTCATTCACCACATCTCAACCCAATTGAAGAGTGTTTTTTCCGAAACTCACTCAGTCCACTTTAGATTAAATCAACATTTTTGCATGAAAAATCACATTTTAATACTTAACTCCCCAAGAATAATAGTATAAAAGTAAAACTGCAAATATCTAACCATTTATCGGAAAAATAATACCCACCTTGAAAAATATGTTTTATCAAAACTCACTCAGTGGACTGAGTGAGTTTTGGAAAAACACTCTTCAATTGAACACTTATGGGAGATTTTGGAGTGGCACCTGAGACAGCGTTTTCCACCACCATCAACAAAACACCTGATGCAATTTCTTGTGGAAGAATGGTATTGCATCTCTCCAATAGAGTCAAGACACTTGTAGAATCTATGCCAATGTGCATTGAAACTGTTCTGGCAGCTTGTGGTGACCCAAAGCCCTATTAAGACATTTTTGGTTGGAGTCTCCTTTAGTTTTGCAGTTACCTGTATATATGTTAGTTGTCGTATAGTATAGTATAGAAGGTAATATTTTATTATGCTTTTTCCCATGCTTCCTTGTTGCCTTTAAACCCCAGAGATCTGACCCTCTCTCACCATAACCTCCACTTCTGGCCAGAGGAAAGGATAGTCAGAGATGCTGTTTGATGGCGTAATCCTGGCACACATTACCCACAATGCTGAAACCTGGGTTCGGTTTCATCTCTGCCACCAGCTGCTCGGGACAACAAACTCGCACCACACAATTCAGCCTCAATCACCACTGGGAATCAGCCTGGCGCTGTTCACCCCAAGACCTGCAATTCACTCCAAGCCTGATTGCCCTTCACAAGAGCACAGTGCACATGGCCTAGTGGCTAACAAGAGATTTATGTGACAGCTAGCCACTAACATTCTGAGATCCCCGGAACACATGCCCTTGAGATTTAGCCTTACACTCAATTACACTGTGCTAGTTTGCTATACCAGACACAGCCATGTTAGAGGGAAGATGCTATACTGTTGATATAGTACTTTTTTGCTGGAATTTCTGTCTAACTTGTTAACTCTTTTTAACCATACAATAGATGGATGACAGGGAAACAAGCAAGGTGTAGGTGTACGGGACATGCTATGGTAAAAGACCTGGAAGCGCTACGTTTGAAAGGAGGCAGATTCGGACAAAACTATTTTGAAATGTACAAACGTGAACCTGATCCCAGGGGAATGTGTGTGCCATTAATCTGATGAGCCAGGGTGTCATCTTCGTTCAGCGATTGTGAGCCAATGAGTTCAAAGCCGAATTGAAGTTACTAACATAATTTGGGGCACAAGCAATTCACAACTCCACCCCTTGCACCTGCCTTCACTCATTCATAAGCCACTCATGTAGTATATAAACAAGAACGTTGCTTCACATCCTTGTATCTCTGATACTACAAACAGCTGCCCGTTGTGTCCCACCACCTCCCCACTCTCCTCCTTAGTTTCCCCAATTTATTCACGCCTGGGGGTGGCAGCATAACTTTGGGGTTGGCCTCTCCGGGAGAGAAAATCACGCACAACCTCGGACTGCGTCCGAGTGACTGATTTTTTGCCTGAGGGAGATTGGCACATCTCTGATCCCAGACCAAGGATCTGACTATACATTCATACCCACCTCTACCATACAGTCATCAGATCCGCAAGCAGCGAAAACTTCTGTTTTCGCATAAATAATAGTTTATGTAACCATGCTGAAAATATATATCCTGATGCAATGGCAATAACAATACTAATAATACATTCACACTTTTAGCCATTTAGCAGACACTTGTATACAGGGCGTCTTACACAGCTACATGTTTTACATACAATCCATTTACACAGCTTTATACAGTATATTACTGAAGCAACTCAGGTAACTTGTCCAGTGGCATTGCCCCTCCTGGGAATCAAACCTGTAACAAGCCCTAAGCCATAATAATACACTGCCTCCCTAATATTATAACATTATTATTATTATTATTATTATTATTATTATTATTATTATAGCAGCAATGCCTCTACATATAAACCCATGTGGGCATCATGCTTCACATTGCATTTTACCTGTGGTATGTAACTAGATGGATTTAATAGGTGGTATATATATATATATATATATTTCCACATTGGTGCAGTGGATAACAGCAAGAAGGTCTCGGGTTCGAAGGCCGGGGGCCTTTCTGTGCGGAGTTTGCATGTTCTCCCGTGTCCGCGTGGGTTTCCTCCGGGTAAAAAGACATGCACGTTAGAACTGGAGAGTCTAAATTGCCCGTAGGTATGAGTGTGTGAGTGAATGGTGTGTGTGCCCTGTGATGGATTGGCGACCTGTCCAGGGTGTATTCCTGCCTCTCGCCCGGAACGCATGCTGGGATAGGCTCCAGCCCCCCCCCCGCGACCCTGACCAGGAATAAGCGGCTTAGACAATGGATGGATGGATGGATGGATGGATGGATATTTCCACATTTCAAAAGCAAGACTAAACAATGAGATATGACATGACAGGGCTTGCAGTGTAGTGTAATGGTTAGGGAACTGGGCTTGTAACTCAGAGGTTGCAGGTTCAATTCCCAGGTGGGGCACTGCCGTTGTACCCTTGAGCAAGGTACTTAACCTGAATTGCTTCAGTAAAATATCCAGCTGTATAAATGGATTGTATGTAAAGAAATGTAAACTGTGTAAGTCGCTCTGGATAAGAACGTCTGCTAAATGCCTAAAATGTAAAATGTAAATGTACATGGCACATTGCAAAACTACTTCACTGTACAATACCATGGATAAGCAGCACCATATTCTTACCATTCTTACTTTAAAGTAAAGAATGTGTACTTTCACATTGCATGACTCATCATATAGCCCAAAATCTGTAATTTTTAAAATATCAAAACAAACACATTTTGGTGTGTGAATGTAAGGCATAAGCAATTCACACAGGAACAATCTTTTTTAAATAGATTTGAAAATCAGAGGATATCATAAGCAGTCAGGCATTCACACCGCCTGTCAGCACACTGAACATGATGACTCACCATTCTGAATGAGGCACGCTCTCCTAAACTGTACATTCAAAATTGGAACAGCACTATAATGCATTTTCATTTTTTTATGTCTCCCTACCAACAATATAACAATCAATCTGCAAAACCACTTATAATTTGGTATAATTGTAAGTGCTCTGAGAATATGAGCATTAATATAATTGTACAATAAACTTTATTAAAGGACTACTTCAGAATTTTTCCAGTGATATGAATGCTCTTGTGTTCTATTGCTCTATTAGTACATTTACATTTACACATTAGTACATGACAGAGCTGCTGCATAAATGATGACAGAGCTGCTACTAGAAAATAGCCTCTATTGAGGTATACCACTGTAGGCCCTGTTTGCTCACATATCAGATATCTCCATCCAAACCTGGAGACAAAGGATCTGGGCAGTGAATTCCACATCAGTCAAGAGCACCCTGCGGTCTTTCACACCTTTGGAACCTGGGTCAACTTTTATGTGGTTCTGAAAATTGTTTCCTGTTGCTTCCATTCAGTATAACCCTGTTTATCAAGAGAATGGGATGTGTATTTTATTTTCCCTCTCTGCTGCCGAGAGTCAGTTGAATCAAAGGTTTGCGGGTTAGACAACGGTATGATTCACCCATTCCTTGCCCTCTCAGACCTTGGTCTTCTGGTTGCAAATGCCAAGTGACTGCAACATATGACATCACATAGATCACAACAACCTAAAGAGCAAGTTCACTTAAAGTTCACTCCTCTGTTGTGCACTAATGGTCACACGAGAGAACAAGGCCTAGTGTTGACCATTTTAGGTTGAATACATACATTTTACACGCGACCCAGGCCTGCATGTCGGTTGTGAAAAATGTCAATCATTCCCTGCGGGGTGTGAATGCGACGAGGCGGCCTACCTGGCAACACGCGGAGCTCCGCGTCGCTCCCGGTGCGGGCGCTGCCGGGGTTCTCGGCGAGGCAGCGGTAGGTGGCGGAGTCGGGGGGCTGCACCCTGCTGACCTGCAGGGACCCCGAGGGCAGCACCACCACGCGGCTCTCGGGGGCCACGGTGACGGGCAGGTCCTCGCGGTTCTTCTGCCAGTGGACGACTGGCATGGGCTCCCCCGTCACCTCGCAGCGCAGCAAAGCCGTGTCCCCCAGGTGCGTCGACACGGACTCGGTGGGCACCACAAGCCGCAAGGGACCTAGGAGAAATTAGGGAAGGAGTGTTTTAAAAGCAGAACACAGCAGGAGAGAGAGACAAGCAGAGAGAGAGAGAGAGAGTTGAAAGTTAATTAAAAACAGTGTCTTTTTTTTGGGTTGTGTAGACTCACAGATAACATCATTAGGAAATGCATTCATCCTTAACGACAGCAAAAAATAGCTGGTAGACGTGATTCTTGAATGGACCATATTCCCATGGCTGTATGAAATGCAAACGAGTTCTGTTTATTGGACACACTGGAAGTGCCAGCGCTACTGTAACGTGTTAACAAAACTGCCATTTTGTACAAATTAAACAGAGAGAGAATAAACACATTCACGGAAATCCTACTAATCGCCGAAAGCTCTTAAATTATGCATTATGTGTTCACTATCCATTCCCCTATGATTTTTTCATATGAAATGGGCTTTCGGTAATGGTAATTACACAGCACACTGGTTTACAGGACTGTTCAGTAATAATTGATTCCCAGTGTCCACATGCCTTTACTGGAGGTTTTCAGTTTTGTACGAGCGTATGGCATGTTCCAGTTCTTTAATGTCACCAGCATCTCCTGATTTTATTTTTCTGTTTTACAAGCCACACTAGATATTTCCACAGCTACCCAAAGGAATCAGTTAGTTCCCGCTTGATGTCTGAAAAAAAGAGAAGACAACAGCCCAACAGCCAAAACGTTCGATTCTAAGGATGCCAAAGTGTTCAGGCGACTTAATTCTCCAAGTGCACTGCAAGTGTTCTGTTTCGAGGCACAACCAACTGCGGGCTGAGAAGTGTCTCTGAGAGAAGATGCACTGTCCATCCCAATTACCGTCGCCGTCCTCACCGCCGGTCTGAGAATCCCATGGCCCGATTTATTTTCATCAGGGTATAATTTGTTCTTTTGCCACGCTCTGCACAAAACTAGGCCGAGCGAAGCCATCAAAGGCAATCCTAATGAAATATTCAGAGATTCAGAGCAGGCAAATGTAAACACACATAGGGGTGAAGTGGGGTGGGGGCTTTTGGGAATAGGTCTTGGAGACCAATTCCAAGCTTCACATCTGAGACCATTAAAACCACTTTAGCTTAGGCTTCTGCTGAATGCTTCTGGGGGGGTGATTCAATAATTGGTTGAATTTATCATGACACTCGGGCCCAGATTCACACTAACCACACTTTCCTTAACTGCTGTTGTCTTTGAATAGTCAAATTAAATATATATTTTTGGACTTACACAACAGAGGTTGGTGCTCAATGAAATTAACAAACAAAAAAACAAATTGTCTCAATATCTCAAAATCTGTATTTTCCATTTCCATTTTTAATTTGCTAATATTCATGGAAATGCGCATAAATGTATAACTTTTATAAATCCCATTTAGACCTTTAACCGACATTTGTTTGAAATTATAATGCAATAAAATTAATATAATTGCAAAAACCATGCTAGGTCTCGTGGTATATACCACCTAGTTCAGTATTATCAACTAAAGTGATCCAATTATTTTGTGTTGCAAATTAAATCCAAATCCTCCCCAAGCTGTGAACTGTAGAAGGGAGGGGGTCAAAGAGGTTCTGTCTCCCAGGGGTCAGCTCCCTGCTGGAATTACCTGAGTGAAAGTGGATTACAGATGGATGAAGGCTGAGCATAAAATGGCCACTGTACAAGGATATCTAAGAGTTCCTAAAGATTTCTCACCAAGACACTTGTTCGTCAGTGTAAACTAAGGGGATTCGGAGACACTAAATCTGCTGGGACTGAACCTAGGGAGTCTTCCCCTCTCTAATCCACGAGATAAACTGAGACGTGTGAGACGACTTTCAATCACCATGTTCTTTTTTTCTGTGTGAATTTCCAGCATCCCAATGTAAATTTGTCTGAAAATAATTGAATAAACTCTAGACAAAGGTCACCCCTTTAAAAGTGTTGCGAATTGGTTCACAAAGAGGTGCAAGAATGTAATTTAGAATATAGTTATGTTTTGGCTCAGTCAGAGAAGGGGATCACGCCCGAAGTATTCCAGAGCAAGCTATCATCAGTCCAGTAACGTCAGAACTACACAGGCGCAAGTAATAAGTGCAGCAGGGTAAAGAAGTGCAGCAGGGTAAATATTCATTTAGTGTAACCTGCATTCATTTGATTTATCAACCTGCATTTGAGTGATCAACTGCATTTCACGACTCTCCAAAATCATGCTTTTATTTTTGTATTTGTGTGACTAGGTTGTGGTTTTGGTGCCTCCTACCACTAAATCATCACTCTTGATTATATCTGCACAAATCCTCTTAGCTGCACCTCAGGAACACCTTCCCTCCAAGGAACCTGCTGATATTCAAAAGCTCTGACCTTGTTTGAATGTGCATTTGAGTGTTGGATGTGCTGAACACAGTGATTCTAACATGATATTTTTATTACTTTGGTGACTGAAGATGGTGTGTCAGGTTGTGGCGTCATGTAAATAAATGTTAAAAAATTCAATGTGCTTATGGTCATTGGTCCACACTAAGGAAAAAGCGTACAGTATTTCGAATAGAGGCTCCAAAGGAATATATCCTTACAGACTTGTTAGTCCAAAGAGACGAAGACGCAGGAAAGTCCAGAACTCAATCAGCAGCTCTCCTTGGCTCCATTGTGTTTAATGATGCCCGGGGCGAAGAAATCGATACGGGCGCATGCCTGGAACATCCAATGATCACAGGCTCCGAGTACATTGTGGCAGTTGCCTTATTGGTCAATATATATCACCAAAGAAGAAGAATCAAAACCCAAAAGATGTCTGGTTGAGAAAAAAACATACATAAAATGACTGATGCTGATTGTAATGATTGCCTGCAGAATTATAATCCCTGCAGTCTTAAAGATAGCAGCTTGTCTCTGAACTGATGCTGTGCATCTGGATTGTTCAGTCCTCCGTTTTGTTTAGTGGAGTTCCTGAATTTGTGAGCTGAAAAATGAACCTCGACAGATTTGCATTGCTTCGTTCTTTTGGCTCCGCGCACACACGCAACCCGAGTGACCTCCGCCTGATTCATGCATTGATTACACCGCTAGAATGTGAACCGCTCAATGTTTCGCTTTCGTTGTGATGGAGAACAGATGTTGTTGTTTACATAGAGACCCACGAATGCCGTCTGGACATCTGCTGGTGGGGGGGAAGGCCCTCTTGTTCTTATTAATCTCCACAATCCTGTTTCTAATCTATCACAGTGAATCTGCAATCGTAAATATTGCAGCACCTTCCAATCTCTGCCCATGGAATCATGGGAACAACTGACAAACTAAAATACGAGCTCTCGGAAATCGTAACGATTTCAACAAGCATTCATATCCATGTGCGATAATGACATTTCAAACTCCCAGAACCTCCATCAAAGAAATCCGATTGAGGCTTCCACATTAAGTCTAACCTCAGTACGATTTCTCCTTAGCTCTGCAAAACAAAATAATGACCATGCCGTCACAAGATATTGATTAAATATTTATTCACAAAATGTGAATAACGTTGTTCTTATAAAAATGCATTCCCAATAATTCAAAATTTGTTTTTACAGTGCAATTACCTACTGCATTGCAATGAACTGTATGGCTAGCAGTGTAGTATAATGGTTAGAGAGCTGGCCTTGTAACTCAGAGATTGCAGGTTCAATTCCCAGGTGGGGCACTGCTGTTGTACCCTTGAGCAAGGTACTTAACCTAAATTGCTTCAGTAAAATATCCAGCTGTATAAATTGATTGTATGTAAAGAAATGTAAACTGTGTAAGTCGCTTTGGATAAAGAGCATCTGCTGAAATGTAAAATGTATGTAAATGTATCAACATACCTATACCCTTACGAACAAATGCTGATATAGTATCCGTCATTTACATTTTTTTATTATAAACTAGTTTCTATGCTTGCTTGTTGTTACGCAATGTTATTTTTGAAAGTATTGGCTTTATCTCTGACCATGTTCTTTTACCATGTAAAATTGCCTAGGATGAATTGATTGAGCACAGAGAGTGAAAGGTTCTCAAATCAGTGTCAGTGTCAACGCATAACCTTGTTTAATACGCATATAAAAAATTCAAAAGTCAAATCAGTGCTCATTGGTACTCATTTTTCAAATTAAATACATAAATGCTGTATGGTACTACTGACTATACAGTAAATACTGTGCAGCACAACAATATCTGTCAGCAGTATGTCCAGCAGCAACTAAACACCGGCCTGTATTCAATCAACATTAGCCCTTAACTTTGGTGCAAGTGTAACCCCATTGATCTAGGGATGGATGGCAAAAGCTAGGTTTAATTACAGAAGAGGTGTGATTTTGGGTGCCACATTGTTTACAGAGTCCTCCCTGACCGTCTGGGACTTGAACCTTGTGCCCAAGCTGTACAACAAGTGTTTGAGATGCCAAATGATGTCCCGCTATCCCACAGACGGCCTTCCCGAAGCAATTCCATGCTGTCCTTAGTAGCATAATGATGCATTTGTTTAGCCGACGGACATGACACCTTTGTAAAAGATCATTTGGAACTGTGCTCAAGGGAAGAACATTTTGCACATTCCTATAATGTGTCTCCAAAACGCATTTCATTCAAAATATATTCATATGCTCCCCACCCACCACTCAGATGACACATATGGACACAGTGGATATTTTTTTTTTTTTTAAGTGCCAAGAGATCTGTGCGTTTCACGGGACTAGTTTAATCTGAGATCGAACATCCATGTATAAAGACACCTGCAGGTACAACAGTTCCATTAATAATAATTTATTAATGTAATTTATAAGTAAATCACGCCACCATTAGAAAGTCTTCCCAAAGTGGGTTAGCTAATCATGGAGTACCTTATCTGCATTTTTTGTGTGTGTGGTGCTGGGGTCCTTTTGAATGAATTAATGTCCTTTAACGCCAAACTTGAAAGAGTGACTCATTCAAGGCTGAAAATACTTTCAGTATCTTCTAACGAGGAGCCCCATCAACCAGTAAGAGGCACCTGAACGTTATCAAGATCCACAAATCTCCCATTCTGATTAAAGTTAAAATATGTAACTGTCCTGATTATTCACTGAAAATACAATTCGTGAAAGTAATTCATTGCCTAGTGAATAAATCATCATTTTTTAATAAAGTTTCCAGACACCCTTTTGCTAAACAAATGCCCTTCATATCTAGGAAGCTGCTATTATAGCTAATGTAGCACCTGATTGAGCCACTTCATTCAGAAGGTGCAGAAAAGCGCAGTCTTTCTAAATCACATTAACCCATTTAGACCTAAAATGCCTGCTAAAAACGCCTATTAAAACCTAAGCAATTATTCTACACAACCTCTTAAAACCTGAGGGTTTTCTGGAAAAAATTTCAAAAAGAAAAGCCGACACCAACGTGCACTTCATTTCCCCCACGTCTATTTCAGCGAATCACAGCGCATTTCATTAATCGCAAAATCGATGCGACCTAAACGTCACTCCAGGTCTTAATGGGTTAAAGGAAGAGGGGAAAACAACTTATTTTTAATGCTTTCAAAAAAACAGAAATGGCGATTATTAGAGAGCGCAGAGGAAATCCGCTGCGTTCCTGCTCACAACAGACACCCTAATTAAATGAAGATTACACTTTTGCCGACCGCGCTGCATTGGAGCAATAATCTCTGCTTTATAATCATTTCCAGTCGCAGGCGGGGAGACTTATCGCGGCTCGAACGCTGCCCGTGAGGTGCGGCCCGTGAGAAAGGAGTCAAATCGAGTTGCGCGGAAGTAAACAAAAAGGCCAGCTTTGGTCAGCACATTATTTTACTGCATTAAGACAAAAAAGATTAGCATAATGCCACGGGTGCTTAGCGTCTGGAGGTGTGCGGAGCCGAGCCCGGGTTTTATTATCGCAGGCAGAGCTGAGAGCGAGCTCGCGGTATCGAGGGAGATGTAAATCCTACCTCCGTAATGATTACCTTTGCCTCGTAAATTCAGCGAGACCAACAGCCGTCTATGACATTTATCTTGCTCAGCCTCCAATGCAGGGGCCCGCAGTGACAGGGAAGAAGCATGGGGGAGAAAAGAGAAAGACCAGCAATTTGACAGTGTCGTCTGGCTTCAACTGCAAAGCCTCTGTCGATTTCTGTGACAGTCCGTCCTTTGCTCGTTTTATTCCCCCGCTATGTCAGTGGAACAGCGCCTTAACGGGGTGGAACAGGTAAGACTGTTACCGAGCATATATATATGTATACGTTTACCAGCAGAATCGGGACAGGAAAATGTCACGCTAGGAGAAAAAAAAATCTTTAGCATCACTTTCAGGGCCTGCAAAGAACAACAATGCATTTTCTTTAGAGTAAGCCCCTGGCCTTTCCAGATACGTCAGTATGGAGCTTTGTTATTTGTTAAATTCCCCATCCACCTACAGTCAATTTCAGACAGGAGCATGCTCAGGCGCTGTGGGTATCTGTTGCTGTTGCTCGATGTTCGTTATACTCTCCATATTTGTTATGTATAGGATCATTTCTTGATGAAATTCCTCTGTTTTCAAGCCAAATGTACCTCGCTCAAGGGTAAAACCGCTGTGTCTCAACTTGGAATTGAACCTGCAGCCCTCTGGTTACAAGCCCAGTTCTTTTGCCAGAGAGGTCACACTTTGCGATTTGGGAACTTGCTGCAGACAGAAGAAAAAGAAGAAAAGGACAAGCCACACGCTTTTGTTGCAGCCGTATCCCAAGGTGCCTCTTTCTGACAGCTTTACAGGAGAAAAAAACACTCCTGAAAAAATCCAATGTCTGTCTTCTGAGGAGCCATTCAGCCGCCTTTGACGACCCTTGTTTTGTACTGTGATATAATGCCCCCAGAGAACTAAGCAGTAGAAACAAGGTTCCTTTCAATTGTAAACATAAGCAGCAGGGACATGACATTATGGCAGGACTAAAATCATAAGTAGATTGAAAATCGAATTAAATATAAAGGCTGCAATTTAATTAGCATATTACGTATATTATTAAATACATGTTATAATTCAAATATTGACAATAATAATGACAATCACAGTAATAATAACAATAATACAAACTGCAATAACTAACCGCCACCAGTCATTACAAAGTGGCAAGCTGCTTACATTGATACAAGCAATTGTTTTTCTAAAGCTACAAAGGAGGTATCTTCAAACACTAATTAATGACTTTGCTGTATGCTCGTCAGCGCCATTATGTCTCACAAAGCCTGCCCCTGTTGTAATCACTTATTCACATGGATTTCTGCACCTGCTTGGCCCCTGTCATCTTGTGCATGGAGTCTCTCTGTCCCACCACCAAAGTCTATTAACTAATCATACCACACTTTGCCTATCGTTCACACAGTAATTGGCTCTGAGGCAAGGTCTCAGACTGTCAGTCACTGAGTTGCCCTCTGTCTCATTAGCACCCCAAACAACGACTGTGCCCCATGTACCAGCTGTGCTGAAAGCCAGTCTGGTGCATTAATGACTACTAATTGATTGGGAAGCCTGTGACCTTCCTGTTAATAAAAGGAGGGGAAAATAATATAGGGAGGTGGATTTGTGTGGTTGGGCGAGGTGGTATTCTTTGTTTTTACCCAGCAGAACTTACAATATTAGAGAGAATCTGATAAAGAAATATATCAGGTCAGATTCTATCTCTATAAATGTTGTAATCGCTATCATATGTACATACATGCGTGCACGTGTGTGTATACTGACATGTGTGCGAGTGTGTATATACTGTAATATATACATACGTATATACATATAGTACATATAGTACATGCATATTACAACATTTATATGTATACAACATTTATGTAGTAGATTCATTTACATTTGTATTCCACTCAAAACATGTTTTAGTCATCCCAGGAAGGCTACTTGGCTGTTGTATTCTGTAATTAAACATACATTTAAATGCTAAATTACTTTGATTTTGTATGAGGGAGCTACTCTCTAACCAGCTAGGTTGGCGAGCTACCTGCTAGCTAGCTAGCCTGATTCTAAGCAGCATTTCACTCTATTCTGTGTGTGTTTATTGTTTGACTTCACTATTCATTTAATTCAAGATTTTGATATATCTAATATTGATAGAAAATATCCATCATACATCCATATGTGCACACACACGCACACACGTATGCATTCGCACACACGTTCACTCACACACCAAGTCTTACAATCCTTCATTTAGAATTTCAATATATTTAAAATATTATTATTTTTCAATGGTTAAACAGGGATAACAGAGGGCTTCCACTTAAACAATGAAAACCCTCCTGTGGCTGTCGTGATTGTGACTATCTAATTTGTAATGGTTTTGGCAAACATGTTACTTGCTGGAATAGCTGATTTGTTTGAAAAACCAAACAGGCCATAATGCCCTCATACAAGGACAGAGTGGCCCAGCGTTCATTCAGGCAAACAACCTAAAGACAAATTACACACAATCTCGAAATAAGCAGTGGGGGCACATGTGGGGGAGGCAGATAACCAGACATCCCTCAACACTGCACTTGGGAAGCAAACAGAATAAGACATTTTCATTGAGACCAGCTGGGGCCTTTCATTTGCATGCACAAAAATGTCTCAAGCCTTCATTCTTGTGCACATTTAAATTGAAGGGAAAAGTATTCTTGTCTCCCAAAACTTTCACTTCAAAGCCGCTATAATAAAACCAACAAATAAGAGAAAAATCTGCATGGTTTAAAAAAATTGCCTGTCTGTCACAAAACAAACATAACCCACCCAAAAATTAATAATCTTTTTAAAAATGAGCTATATTGAGTAGGGTGTGTTTGACAACGGAACATTAAGATACAGTCTCTTCTGCCAGCACATGGCTTGACGTGAAGGGAACGTGATCAGAAATAACACATATGCAGCAGCTTGGATCATTCCATGATTCATATCTTTCGGTTATTTGGGAACTTTTTCAGTCTTGTGGCTCATTTTATGTTTTATAAGCACAAACCACTGGGTTTCAGAACTGACATTCAAAGACAGAAACCTTTAAAATTACCACCATGCGGACCCAATAAGATCATTCAAGTCACATGCATTTTCAGGTTTTATTTGGGGTGACATATATTGGGTTGCTATATACAGTATCCTCCAAAACAATTCACACCCTTGATAAAGATGGGTAAAGAAGGCTGTATAAAATAAACAATACAGGTAATGAAATATATTGCATGCTCAAAAAAATTAAAAAGAAAAGATTTTGCTTAACAAGTAATATTTTTTTCCCCAAAAGCCATGCGTCACAATTATTCACACCCCTGTTTGCAGTACTTTGTGCACCCTCCCCTTGCAAAGAGTTATATATCTTCTATATCGTTTTATGAGATTTCTGGATATATTGGGGGGGGGGTCCATTCCACCACAGAATCTTTCAAGATCTTTCAGATCCTTTGGTCTGCACTTGTGGACTACCTTTTTCATTTCAAACCACAAATTGTCTATCAGGTTGTGGAGACTGAGCATTGCAAAGCTGTAATTTTGTGGTCTGTTAACCATTTCTTGGTTGATTTTGAGGTATGCTTGAGATCATACTATTACTGAAAGATCCATTTGTGGCCATGTTTCAGCTTCCTGGCAGAGGGAACCCACCACTGGTATCCATGGCCAAAGTTTAATATTAGTCTCATCTGACCATAACACTCAGAGTTACAAAGACCACAAATGTATCTTATATGTGTTTTTATAGCCCAGTCAAACAGGAAGCCATGGGAGGCTACACAGATAAATAAATAATACATTTTATGTTATAGTGTAAGGAGAAGACCTTCTATCCAGCGGATAAATAAGTGAAAAGGCCTGTATGACTGGTAAACGCCCAGAGAGAAAGTGTATGGAGTGGATGAGTTACAAATGAATCTGGTGTGCTCTGTATGTGTGGCTAAGCACTTCCACCAGGGTTCATTAGTCTGCATGTGAGCCACGCCAAGACTATTGTTCTTTGTCAGGATAGCTTATTGTTGTGGTTAATGTTGTTGTTTCCTAATGAGAAATTAAACCCTATCTCCTCCTACAGCTTTGAAGCTACAGGGGCCAAACTAGGCCTAGACCTTTTTTTTTAAGGTTGAAGGTTGAAAAATTCATAGCAAAGTTTCCCCATTTTCCCATCATTTGATTTGATTTGATTTGATAGCGTAACATGATGGAATGTTCTGTGAGTGCTCACTATTCCACTCACTGACTATTAGCCAAGCTGGCAGGCCAAGTTGGTTTTGAAAGGTGTCTTCTGTTCTGGGGCTAATTTAACTATAGTGATATATAAAAGCTTAAAGACGCTAACCAACGCCTTTTGAGCGTGGAGGCGTAGAGCATTTTAAAGTAGGAATTATTCCATTTAGTACATATGATCTAAATAATAATGATTTGCTTTTGTTTAGGTAGGTCTTAAGAAACATTAGGATACCTAAATGTATTATTTATAACAAAAAATACATCTAAGCTTCTATTTGTAACGGAAATTGAGTAAACACACAGGAGGCATGGTGATATGACACCAATCAGCGAGAGACAATTCTTGGGAAATGAGGATAATTTAAATACAAATGTAAACCATGAATGGCATTATACAATGTAGCATACATAAACACATTTTGAATGCTGAAAAGTCAATCGGAGACTATTTATTAGTCTATAGGCTATAAATGCCTTGTGTGCATTTAATGTCTCAGTGTGATGAAAACTGTTCTCTTCACTCATTCTCAGCATAAGAGCAATTGATTATATTAAAGGAAAAATAGAATAAATGTAAAGCAATTTGAAAAATATGTGTAAGTCAATATAAGTGTCGATATAAAATAGTCCAAGAGTCATTTGTTTGATGATACTGAACCTGTTGGTTGTGCCCACAGCAATATGCGCCTTTGCGCCGTTTATTTTTTCATTTAGTTTCACCCAGGTTTATTCATATTGATAATGGCTAATTATGCAATCATATTGCATTGTCTTCTCCCCTCTCCTAACCCATTCTCAACCATTAGAGTAATGGTTCTGTGATATAGAACACAATAAGTGGGACATGTGTGTTTTTAATGTCCCATTATATGTTAAGGGACTGCTGGAGAGCATCAGCAACAAGTACTGGTCTGCAAAAGCTGTTTTTTCACTGATATTCTGTCACAGGATGCTCCCGCAGTGTGTAAGCTAACGTTTCAGCATCCTGTTGTGCTCCTGTTACGACAGACAGAAGGAAAACGCTGCAGCCGATTGAGTATTGTGTCCCATTTGTGGGAAGCACAAACTGATTGTAGGAAGCCAGTTACATGAAAGCAGTGATCTTGCCTAGTTGACTCATTTGAATCAGTCTTTAATGCAATGTAACATTAGATAATGCTAGCTATCTAGCTAATCAATCAATGGTCCTTCTGCTACTGGACCACTGTAATGCTGATTTGCTCAAAGCTGGCATGCCGACAGCTGTCACAAACAAGGGTCCGATAGGTGCATGCTTGCTGGGATATTATTATTTTCCTCACTATGAATTCTGTCAAAAATGTCTGGCCATTAGTCAGTGAGTATCAAACCAAAAGTCTGCTTACAAAACCCCAGAATAAATTAAAGGAAACGCAATGTTTCACATGTTGATCTTGTTTAGTCCTGAACTAAGGCTCTGTTGCTCACTCACTAACGTTAGCCTTTGAAATGTTTGTGTATAGTGATTTAGAACTGCGAAGAGTGTTTACAGTGCATATATACAAAAATAAAGCATGGCTGCCGGTCAATCAGAATCGATTATTTATCCAAGCCATGGTATAAATATTAGCAATGTCCTTTATTATATGGATGCCGAAGTAGATGCATAAACATAATCACGATTGCAACTAAAAAGACTGCAATGTTGGAGACAATATCAGAAGCTAAAGTACAATATTTTCACAATGAGGTTCTCTTTTATTGGTCGTGAATTAGTGGTTCTTTGTGCTGATAGTGCAGCGGTCTGTGCAGATTTGTTTTGCTGTTATACACATGCATATATAGCTACAAGGATACACGATATAGGATACACGATATATAAAAGAGTAAATAAACTTGTCTGAATTTGTTTTACAGGATTGCTCTGGGGCAGAACACAGTTGCAACTAATAATTATTCTGGTGACAGACATTGTGCTACATGAAATGAGCTATTCACATGCAGACTAAAAATGTGTTGCTCCATATCAATGACACTGTCTAATGCTATGTGTGTGTGTGTTAAATTATGATTATAATTAAATCTGATGATAATTGTCCATGACAATAGCTTCCCTTTAAGTCTATATCATCTTATTTAACTGCTAATGCCCTTTTCATAAAACCTAGACTGTCCCTTTAACACATAACAATTCCGTGAACTGGCATTTTACTACTGAACCTCATATGAAGTTTTAATATAATTATAATTATTTCAAATAAACAAACATTCTGTCTCTGGTCTAATTTCGCGATAAGCACACGTTTAAAGTGAAATAAATCAGGGGAAATTAATGGCAGCATCTAGCTTAGACATCAGCACCAAAAACATTTTCTCCTTTTTGCTTCTCGATGATTTCCGAGCAACAACTCCAAAGAATTTGTTCCACGCAATACACAAGTCATACAACAGGGAATCTGAACCTGAACGGTGCCTTCGTCTGTTTTGGAGAGACAGGGTGTGATCCCTAATTAGCACGCACTCTTAAACATTCCGGCTCTCGCGTGAAGGGTTCCGGGCAAAAGGCTGCACCAAATCCTGCCCAGAATCTCCAAAACATTAATGGAGACTCAGTGGGTCCAGACAGCATCTGCCTCAAGACGTCGGGCTTCAAAGTGACAGCGCTGGCCCTGCCACATAAGTTCTGGAAGCGTCTGCTCCTTCAGAGGGTGGCCAGGACGGGGCTTTTGTTTCGGAGGAAGGCTGAGAGCACACGATGATGACAAGCTGTCCCGTGCATCTGGCACACTCGTTGGCACCAGGCATGGGGGAGCGCTAAAAAACGAGCCAACAAGGCTGCAGCGTGGCAAATCCCCGGGGATCGAGCTAATAAAACACAGGGACCGAGATCACCGCTCTACTTTAGAGCTGTCTCAGTAAATGTGTGACGTAATCTCCCAAATTTAATTTGCGCGGTCTGGATTTGCAGCGTTACTGTGACACTCTGAATTGAAGGGCACTTTCACCACCAATTACTTCTTCCTTCCACCATAGGAATTGTGGAGGCCGTGCCTGAACTGATTAAATATAGTCATGTTAATACAGGCCTGCACACTGATGCCTGGCAACAAATAAGAGAGAATGGTGCTTTTCCAACCATGCAGGTACAAGCCGCTGTTAGGAGGAAGTATTTCACTGCATCGAGCTCTCTAAGGGAGGTCTATTGCTAAATAGGGAAAGGGACACATTTAAAAGCTGTGTTCATACCATTGAAAAACTCTAGTTTTTACATTTTTAATTAATGTTCAGAAATGTTGAGGATTTTTTTTTGCTTTGAAACTGTAGGGTAAAATGTGGAAATAACGGTGGGAAAGGTCTGATTTGTTTTAGTTTCAGGCTGTAAGGCAACAAAAGGTGACATTTTTGACACGGGGTGTACACTTTAAAGGGGTACTGTATGTATATACTGTAGAACCTCATTGATATACACATTGGAATTTCAGTGACAAAGCAGGAGCTTCAGTGACAAAGACTGCCCAACTTGGTGATGTTTCACAAGGAACAGTGGCTAAGGTGATGCTGGCATGGAAGTCTGAGGGAAAGACATCATCAACTAAGGGCAACTGTGATGTCCGTACATTGGTACGAGACACAAGGCAAAACAGACAAGCAACTGAATCAGTAGACTGCGATTATCAATCCATGGCTTGAGCAAGCAGTTAAATCAAGAACACAAGTCCATCGAGAGCTTCACAGAGAGGGATAGTATGGTCGGGTTGCAAAGCATAAACCCCTTATTACACCTAAAAATGCACGTTTCTGAGTAGAGGCGCAAAGAACACAGACAGTGGTCTACTAAACAGTGGGAAAATAACTCATATTGTCAGATGAGTCATCCTTCACCCTGTTCTCTACAAACGGATAAGTGAATGTAGGCGCACGCCAAAATAAACCTACAGACATGAGTGCTTACTTCCCCCGGTGAAGGGTTCTAGTGGCTCTGTTGTGGTGTGAGGTGCATTCTCCTGGAATGGATTAGGTCCACTCAACCTCTTGAGGGCAAGGTAAATGGCAATGAATACAAAGCCATTCTGAGTGATCACCTTCATCCTATGGTGAAGCATTTCTATCCTGATGGAAGTGGTCTCTTCCAGGATGACAATGCCCCCATCCACAGGGCACAAGTGGTCACTGAATTGTTTGATGAGCATAAAAACAATGATAAACCACATGCCATGGCTGTCTCAGTCACCAGATCTCAACCCAATTCAACACTTATGGGAGATTTTGGAGAGGTGCCTGAGACGTTTTCCACCACCATCAAAACAAACAACAAAACACCAAATTATGGAATTTCTTGTGGAAGAATGGTGTCGCATCCCTTCAATAGAGTTCCAGACACTTGTAGAATCTATGCCAAGGTACACTGAACCAGTTCTGGTGGGTCGTGTTGGCCCAATACCCTATTAAGACACGTTATGTTGAGTGTTTCCTTTGAAGGAAACGCCAACCAACGCTTTCCGGGCGTTGACATTTTAAAGTAGTAATTCCATTTAGTACATAGTCTCAAAAATAATGATTTGGTTTAGTTTAGGTAGGCCTTAAGAAACATTAGGATACCTAAACTAAACTAGGTATCCTAATGTTTTAGGATTTCATGCCAACTTCTGCTCTTAATTATTTAATTAGCCCTAATCATGTATTTGATTTTACCTTTTTAATAAATTTAGTAGCTACAGCTGGAGACTGCACATGTATCCTTGGTGAAAATGTTTTACTGTAGTCTGATATAGGAAGGAACCAGCATTGGTGTATATAGCTGTTTAGAAAATTAAACCATTGTAATTGGTACAGCATACACAGCAGCTCCCCAGGTATGGACTTGTGCATCCCTGCCTTAAAACAGGAATAGCAATTCAAATAGTTATCCCGTATCCATCCGTGGGCATGTTTTTTCTTTCTAGAATCACGGCTAAGCCCAGCTCAAACAAAAGAAAAGAGAAAAACTCTGCCTGGAGGGTTGTGACCACACATTTGTGCCATTTCATTTCCTAGAATTCACTTCAGCTCCTGTCTTTTCACACTGTTCCCTAATAGCTGCCATGTCCTGACCTGTCACCTGCCAGAAGCCTATGTAACCTTTCCATCATTCTCCTGCGTTTGCAATGCCTCTATCTTATCTTCCTTCCTCCCTCTGTCTTCTGATATCACTCCCTCTTTCTTTCTCTTCCTTTGTGTCTGTCTCACTCTGTCACTCCCTCCCCTGGCTGCTCGGCTTCGCTGTCACACAGTCACTTTCATGTGCGCCAACTGATTTAGCTCCCTGTGGCCAAAGCAGCAGGCTTTCAGACTGCACAGAGCAGGTCTATGGAACACCATTTTCTGTGCTCCTTACTGATCACCTAGCATGCTTCTCTCTCCAATGGACAATTTTTGATTTTCAAATAAATGTATGCATTCCATGGTGGTCTTTCTTGTCTTCCACACAGCCCCCCACAGGAATTCTGGGAAACACAATGTGAAAATCGCAGCTGTCATACATGAATTGTCTCAGGCAAACTTTGATTTTGGAGCCGTGCAAGTCGTTAGTTTTCCCCAAGACCACGTTGAAATGCAAAAATAGCCCAAATAGAGAGATATCAAATTGCATGTTTGTTATTGAAGCTTCCGGTTTCCATTTCCATGTCACAATGCACAATATGAACCCAACGCCTTGAGGCAAGTCATCTGCTTTCTAGTCTGATGGATGACAGAGAATCACATCTGGAAAGAGCATCATATCTGGAAACTATTGAATGTAATGTGAGTTGCAATATTTGAAGCATAATGATGTATATATGCATTTTTTTCCTACAGAAAAAGGACACATTTTTGCATTGTATGATGACTACTATTAAGCTGAACCACTGAATAAAAAAGTAATGGATAACATGGGACAATAATAACTTCCATTTGTTTTTACTGTTGCATAGCATTTTGCTTAGAATTGTATATTTTTTTACGCATAATACAAAATCATGATTTTGATCAAGTCCATAACAATGGTTACTTAATTTAAACGTTCCAGCTGAAAATTACACCTTTACAGACATTTAGCTTAACCAAGAAGGTTATAACCTGAATTTCATTATAATACCAGAAAAAAGCCTTTTTATCCGATTCAGTGAATAAGAACCATGTGGGTTTGCTAAATCTCTTTGGCTGTGGCAGTCTCCCACGCAGTTGAGGCGAGAGGACAGCCATTCACAACTATCTTCTATAAGCTGCTCTCCCCTCGTCCTCAGATCAATTCACTGTTGTTGATGTTTTTAATGAAACTATCTGAGTGGAATGTTCTATCTAAGTGTATATCTACAATCAAACTCCAGATTTTAGGCATCCTGTTGTAAACTCCTACAAAGATCCCTTGCTTCATCTACATTTAGCTTTGACCGAGAATCTTACAAACATCAAAGAGTTACATAGTTCTTCATACAATTATGGCTGAATGAGTAAACACTGAGGCATACGGTACTGATAATCTAAAATGACAAGTGCACTGTAGCAATACTTTTACAATCCCTGCCCATATTTTTCAATTACAGAAAACATCTGCTACTCTTCAAACTGAGTAATGCATCCATATATTAACTTCATTTTTTTGGTTTGGGAGATGGGCATGCAAGCACCTTTCCAAAAATGCAGTACTACTTTTTGAAAACTAAATTCATTTTTGTTTTGTTGTTTTTTCAAAAACAGGAACTAAACTAATTTGTGTGGAATCATTACAACGTGCTAACTAGCTAAAAGTTGTTATTTTTATTAATGCATTTACACATGTGATCCTGGGTCAAGCAAAAGCAAATAGCTAGCCAGAATTAACACAGCGAGAAGCATGTCCTGGTAAATTATGTCCTGTTTTCAAGGAGATGAAGACTCAGTTGTAAGCTGTTATTTAACTATAAATATTAGAGCTGTGTTCAACTAGTCAAACATTCATGATCATTAACAAACAAACTGTTTCCGTTAGCATTGTATTAGCCAGGAATTCTCCCAAATGTAAGCCAACAGTTCAAGACCATAGTGTGCAGAAATCATAAATTGTGCTGTGATTGATTGAAGTAATCACGTTTGAAAGAGGAGGTGTGCAATGTCAGTTTAGATTAAATATAACCTACTGTATTTTATTGCGCTACAAAGCAGTGAAAATGGCATGCTATATACATATCACATCAGTTTACTGTTGTAAGTTTATAGATAGCTAGCTACAAACATTGTTCAAATACATTATATTGTTCAAATTGTGTAGCAAGCTAACTAGTTTGGTATAAGCTAGCTATGTACTAGTGTAATCTTCCAAAGTGTGGAAGTACAATTAAATCTGACACCAATTGTCAAGCTAGCAAACTACATTCATTGCTATGAAACATAATTACAAACAGCTTGCAAGCTCATTTAAACCATTCAATTACCACTGTTTAAAGGCAACAGTTCCCTGCGAACCTGCAGGCAATGAGTGAATGGAATTAAGAAAGCTAGTTTGATTGATATTCTTAATGCTTGTTGTTGATGGTCAATTTTAAAGTGCATTTTTGGAGGAGGCTGAAAGAGTAGACGGACAGGGAGGGCACAGAAAGAGGGAAAGAGGGAAAGCATGGAAACCATTAAATAAGCTTGGGTGGGCAGGGACATTGGTGAAGGGGATTCATGAGAGGTAAGAGGAGAGATTTATGAGAGAAAGAAAATAAATGAGGAGGAATGTCTGGGAGAAAATTAAGAGCTAAATAAAAAGCTATATATCATTCACACCACATGGTCAAGCATTCCCTTTTTCAAGGCAGAAATGTTGCTTTTCAAGACATGCACAGTAAAAAAAAGAGGAAGCCCAATTAGTAAGTAAACTTTGAGGGGATGCTATGGTACACTTTTGAACTTTTATTTAGTTTCTAGAGAGAGTACTTACTGCTTTTGTCAAGTAGACTTCAACAGAAGTACTTGTTCTTTGTTTATTTTGTATGGTAACAGTATATTTATTTATTTAGTAGCATTTTGTGATGATTTTTTCCTGGACTTGTTTGCCATTCAACAAAAAGTGATATCTGTTTGTCCATTTTGCCTGTGTACATTCAAAGACACTTTTCAACTAATCAATATTATTCCATTGCTGTGTAAAGAGTTTGGTAAAGTGCTGGCTTTGTTCTCTGGCTTTGTTTGTGGCTTTTAAGCCTCCCTTGGACTGAGCGTACTTCCCCCTGCCAGCATGTCAGCAGGTTGGCAGAAGCACATTGATTTATTCCTGGCATGGCTGGCCTCCAATGGCATTAGTGTCGGGGCGCTACTCTGTGCCTCACAATCACCGTTTCACTCTGCAAGAAACCCTATGGGACAATGGACTGGGCCAGCATTCAGAAAGAACACATTTCGATCAAATGGCTAGGAACAGATTTTGAACGTCTGCTTACACACATGGATAATTTTGCATGATCTCTAATTATATTTGCACATTGTGTTGTGCTGTAATAGATTCCATTGCATTGTCGGTAAATTGGACTTGCATTATTTAAACAGTAAAACGATGGTAATAGTAGCATATGGTACATACCATGTTACCACGGTAATGCATGTTTAGGATAACCTTTTGGCAGTGGACAGGATGCACTGGTTGACAGACAGCAATGCAGCACTAAAATGGCAACAGTGACACCGTAGCGAATTATGCCACAAGGTTGAGGAGACAGTTAGAATATATGGCAGTCCCAGCCAACCAAGTGGCTCCAGACTGCCTAGGCGGCAAAGACGTTAGGCAGAGGAGCATCTCCCATAAACTCCGGATGGTGTGGTGTAGGCTGCCACCTGGCATCACATTAAACGAACCAATCGATGTCACTGTGAGTTACTGTACAGTAATAGTACTGGTTTCCATGGTTTCATCATGAGGGTATCAGTTCCTTTTCAGAAATATCAAAAACTAGACATTTTGTGCTTAAGATACCCCAGTAGGGAAGTGTTTATTCCAAATCATGTCAAACAGTCCATGGAAATGAACCCAGACACTCAAATATTCTCTAGTATTGTTGAGTCGATAAACTACAGTACCAGTGTCTGGCCAGCCACAAGACTACTGCACCGGTCACTGAGAGAGAGAAACATCTGAGTGAACACACCAGCAGACAGAATACGCTTCGCACTGGCTACATGTTGAAGGTGTACGGAAAATCTTGAACCGATGTCAACACGTTATTTAATAAATAAATAAATGCATGAATAAAAATAACATCGGCACCATGTTCCTGCCAAGTTAGTCGTGATGCGCGGATGGAAATGAGTTAGAATCCTGCTGTGTCAGGTTTCCCTCCAGATCCAACGCCGCGGTGGGAGGGAAGACGACTACTGAGATAAGATGCTACACGGCTACATTATTTCCTGTCAGGGGCCATATTCACCCACAGAGAGAACAGAATGCAATCTTGCAACTGTTACTTTCTGGGGTTAGTAGGCGTTTGTTACAGATTATGTGCTACTGAGAACTGTTCTGATGGATATGTATGGACCGACAAAGGAGAAGCAGAACAGACTTTGGGGGAGGGTCCATCAGATGTATGATGGTATATGGCTTTCATTGTTTTATTGAAACAAATCTTTGAAAGGCATCTAGGTTGTTAGGTTGTTTTTGTCATTCTGAGAACTCCATACGTGTCAATGCATATAGCAATGTGAACCCCTCCCAACTTCTGTAAATACTCGAAACAATAAGGTCATAATCTTGAATACAGAAGTCATATGTGAGTCAAGTTTTGTTTTGGTCCCTATGCCAGCAGTGCCTGAACACAAGCACAACCAGCTAGCTACAATATGCAAATAACACAGCTGAATCAAAGTGTGTTTTTATGTTTTAACGATCCAAATCATGCCAATCAAAGCATGTTGATTAATATTTGAAACAAATGTCTGCTGAATAATTCCTTTCATTATAATGTTTCTGCACTGACAGCGCCTGACAACATCCTGTTAGCATTGGTTACTGGGCCTTTTTAAGTATTACCATGGCCACCTGTGTTTCTGTCACAACTGCCAGACAGGAGGGAAATTACTGAAGACATACTTTTATGCAGGTGGATTAAAATGTTAATGGTTAATAAATTGCAGTACACATACTGTGTGATTTCTTAGGTACACCTGCAGAGTGAAGGATTTTTTTTTGTTTTGTTTATTTTTAGTTTTTTTCCTGGCATGCCAATATGACATTGCAAACTCAAATTTAAATGAGCAATTACAGTAGCACACCACGCTCGTAATCAACGCTCACTAAGTAGTTCACGAGTTGAATCAGGTGTGATGGTGGTGGAATCTAACAAATACATGGACCTGCTGGGGGTCCCCAAGGAGAGGTTTGGCAACCACTGCAGTAGAACGTCAGAGATACAAACCTCAAAATTACGGACTGACCGGTCAAACAAATGCGGTATGAATCTGGAAGTAGCATATGCAATTACGCCTTATCAAACAAGAAGGTGAGCATTAAATCGAAATGAATCGCATTTGTTTTTCACGTGCACATAAATCATGAACAATAACATTGAGAGTAACATTACTCGGCTCAACGTTGTGGTATTGTGAAAACACTATTAATGATAGGTTCATCTTATCACTTTTATTGTGTTGTTTTACAAGACATGACGCCTAACAAAATGACCGCCGAACAAATTAAAAAATCCAATTGAACATGACGTCTAACAACAAAGATAACGAACTGAAGAGCTGCAAAAATTGCGTCGCCAAAGCGTTTTACTTTTTATTCTGGATTTTTTTCAGAATCGCACTAGAGCATTACGAGCTAGTTTTCTGTGTTAGTAAAATAAAATAAATACTGTCTTGTATACATTTCCCAGAAATATAGATGAGCTCTCTTTGACTATTCAATTTTACGGTTCAGAATTGGCTTTCCTTGATGCTCGTTCATGATTTTATTTGAAAAAGTCATTTTATGAACATTTCATTGTTCTTTCGGTGGCAGTCAGAGCATCTCATCCTGGATATCATTCCCCTGAAAACTGCCTGTGGCACATAAACCATCTGCAATGAACAAATGAAACCATATGCAATATTAGCATAAGTATAAGCATATGCTTTGCTCATATCAGATTTCCCATCCTTTCAAAATATATGCCATTTTCATGTGGCGCATGCTCGGGAGGGTCATTCAATATCACCAAAAACAAAATAAAACACAAGCCACTTCAATCTCGGCCCATCTCAATCATATCCCACATAACTAACTCCTGGAGCTGTACCGATGTGCGCGACCGACAGCAGAAGAAACGAGACAAAACAAAAGCATCCGCCCATGTGTTCCCACTTACCGGAGACGGTGACTTTGGCCGTCCTGCTGACGATGGCGCCCACCCCCTCCAGGGACGCCAGGCACTGGTAGGAGCCCTCGTCCGGCCTGTGGTGCCGCGAGTGGACCACGTTCTGGACCACCAGGGAGCCATTGGCCAGCTGCTGTCTCCTTTCGTCCACCACCGTGCTCAGCAGAACCCCGTCCTTCTTCCAGGCCAGGGAGGGGGCGCCCTGGTCTGACTGGGCCTCGCAGTCCAGCTGCAGGACGCCCCCTCGTACCGTCACCGTGTCCGCTGGCTCCAGCACAAACCGCAGGTCCACAAAGCTCCGTGCCGCCTCGGAACCTGTTAGGTGGAGAGAGGAATGCTGTTCAGGCCATGGGCTCCCATCAGACCCTCAACCCTCCCATCAGACCCTTCACTAACCGCTTGACCACGATGGGAACAAAAACAGGCCCTAGTCCCTTCAAAGTGCAAAGGCAAAACTGTATTCAATCAACATTGGTCCTTAACGGTGACTGTGTTGAAGTGTTATTTTCAGTGGTCACAAAAATTCACTTGCAAAACTGTGTTTGTAAAGAAAAAGCACTTTATCTTTGGGAGGGCCAGGCTGAAATCTTTCCGGAGTTTAAAGCAGGCACAAAAAGATGCATAAGCACTCATTGAACTCATTTGACCTTGTTAACAGACTGTACTTAACCGCTGATTTTGTGGGGATAAATAATAGTGATGCTTCATAATACTTCTGCTACTTAAATGCACTTCAGATTATTATGCAGGAACAATGCCTTGTCTGAAGTACATTAGCATTAAAGCGCTGCTCAATTTGAGATAGAGTACTGTAATAGAGTAGATACTACTGAGTGATGTGCCCAGGGTACTGAAGAGACACATTTCGAGAGGGCACAAAGAAGCTCTCCCCCAGACACGTTCTGCCAGTCGCCACTTCTTTTCACTCTAGTCCACCAATTGCGCGTTCATCGTGCCTGAGGAATACGCATCATGTGCAGTTGGCGTAGGCAGACTATGCGCTTGATCAAACTGAGGAGTCACTCTTGATCAATGAGACGGTGGCAGGCCAGCTGACCAAAACCCTCCCTCCACAGGCAATTATGCACAACCCTGCAGGGCCCCTGGCCACAGTCAGTTTCGACGCCCTCGGGATTTGATACCACACCTCACTACATTTGCGGGGCGCATCACTACTGAAAATGAATGTTTTAGCAGGACAACACATCCACAAACAATATTTTATGCATCAGTACTCGGTAGGTTGATACAGCTGACCTCTCATTTAGTTTGAGCCTTATTGGGCTCAATTCAACTTCACATTCAACCTCTGAAAGCAGTTGAACTGCCTTCTCAAGCTGATAGTGGGATGGAACCACTTATCCAAATCTGTAGAAGATTTGAAGATTAAAGCGTTTCCTCCAGGCAAGAGGAATTTTAAAGCCATTCTACATCCACTATGCCAATGCCATATTAAAGACATACACACATCAGCTCTCCATATTCTAAATAGTGAAAACTAGTTCAGTGATGTTATGGGAACAGAATCTGTAGTTTGTTCTCACTTAGCAATGGCTACAACTAGTTGTAGTATTGTACTGTATAATTGAACTGCTTAAGCAAATCAGTTGGAAAAGCTTGAACCGTTCAGTGATAATTGTCAGAGATCCATTAACAAATAATTGCTTGTCTAAGAAGTACAGTTGAGTCGTGATAATTAAATAATAATGAAATATAGATATGAGGTATGTTGCATGCTCTGCAATGAAATACATGTTGTTTGACATTGTGAACCGATTTGAGCTTTCTGGAAATACCGTTCTTTGTCACGACTTACTTTTCCAATCCACATTTCACACACATTTAATGCTTGCACAGGAATACCTTTCAAAATGAAGTATGACTCCGGATTCAGCATAGCAGAGAGCGGAGACTTCATTCCACTTTCTTTAAGAATAAACTTCATTGCCTGTTTCTTGTGTATTTCTGTTTATGCAATGGTGCATGGATGCTTTCCTTTATCACGCGTCACAATCTGGGAAAGCAGAACCATGCTAAAGCTGTCGGCCACGTTTTTTTATTCAAATGCTAATGTCAACTCCTGTGGAAACCAGTCATTTAATTCACGTGCCTTTTTTCCCCCCTTGCCTGCCTCACTGATGCATTTTATCACGTAGCAATTCACACATGGTTCAAAACAATCCTACTCTATGCATGCGCTGGCAAAAAGGTTTTAAATTTAAGCTCAGTCTTCTCTTCAATGTCACCTGAAAAACACTGGGGGGGGGAGCTGAATCCCATACCTCAATTTTATTTTCCTACTTGACAATTTTAACACAAGCTTTAGTGCCTCATGGTATTTTTTCTTCCTTTGGAAGGTGAGTATCTCACAGCTGCCAGATGCTTTAATAGGAGCTATAACAAAGACTGGGGGGGATGCGAGAGCAGTGGAACGGTGGAGGAACGGGGGGCCCTCCGACTGTCTGCCCCGTGTCACAGCGCGGCGTCCGAGGTGTAATTGAAAGTCCCGCCTGTCTCACGTTTGCTTTTCCCTGGGCTGCGTGGAGGAATCTGAAAGTGGGGCGCTGACAGGGGATCCGGCCCGCCAACACATGCAAACGACGTATTGGGCTGTCATGGCACCTTCTCAAACGCGGGAGACAAAACGTCCCAGGGAGTGGCTGTCACAGGACGTCACAGCCACCGTCCCGTGGGAAGCGCATTGTCGGAATGCGTTCCCACTACCAAGGCTGGTCTGTCTGCCCAGGACCATCCCAGGTGCCTGTCCAGGACACCGAGAGATCCCATTCATGACAGTGAAACACTACTATTAACAAAGATCCACATGCAGCAATGTAGCATTACAAAGGGATGACTGGATATGTATTGCTCAGAGCTCAGGTTCAAAACTGAGAATTTAACAAACAGTGTTGAATAAGTGCTGCAAGGCCAAAGCGGTAACAGTCCAGGTTCATTTTCTTCCCACAGTACAGTAGTGCTGTCCACTTTTCGTGTGATTCTATAGTCATACAAGGGAATATGAACATCCATTTAGGTAGCTGGACACCAACCTAATTAGTCCAGATCCTTATTTAAAAGACTGATGGTCTGACAAAGGTCACAAGTTGGTGGAAAAACATTACCACTACGGGTTTGTGAGTAAAACATGTATTTTGCATAAAAAAAATAAAAAAAAGTGACACTAGGAGTTCTTCAACTACTCAATTTTTGGAGTGCCGTTCCTCATCGTTTCCCTCTTCAGGCATTTATTTTGTGGCCTATACAGGGCACAGTACTCTCACAAGTCCCTCTTAAATGTTAAAAGTGCACCCAGCCTTCTCCTATCATTCATTTGGCTGTTGTCAGAGGTTCTCTTATTTTTGTGCAATTCACCATGTTTCTCTTTTCTATACATTTCTGTGATCAGCTGGATGTTAGATATAATCTAGTCTCTGCCATCTCTTCATTATTATCACATGTCGGCACGGTTACCGCCCTATTCCTGTTAATTATTATCACATCTCTGCGCGGTTACCGTTCCATTCCTGTTCATTATTATCACATCTCTGCACGGTTACCAGTCCATTCCTGTTCATTATTATCACATCTCTGCACGGTTACCGGTCCATTCCTGTTCATATCGATTCCCTTTCAACACTGTCATTCTGCCCTTCCCTCAGTTCTCGGCTTATCTTGACAGCTTCATCTCTTTGAACCCTTCACCCCCACCCCCTTCCCCTGACACACACACACACACACACACACACACACACACATATACATGCACACACGCAAACACACTGCAAGAATGATCTATTCCCTTTCAGGTGCCCTCCGTGCCTGACAGTCTGCCTGTGACTGATTCTATCTGTGTCTGCGTTTGGTCTGTCCCTTGACTTTCCCTCTCAAGATCTCTCAACTCTCTCTCTCTCTCTCTCTCTCTCCCGACCAGCTCCACAGGATAAGGTGCCTGTCGACCCCCCTCCTCCCTCCTGAGTCTTATCTCCCTGCCTCTCTCCATCAGAGCCTTGCGCTCCTCTTCATCAAGGCGAGAAGTCTGCTTGTTCTTTTCCCATCTTTGCTCAACCTCAGCCTTCCTGGACAGACTGCCTCTTACTTCAAGAAATAATGAAAAAGACAGTCTCTCAGTCTGTCTCCCTTTCTCTCTCCGACATCAATGTTCACCCGTCCCCCCTCTCCCTCTTTGTTAACTTCTCCATCTTATCTTTTTTTCCTCTCCGCATTTGTTCTTATTGCTTTGTTTGTGACTGCTTCCACCCTTTTATCTTTTTTTCCTTCAGTCATTGTGTTCTACCTCATGACGTACAGGCCGTGGTATAGTTGAGCTCCAAGAGAATGGGAAATCTGAAAGCAAACCACTGTTCAAAAATATACTTTTAGTTCTCACATTGGCCAAATGTTTTTTTTATGTCGTGGGCACAATTAACCTCTTCCTGTCAGCCCCCTAGCAGTATGGTGCCGACGCCATGAGAATGAACATAAATCACAATTATTATTAATTGTAATTAACTTTGGTGGTATGTTTTGGATAGGTTTCTGGACAATTGGATACACAATTATCTGATGCATGAACCACAAAAAACTAAAATGGTAATAATCTTAAATTAGTTAATTAATTTTCCTCTCATATCTGTAGAAGACGTGTTATTTTATAGTAAAAAAACAAAACAATACAGTACGGCATGTGGCTATCTAAAAACATGAAACCACTTCAAATTTTACGACACCAAAGGACGCCTGGGTCATATTTTTAGAAACAACACTGTAGAATTTCATTGCTCTTGGATATTTGCATCCAGGTTTTGGGGTGAAGTGTACAACCCCTTGGGTAGCACATACAACAATTATTTATCTGGAATCTGCTATGGCTTTAGAGGCAAAACTCATCATATTTATACATCATAAACTCATACATCTTATATGATTCCAGATCAGTTACAGTAGTAGATACAACTTTGGGGCTCTCTTATGCATTAAACAAGCAATGCATCATCTGGCTGTCCAAAAAATGTTCTAGCACAATGTAGAATTTAAAATACTCTACAATCAACAACAGCCAGCTCCAGTATTGTAACTGTGGACATACAGATGTTGCTGAGGAACAGCTGAATGCATATATATCGGACATGATTTTCATTGATTCCAACTAAAGGCTTACAACAGGTACAGGCATTTCCAGTCTTGGAGAACTTGGGAGTACCACTCTCAATTTGCATTTATATTTACACCTGTGACACAAATAATGACCAAAAACCCATATTCAGTCTTCCAATAAAATGCATACAATCCAAACTCCAGGAATTCAAGGGATTTCTCTCTCTCTGTCTCTCTCTCTTTCTTTGACGACAATGACTACATTTATATTATATTCTGTATAATTTATTTATGTGATATATAAATGCTTAGAATGTTATGTAGACTTATAGGTCTGTCTTTTTCATGTTTGTGGCAAAGTCATGGAATGGACTATCCTCTTGCACGTTTAATTTCTTTCATCTTTGGGGCAGAAGACTGGTTTCAGGCAATACTTCTGACCAGAGACCCTATGCCAATTGCCACCATTGCTGTGCGTCACCTTTCTTTGGGTTTTTCCACTCTGCACGTGAGGAATTCAAAATGCCTAGTTATCCCTCGTTTGACCCTCGTAGAATTTATCCGTTGGGTCTGGGGGAGGAATGGTCTGCCTCGCCCCTCTCCTGACTCTCTCCCTGTGTTCATTCTGTGAATCTGATGTCCAGGCACACTTGAGCTGATCTTTAACCCACAGGGTGCCAGTCTCTGCCTGTGGCTCTGATTAAGAGAAATCCAGAAATCACCGAGCAATTGGAACCACGGCGAAGGAAAGGTTAAATAAAATGCTCTGCCTTTTCAATAATTAACCCTTCCATTCAAGGGGCCAGTGCTGAGCGGATGATGCGAAGCTCAGAATTTCCTTAATATTTACTTATTTAATCCTTCTGATGAAATGTTCCATCATTGAGATAAGCTTACTTCCTGTACAATAATTTCCATAACATGTAATTGCAGTTTAACTAAGACATTTAATTTGAGTGCATTCCTTTAAGTGTTAAGTACCCATGTGATGCCTGCACAGCACACAATTATTTGTTTCAAGCATCCTTGAAGGTTCACAATCAATGCACAGTGACCTGAATGCAGGGCTTTCAGGAACCCACAATGAGAAAGGCAAGATGATGAGGTTGCTATGGAAAAGGCTCTTATAGTAACCTATATGAAGGTAATTGATTTGATTGCTGGCATATTCTGAAGAATGGAGAGGCACAGGGCACAATCAACAAGAGCACATGGTCTTTCGGAGCAGACCGCAGCCACGGCAGTTGGCCTGCTCACTGTGGAGCGAATTTTATCGTCCACATCCTGCTGTCTTTGAGATACCATGGCCTGCGGAGCAACTGGGGAGTGAGTCCCTGTGGGTCAGAAGGGCACAAATTACAGGCAGCCCCACTCCCCTTAGACAAACGCATCCCACTGTTCTCAGAACTGCCACGGCCAGGTATCTGACCACCAGCTGCCCTCACACAGCCACATCCCCACAGGATGCCCTCAGAAAACAAATCGGCTCCTGAAGTCCAGCTCTACAGTGGATTTCCAGCTCTCGCTCTCTCTCCCTGAACCACATACTCTCACAAACCCGAGGTGGGCGCGGTCGGCTAATTTGGTTCGATCAAGAAAATGATTAGTCGAATCAGGTGGTTAAGTGCCTGGCTAGAATGAAAGTCTGCAGTTACCGAAGACCACCCCCCCCCCCAGGGCCAGGGTTGAGTAACCCTGAGTCTGAGTTTTAATTAAGGCAATTACACACTGCCATAGCAGACCTCTAGCCTGGGGATACATGGTAGATATCAGGGTAAAGGTTATTAAAGGCTGAATGTGTTTGGAATGGATGCAGAGTAAACGAAAAACTGTGCCATTTCTTGGAATGTAATTTCAGAATTTTTTAATACAGCTCCACACTTCAAAATGACATTTTTTAAACCACCTGGTCCCTGAGCTGTTTTGCCATAATTAAATTCTCCATTACCCTCCTTTAAATGATATATTTCAATAAATAGAATCAGCATTTTATATCAACTGTTGCACCGTTAATCAAACAATGTATAGAAACATGCATAGAATTAAAATGTCCAAGAACCAATAAATATTTGTTTTACAAAATGTACATTTTTGAAAACATTGTATTCACAGAGGTTTAAGATCAACCAACATTAATTAGAAAGAAAAACATATTTGACCAATTGTATTTGTAATTGCAAACCTGTATATTGGTATGAAACATGGAAATTGTAATGATAAATAGTTTTTATAGATTTTCCTTGATTACATTCTGAACTCAATAACTCAATCAAAGCCTAGGGCAATTTGGCAAACTTCAATCCACAGTAAAGTCAGTTAATTATTTACTTTATTGTTCAGCATATCTGGTTATGTATTATAGTTACTGTCTCCATATAGCATCTGGTTTGTAATCAAATAAACAATTCAGAGGAACTGAAATGGCATGATGCATAATGGGATAGTACACACACAAAAAAACTGCGATGACAATGAAACGGTGCCGGCTGCCATCCCTGACCAAGGTGAATCCCATCAAGATTGCCATGGCAACATACACTGTGAGGGGATACCAATCAATCTATTGATGAATTAATCAATCAGTCCAACAGTCAATCCTGCAGTGGCAGTCTGATCAATACAAAGAGTGATTTCAAGGTTCACCTATTCAAGGATGACAGAGCCTTGGCTCAAAACAAAAATAACCAAACCATTTACTCATTGAAATTTGAATTATATATACAGTATACCTAAAATTCTTCTAGCATAATGATAATAATGGAAACATTCTGTGCTGACTCAAAATAATGTGCACAACTAATTGTCACCCAGGAAAAGTTCCTGAAATAAATTGTCAAACACAACATGCAAATGTGCAGGAATTGTCCGTTTCACCAGGGGGAATCCCTCCTGCCTCTTACCTGTCCTTAATTTGAGTTGTTGCATAATTATGATGAACCATGAGATATTAAAGAATTCTGCATTAGATTTCTAAAAGTAATGTTGTTTACTCACCGTAATGTGGACTGCTAATGTGTTTTCACACTTAACAGTAGCATTTGACATATTCCTAGTTAATCATCAATCAAATGTGTTGTACTTTTTTACTGAAAGTTTGGAGATGCAAAACCTGGTACATAAAATGGTAATATATGAGATCCGTTAATATGCATAGACAATATTCTAATCTCTGTATTGAGCTACTTTCTATGTGAAGTATGGTAGAAGTCTTAAAAATGAACAGAAATTTAGTGAGAACGTGGCACACACCCAATTTATTTCCCTTTATCTCATAACATATGAAACAAACTCTGGGGCTCTTGGCAGCTGGACACAATTCCTTGGCAGTGGAGATGAGGTATCTTTGTTCTGATTACTGTGTGATAACCATGGCACAACCCAAATTGCATTGCTGCTTTACCAACTTAGCTCAGCGCTGTTACTTTAATGACCCGAATTTCGCTACTCAGCTCTTCTGGGAAATTCAATTGACCAGAAACACGAAGGGGCTGCCCTCCTTCTTCTCATTCAGAATGCTTCTACATTCCACAAAAGGAAACACTTCCTTCCCATGGTAACAATATATATTTAGCAGATTACACTCACTGCAAAAAACGCACATTTTCAGTATATCGAAGGTGTAAGTCAACAAAGAAGTGATCAACCTAATTAACCTAATCTTTAGTTTTGCCCTGCGTCAGAAACAGTTTGCCCTGCTTTATTTGTAAAACAGGAATTCAAACAAAATAGATTTTTTTGAGAGCACACATCAGACATTCTTTTCGCTGATTCAACCAACAGCTCAAGTTATAGTCCCGGGTGAACATAATGACCCAGAACAATGTTGTTCCTGGTACACAGCTGATCTGGCTGTTCAACTGGGCCCAGGAGAGTGGGGCTCAGGTTGGACTGGCCCCCATCTGGCCCGGTGGACACCAGCTGTCCCAGTGTCTCTCCACCTCAGATGGCTCCTGTTCTAGGGCCCTCTGGCTAACAGACACCCCCCTGTTAGCCAGAGCCGGGGGGTGAACGGGGGAAGGGGGGTGGCATGCTTCCCTTTGTCTTCTGAACCTAGCCTCGTGGGCCCAGAATCAATCACTTTTGACAAAGATGTACAAAGAGGAGTCAATTCAACAGGCTGCCATTAAAAGTGTGTACCGGAGAGAGAGAAGGAACCTGAATGAGTGCAGGAAGAAGCTCACAATGGCGTATTCTTAGCTGCAAGTCAACTGCCAGCCTGCCTCATTCTGTCACGACGAATATCCACTTTGTTCAATAAAGCCAGACTGGAATACCTTTGCACTTCTCTCATATATTTAAGAACAGGTAAACACAATTACAATCTGCGATTTGCACCTGGTTTCTCTTGACAAACACTGCTGACTGCCGTTGCTTGTGTTTTCTTTTCAGAGGAATATGACGGCCGTATAACAAAAAACCTACACCTGACATCTGCACTGTGAAGGGTTTTTTCTCAATCATCCCTGAGCTGAGCAGACTTACCGCCGCTGTTGCACAACTCACAACTAAAGCTGGTTTGATACCGGCAATCATATCAAACAATAAACGCTATGTGAAATGGTAGCTTGTACCGTCGATGTCTACCACCAATGTGTAAATTAAATCTAGAGCAAAGGGAGAGACCACTGATTTATCTTTCTATACAACATGGGATAAAGGCTATAACAAGGCTCTCACAGACAGACAGCTGCATAAGCTTGTAGGAGACTAACATTCTTACTTTTAATATGTCGTTAACATTTTTATATCTGTAATATTTTTATCTTTTTATCTATATATAACTGTAAGCCCTTGCACTTCTTATACTTCAATAATTTGGCAACATGGTGCACAACTTGTCATAGGACAGACAGTATAACGAATGTGAGAACATTCGCCATCTTGCACTTTAACCTTTCATCCAATAGGTTCAGAGACAGACATTTTTGAGAATGCCCTTAACTACACTGACAATATAAAAATGAATGACCTATGAAAATGGATAGAATGTGATTACACAGGTTTGACTCATGAGATCAGGCTCGATTAAAATATTTTCTTGCCTAACCATGAAATAATTAAGCAAATTGTGTTAAAAAAACTAAACATATTTGCCCCTTGTGAAGGGTGGAAATAGGAAAGATAGCGTTGATCTTGGAGCCAATCAAAGTAAGCGAGACAGTAAATGTAAATTATACAAATGAGATAGCCTCACCTTTGAAACACGCCAATAATGTGAAAATGTAATTCCCGCATAGTCGGCCTGACATACTGCCCACTCAATAATCCATCTCAATAACTCACAGCATGGGAGTTAGGAAATTAGCATGTGTCCTTATCAAAGAGATGTAATAGACACAACGTATAAGCCTGAATTTCCTTTCCAACATGATTTATGTCCGTCATCAGAAAACAAACAGTAGAAAATTACAAAGGCCCGCATACATATCAATTATGCGAGTGACAAAGCAGAAACAATAGTTTGAAGACTCATGGAGGTGGAGTGAGCTCCAAGATCATTTACAGAGGGGTTTATTTTTTTCCAGTAATTGATAAAAAGCTTCCGCATCTGATTAAATCTGCAGGGATTCTCATTCTGCTCTTGTCAAAGTGCTTGGATAGGCAGCAATGACACCTCCTTCCCTGGAGACAAACAGATGAGGAGGATGCTGCAATATAAATATTCTACAGCTTACCATGAAGACATGCATGCAGCTTTCACTACATTAAATGCAAAATAACTATCGGCCCAGGAATTATTCCCAAGTACACAAGTCTAATTAAGACTAATTTACAAAATGCGTGTACCAAAATGGTGATAAATGAAGACAAACCAATGGGGCTACTTTCAGTCAACACATTAATACATTTTATCACTCATTTAGATACTCTTCCTATAAGGTTTCTTTGGATCTTTTGAGGATTGTGCTAGGATTGCATTATGGGATTGTGGGAATGTGAGGATATTTTATAAACTATACATTTGTGCTCAAATCACTCATAGTGCACTATGCACTAATCAAAGACAGGCTATCAGGAAGGAGGGTAACAAAAGAACTCAGTCCCTGAAAAAATCCTTGGTCATACATCAAGAAGGAGGTGCCAGATCATTATCAACATTGAATAATTAATTCAAATGACTCAAAGATATAATGTCATTTTAACACTTATGGGGGAAAAAGTCATTTGTTTTTAATAAAAGCAGTGACTGGACAATGACTCCATAGCTGTACATTCAGGCAACATTATCAATCCCCCGAGCATGTGATTGGAACTCATTGGAAGAATACAATGAGAAGATTACAACATTACAAGAGGAAGAGAGCTTTGTGTGCTAGAAGAAAAAAGACAAAGGAAATCAAAAGGGAGTAGGGGGTGTCATGCAGTGAAAAATGGACTTGAAGCCATTTGGAAAGATGAAAATTGAGCTTTTTTGGTTAGGCACAGTCCCTTTTGGAGTGACCAGTGAACAGTGTCAGAGATGCTGAACGGTGCATTTCAAAAGACATGGTCTCTGTACATGAATGCCTTTCTGAAATCAGGTAGTTCTGCTAATGCAAAATCACTTCAGGTGTCACCTTGCCTCCACCAAAATTCTAGCACCTTTGGATTTTCCTGTCATAAAGCTAACCATTCCAATTTTCAGTCTAGAAACGGACTGTTATATGAGAAAACCCCCTCTTCGTATAATACCACAGTGCCACAAAGAATGTGGCTTCTACAATCTTCGAAACCATAACCCACCATCAGATTCCATCTATGCTCATTTGCAGATCGATGGCAAATGGACAAATTGCTGAATGACTAAATGTTAAAACAAAATTTATTACAGTCTATTCTACACCTAGTATGCTTTCGTTCCAACCCTTCACTTGAATTCAGATACTGATGAAAGAACAAATACATAAAATGGATGCTTTAGGGTTTTACTGTGTGTGATGGTTGGATTCCAGTTCATGCCTTCAGATGTTTTAGTTTTTTCTTTTACTTTATTATTTATGACAAATTTTCCATTTGCCCTTTTTCACTGTAATCACAGCAGGCATTTCACTAGGAGAGGATCACAGCAGCTTTAAATAACAAGTGGAGATTTAGAAAGAACTGGATCAAAACAGCCTTGTGGTGCCTCTATCATCATGCAGGCTTGCAACATTACTGAAGATATGCAACTGTAAATTTATGGAAAGAACAGGACGATTCCTGGACACCAGTAATAATGATGCTGTTGAATGTTCAAGAGCAGGTGTGTCCAATCCTATCCGAGAAGGACAGTTTTGGAAGCAGACCTTTGTTCTAGCCCAGAACTGAAACACCTGATTCAACGAATGATGGTTTTCAACCATGACATTGATTTATTTAACCAGATGTTGTAGAAACAACTAGAACTGCAACTTAGAACAGGTGCTTTCCCAGTTTCCCCTCCCGGGAGCCAAATATATTTTCTTAATGTAATTTTCTTCTCATACAATCTGCAAACTATTTAGTTTTAATGTTGGAAAACATCTTTGAACTAATGGTCTATTTAATACAGGAGTGGGCAAGGAGGGTATCTGTTTCCATGCTGACTTCTGCTCTTAATGATTAAATTATCCCAATAATAACTGACATTTGAGCTACATTTATTGATAAGCTCATGAATGCCAGCTGAAGGCCATTTCGTGTGTCCCTATATGAAACCATGAGCGAACCATGAGCTAATCAATGAGAGAACTGGCATTGGAGTATACAGCTAATTAGCTAATTGAGCCAGGGTAATTAGTGGAAACAAAAACCTGCATACACACCGGCCCTCCAGGACTGGGATTTTCCACCCAGTATTTAAGAACACCATATCAAATTTGAAAATCAAAATACAATTGCAGAAATTCTGATTCGTCAGGGCCCCTGGGAGGCGTAATGGTAAAGGCACTCGGCCCCCTATGGCCGGGAGGCCCCCAGGGGTGATGATTGGCTGTCCGCCCCAGAGGGATGGGAGGGAGGGAAGCCGGCAGGAGCTCGCCACATGCAAAGGGGCTTTGTGTGAGTTACGGTCGACAGCTTGGCAAGTTCCCAGGGTTGCAGTGGCGAGCTCATAGTATGAGGGAAGGGATAGTTGAATTAAAACTAGGGTACAGTTGGGTACCAAATTAGGAGAAAAATGGGAAAAAAACCTTTTTTAAGAAAAGAAGTTCTGATATATTCAAATCCATTTAGAAAACAAGGGGAATGTAATAAATGGGGATCAGCCTTTTGCAAGCACAGACCATTTGATATCTCATCTCAATTTGATACTATAAATTATTTCTGATTGTGAATTATGCTCAAATAGACTCAGACAGAGTCACAAACACAATCTCAAGTATTTTGACATTCATTTGAGGAGCTTCCCCTTCCTCATTTGCAACTAAAAAGAGTCCAGGGCTTTATGGTTGATTTGTGTTGGCAGTTTTTTTTGTAGTAAACATTGAAAAACAACTGGCTCCCTGCTGTCTCTCAGCAGAGCAGACGTGCTGATGCATGTGTATTTAGCATATAACTGTGTGTGTGTGTGTACATGTTGAAAATGTAGTATTGGTCACATGGTCTTCGCCTTAAGGCATCTTGAGTCCATTGAGGCACTGTTACGGTCTGGCTGTGGTTCCTGCTGCTTATGATCTTGGCACAGGTCACAATCTCAACACACAGGCCTCCAATCTCATTGAGCATTGTTTTCTCACTGTCCCAGCAGAACAAATGAGCTAAATATAAAATATTCATATGGGATTGTCACCACGCTGACTCACAGCAGACCTCTTATGCAAAATGCCATGTCACCCAAAGAGACAAACAAACACACATTATTGAATGACTGCAAAATCCAAATCAGGGTTTAAAGACAAAACCCATATATAGAGACCTATACTTTGTCAACCAAAAAGGCACACCATACTATGACATGGAAAATAAACCATTACTTGGCCTAGCTTTTACATTTCTAGTGATTTTGTAGAACTTGGAAGTCATCAGCTCTGTATAGAGGCAATCCCAATATAGTGGTAAATGCAACAATTTACCTTAGTACTAGACGTCTGCATGTCTGCAAGGCATACAACCCACAGCTCTATCTAGCAGTCCATTTTTCACCAAAGATAAAACATCTGTTTACCTCTGTGACAGTCCATTATCCGTATCTAATTAATGTACAATGAAACAGCTACAGTACTTTTCTGCCTGGCTTTATCAGCGGCACTGTCACTTGCTTGGGTGTTCAGCAATTAATATTACAATTTGCCAACTCATACCGACGTGCATAGCATTATGTGACTCCATACAGTAACCCTCCAATATTATTCACACCCTTTATAAAGATGAGCAAAGAAGGCTGTATAATATAAACAACACAGGTAATGAGCTATATTGTATGTTCAGAAAATGAAAATGATAGTCTTTTATTCTAGTACAATTGCTCAGAGAAAAATATTTTGTTTAACAAGTAATATTTTTTCCCAGAAAATATGTGCCACAATTATTCACACCCCTGTTTTCAAACTGTTGTATACCATACCCTCGCAAGGATAACACTACAGAGTGTTTTATGACTTTGATCATTTCTCCATACAAGATCCTTCAGATCCTTCCGTCTGTGTATGCCCTCTTCAATTAAAACTGCACATTTTTGATCGGGTTCAAGTGGAGACTGAGATGGCCATTGCAAAACAGTAATTTTGTGGTCAGGTCATTTCTTGGTTAATTTTGAGAGATCATTTGAGAGTTCATGATTCATCTGCCTCACGTGCATCCTCTACCAGGCAGGTTTACCAGTGTTGCAACTTATTAATTATTGACCTAATAGTGTTAAGTGGCATCTTTAGTTTTTATTTATTTAATAACTTATGACTTATAAATGTCAACACCGCTTTCTTCTGAGAGATTTTACATGTGTCACCTCATTTTTATACCCCAGTGAAACAGGAAGACATGGAAGGTCATAATCAAGTTCCCTTAAGATTAACTTTAAAATGTAGCATGCTAATGCAGATTTATTTTTGTTGGATTTTATTTAAAATAACTATTAGGGGTGTGAATAACTGTGACTCTCTGGGGAACTCTCTGTGGCTTTCTGGGGAAAAAAAGATATTGCTTGTTAAACAAAATCATTTTTTCGTGTTCACAATCATGTTTTACATTAGTATTAATATACAATTTGTATGTCTCGTATTTGTATTAGAATATAATTTTTTTTTTGAGCATACAATACAGCTCATAGCCTGTATTGTTTATTTATACAACCTTTTTTTCTCATCTTTATGAAGGGTGTGAATAAGTTTGGAGGGTACTGTTTTAGTCAATACAGTGCAGTATGGTGTTTTAAGTTTCCAAAGCATGTAGGACAAACCAAAAATTTCATGATCACTGTTTTTAACTGTTACATTTTTCTAAAATGAATATAAATAAATAGAAAATGATTGTGTAAAGTTTTTCTGATGATATGAATATATTTAAATGATAGAACATATTTAAATGTTAGCTGGCAAAAACCTAGCTGGTAACACTCCTTTTTTTAATAATCTGCTTCTGATTTTCTCAAATTTTCTCCCAATTCAGTAGCCAATTACCCTCTATTCTTCATGTCAATCCCCTCTCCTATCATGAGTTTGCTGCCGTAGCCCTGTGACTGGCAGTGACAAAGACAAAGTATCGTCTCCTCCGAGATGGCACTCGCTAAGCTGTCGACCGTACCTCCGGTACTCCAGAGCCACTCCTATATGCAGCAAACTTCCTGTTGGCTTCCCTGCCCCCTCCCTGGGGCGGACAACCAATTGCTGCCCCCTGGTGGCACTCCCGGCCAGAGCCAACTGTGGCATGGCCGGTGGAATTGAACCCCGGTCGCAGTGGCCAGCATCGAACGTTGTAACCACTAGACCACCCGGGAGGCCCCAGCAACACTGCTTTTTAATGTAGTTTTTCCCCTACATTCATGTGATAGCATCACTTATTTCATTGGAACTGTTTGAAGTGCTCCACTTTGCTTTGTTGGAGTGTTACTAAGTAAATCATCATGCCGAATAAGACAATACATTACTGCAATACATTTGGCAATTTAGCAAGCAACCTGAGCTCTGCATTGCAGGACATTGGACAATGTTTTATTTAGCCTGCTAATATGACAGCTGGCATAGTTACACGCTTGCTCCAATTACATATTATTATACTTTTTCTTGAGCAATGTGATTAAATAATACCACTTCCGCATTTCAGCACTTGCCTTCATCTAAATCGTACATTTACTTATAAAGTCTGTCAGTGTATATTATTCAAAATATGGCTTTAAAATGGCATACTAAACCAGAATATCATAGCACTGTCACTTTTTGTGTGTAGAGAATGTATGTTTTTTGGGAGGGTGGGATTGACTCCATCTCTGGTGTATGTGTGTGTGTGTGTGTGTGTGTGTGTGTGTGTGTGTGTGTGTGTGTGTATTATACTGCAAATACAGATTTGCAGTATAATACCTAGGTAATTGGTATTGAATAATCCAATTCTTTCAAATGTTGCATACAGTAGCAATGTCAGTTTCTTGTCTTGGCAAGCCAATTCTGATTTAGTGCACCCGAAATTCATGTAATAGCAAGTACAGATGGCAAGGAAAGGTGGCCAAAAGGGAGTAATCTGTAAAAGAAAAAAAGTTTACTCAAGACAAAATCTTATTAGTGTTCCATGTAGAGAACAGATTGCTTTTAACATTAGCAAAAGACTTTGATAAATCAGGTAAAGAGTGCTTGAATCAGAACCAAAGCCTCACTGCAGATCTGGCCAACAATGACCAACTTCAAACAAAGGACAACAGAAAATAAAAAAGAACTGTATCGCTAATCCTGGACTAAATAAATAATGGGGAATGGAAAAGCAATTATTTTTAGAATTATTCCCTGGCTGTAGCAATTAAGCTTAAGTCTGGTTGCGGTGATTACAATCAATAATCTATCCATCATTCCAGCTCTTACTTACCAGATGCTGATCTTGGCTGACCTTTTCAATCAACAAAGAGCATTTAAATGCACATTCCTCATAAGACGAGAGTCAACTGAAAGTGGGCCAGCTCACCCTCTGGCTGGCAAGTGACGACCAAGGCGGTCATTAATCAGTTAAATCCTCTTATGAGAAGTCCTCACCCTCCGCACAATCCTTGGGAAGTAATTGATTAAGTATAATCCATGCTAGTTAGTAAAATGTGCACTTCCCTCTCTGCAATGTAGCTGCACATTAAATCTCTTGCGAATGTTAATATTTACATACATTTACATACAAATGAATGTGATTAGGCACATACTTTCATTTTAGTCAAATTACCTGCAGTTAGAATGGTTATTATCCTCATGATCATCATAATCGGCAAGGGACTTTTTCATGTACACCATATTGCCCTGACGGTTAATACACATGGTGTGGAATCTGTGTCAACTGGTTATGAGAGGTTTGAAAGTTGAAAGGTTATTAATAGGGTAGTAAATTTTACTCTTGAGGGAAAAACATAATCCATGATGCATTATGAAATGCAGACTAAATTCAACCTTTTTCACTTCAAGCACTTAATTAAGGATGTGCCGATATGAGGATGTGCCCGTCATATCAGCACGAGATATTCACTCTCAATCACTGTAAAAGCCTTTTGTAGTTCACTTCGTAAACACAAAGCTTTTAATAAGACGTGTGTAAAAGAGGGTCTCAGGGCGTGTGAAATTGCCGTGCCCTTCGATTTTTGCCGCACATCAAAAGCCCTGAAACTTTCATCGTGAGGTTTTCTAAAGACAAAAGCAAAGACGAAATCGCCCAAAGTGAAACGAGGCAATTACGCCACACACAGCGAGGACAGAATAACCCACGCCGTAAGCCTCCGGTTGCAGACAAGAAACCTAATCTTTTGCTCGGTTGATTTCTGCAAAACGCTTCTTGACTCATATCCCCCCCAACCCCCACCCCTTCTCATTCGATATTCTGCGTGTTCTCCGAGAGGGCGATGCCTTTAAACATTACGACCGTAATGAAGGATGGGGGAAGGAGATAAAGTGAATAGAGAAGTAGACACGACCTTGATTTCAGATGCAGCTCAGCATCAAAAAGTCAAAGGTCAGGCTGTAATTTATAGTCCCAACTCCCCCTCTTTCTTATAGCTCAACATTTTTTACTTTTGAGAACTCCATTCTCACTTATGTGGCAATGACTTGCTCTCAGCAGCATAAGCGCTGAGCACACTGAGTTCACACATGCTGATACCCTCTTGAAAACAAGTCTCTCAACTCTTTGATAAAGAGTATCATAGCTAAGCATATTTACAGTATATTACACATTTTAAAAGTAGCCATGGATTGCATTTTGGAAAAATAATAATAATAATAATAATATGATACCCATTTCTGCCTTTTGAATGGCGGGAATGCATTAACTATGCATGTTGCCATGGCATTGGTATATTTTGGGGGTAAGTATCTTTCTTCTTTCATTCAGGACTTGGGTTTGAGATACGTGTCAAAATGCAGTTACAATTCACAACACAACTCTTGCATGCTCATTTTCCACAGCCAGTGCTCGGCTATATGGGCTGTCATTGTAGGCTTCTCAAGACCACATGGAACTGTTACAAAATGGCAGCTTTGATCCGATTGCACACACAAACCTAAACTGTGCATTAACGCATTGTTTTGAATCCCAATTCTCTCACCACTCCATTCAACTCGATTTAATTTGGGTCGAAGGTTGCTATATGAAGAGATACCTGTTCAACCTCAGATCAAGAAGGAAATAGTCAAATGGGAAAACCTTACACTCCTTTGTGAAGAAAAGCAATCACTCCTATTCTATGCTATACAATTGGCATTCAGGCATAGCCTATCCAGAAATAGCCATGGCAGGTTATAGATCTGACATGTCATCTATAAGGGAATTGCGTTAAACATGGCAGATAGGGCAGCAATGAATTATTTAGTTTGTATTGATCAGCCATATGTAATCATGTGTTCAATAATGTTAATGTACATACAGTGAACATTTAAAGCTGATCAATTGTTTTGACCAGTGGGGATTGACTAGAGCATATGGAGGCACTGCAGAATATGACATATTTTTACAGTGGGCTCACAGAATATTTTCTTCCTGTGAAATATCAAAACGCAACACTTTGTGTCAAAATCATGGATCTTGGATACTGGTTTTCTTCCTCAACAAGTACACTTGAATTCTGAGTCAACCAAACACATGAATACTTCCAGCGATTTGAAAGCAAGGCTCTGGCAATATCCTGTTATTAATAACACACCCTAAAGTTACACATGAGTGCTACTTGTAGGTCAAATATTTAATCATGAAAGCAAAGCCGGTTTCCACAAAATGCCACCAGTGAATATCACAATTGGCAGCAAACACTTGACTGGGTTAGTAATTCCAATATTATTTTAAAATACGGGCAGTTGGCTTAAACACTGTCCTTCTGGGTTTTTAACAATTAGGGAGCATAACAGCTTTCAACTAGATAAGGAATTCAATTTTTGTACAATGTTTTTTCTGAGATCAGCTCAGGGGAACACGTTGCACTAGTGAGATGGTTTGCACCATTGGACATGTCTAACTGTTCAGCCCCTTACCTGTTGCTACCATCTGACAGGCCAGAAACAGCAAGATAATACTTGACTATACCTTGATTACTTTAACAATAAGAAATATTTCATAACTGCTGCAAAGTAAAATAACTAGGCAGAAAATCTCAAAAGGTGAACGATGACAGATTGATAATTACTAATATGTATTTTTGTTTTTACCTTTCAGTGTTGTAACTGAGAACCTACAAGTATGCAGAGTGAAGTCATTTAGACTAATTTAAATAAAGTTTAAATGGTCATAAGTTTGAAGTTGTAGGGTGGTGTTTTGTTTTAAGATTTGCATGTTCTATACATTGTAATATGTATTATAAAAATACATATATTTATTACATCTAAAATCAAAAGCAAAATGTTAAACTTTCAATAATTTTGCACTTTTTCCCCGCATCTACTATTGTGGATATACCAAAAACAACAGCATTCACAACTTTAACCATGAATAACCACTGCGTTTTAATACATTTGTGTTCTATACACAAGCGATGTGCTGTGTGCTCTATATAAAAGCAGCATTGTGTATTTTAAAACAAGCCTGTTTTTTTATAGTTATTTTAAAGAACTGCTGAAATTATGGCCAGGATTCAATTCCACTAAATTGCACTTTGTCCTTCATTGTGAGGAGTAAATGTGAACTTTTAAAAAGAAGTTAACATGTCCTGTGACAGTTACTAAGATTTGCTAAGTCTGGCCCCCACATTCCTGTATGCACTCCCAACAATGACTGGGCATGCTCCTGATGAGACGGCGGATGGTGTCCTGGGGGATCTCCTCCCAGACCTGGATCAGGGCATCACTGAGCTCCTGGACAGTCTGTGGAGCTACTTGGCGGCGGCGGATGCACCAATACATAACGTCCCAGATGTGCTCAATTGGATTCAGGTCTGGGGAACGTGAGGGCCAGTCAATGGCATCAATGCCTACGTCATCCAGGAACTGCCTACACACTCTGGCCACATGAGGCCGGGCATTGTCCTGCACCAGGAGGAACCCAGAGCCCACTGCACCAGCGTAAGGTCTGACAATGGGTCTGAGGATTTCATCCCGTGTACCTAACAGCAGTCAGGGTACCGTTGGCTAGCACGTGGAGGTTTGTGCGGCCCTCCAAGGATATGCCTCCCCAGACCATCACTGACCAAACCGGTCATGCTGTATGATGTTGCAGGCAGCATAACGTTTGCCACGGCGTCTCCAGACTCTTTCACGTCTGTCATGTGCTTAGTGTGAACCTGCTCTCATCTGTGAAGAGAACGGGGCGCCAATGGCGAACCTGCCAATTCTGGTGTTCTCTGGCAAATGCCAATTGAGCTGCATGGTGCTGGGCTGTGAGCACAGGTCCCACTACAGGATGTCGGGCCCTCATGCCACCCTCATGGAGTCTGTTTCTGACAGTTTGGTCAGAAACATGCACACGAGTAGCCCGCTGGAGGTCATTTTGTAGGGCTTTGGCAGTGCTCCTCCTGTTCCTCCTCACACAAAGGAGCAGATATCGGTCCTGCTGCTGGGTTGTTGCCCTTCTACAGCTCTGTCCAGCTCTCCTCGTGTAATGGCCCGTCTCCCGGTATCTCCTCCACGCTCTTGAGACTGTGCTGGGAGACACAGCAAACCTTCTTGCGACGGCACGTATGAATGTGCCATCCTGGAGGAGCTGGACTACCTGTGCAACCTGAATGGGCTGCAGGTACCGCCTCATGCTACCAGTAGTGACAAGGGCACTAGCAAAATGCAAAACTAGAGAAAAATCTGTCAGGAAGGATAAGGAGAGAGAAATGCAAAACCATTTACTTTTTGGGGGTTGTCTTGCTGTTGTCTCTCCTGTCCACCTGTTGTCACTTTCATTTTCACCAAAGCAGGTCAAATTGATTCACAATCGTTTACGCTTCCTAACTGGACAGATCAATATCCCAGAAGTTTAATTGACTTGGTGTTATACTGTGATGATTAAGTGTTGCCTTAATTTATTTGAGCAGTGTGTATATATATATATGACTTTATATATTTCTGGCTTCTGCCTCTAAGACCTTCATTAAATTTAAATTGGTCTTTAACTCTGAGCAACCAGTTCAAGCTAGCGTTACTTTTTTTCAATTTAAATGCAACTTAATGAGCTTTGAAGTCATGGAAACGTTACCCCCTAAAAGTTTAAGTAACTAAAAAATGTCAAACATGCTCAAAACTTTGATAAGGAGAAAGCTAATTGCGGTCCATGACTCCCTTGCCCTTGATGTCCTTGTGATCGTGCCAAGTGTTGCTCGGCTGTGGTGGGTGAATAAGACAACATCAAACTGCAGCCTCCAGTGAACGAATCCAGAGCATGAGTTTGAAATTAGAATCAACCCCTCTGCATCCCTCCTCCTGCTCAAGGGCATATGGAGCAGCGCTTCATTAAAAATGACCATTCCACAGCCACATCACTAGGACTGGTCTTCTTCAAATGGCCTGAATAAAATAACATACAAAGAACTTCACAGCTTTTGATCTTGAACTCAAGATCAAGATTTTGAGCTTGATGTCACCATAATATTAGTTATTTACAAAGCTTTTTTTCTATAGTTTTCTTAGTCAAGTCAAAGGAGCTGCTGGTGGGCATAACCTTCTCTGTTTGACCAAAACAGTCTGAATTGATTTTGATGCAGAAGCCCACACCACCCTGGGCTGTACTGATGTGACATTAGAAGGCAACTCTTTTCGCACACAATTCCAATCAGGTGAGCAAAATTGTGTGACTTTGACAGTTTTGCCTGTGGCTTTACTCGCTTGAAGACGCAAAGCTTTGAAAGCAGAGCAAATGCTGCACTGTGTATTGGCAATCATACAACGAGGCTTAAAACAATCTAAGTTTCCCCTTAGGCTTCTCTTACACGTATTTAAATATATTAGCTTTATTCTATTTTCTCCCCCATCTTCCAAATGTGTTCCACTTTCATGTATTGATTTTTACAGTCAACACCCATCTCACGTTCGGAGAATGAAGGAACTGCATTTCTTCCACAATGTTATTATAAAATTATAATGCCATTGTTCAGAGCTGTATCACATAGAAGATAATTTGGCAACACAAGAGTAGAAAATGACAGATTTGCTCAGTTTTTCTGTCCTGAATTTCACTGAAGCATAAGAAAACACAATTTATTTGTAATTTGCTTTTAGACTAATCAAAATATATCACCACAGTGTTGGATAATAAGCTGTTTTGAACCGACTGAATATCAGACACCGTTGTCTTTTGCAATGTTCAGCCAGGCAGTTTTTCTCTGCCTGGTTCAAAACAAGTCCTCTGAACTGGGTCAAGGGGCATCTTGACCTGTCCTCTTACCAGTCCTTTTATTACGGTGTTTACTTTCGGGGCGATTCTCCGATTGAAGGAGGAAGAGCTGTGACTGATGACCTACAAAGAACCCCATTCATGTAATGCAACCCCCCACCCCCTCCCTGCTTTTTGTCCAATAGAGGCACAATCTGTCGGGCACTCTGTCCAGCCACTCGGACGCCTTTATCACAGCAGTTGGAAAGCCTGTGGCTGCTGAGACGATTGGTCACAGGTCAAAGCGTATCCGACTTCCCAATTATCACCCAGAAAAGATCTGCATAAATTAAGCCAAGGCGTCATTAAATCTGTCGCGGAAAATGAAATTGCTCACTTTCTAGCAACATCTGCCGCCTTTGATGATGTATGAAGGAAAGTGTTACTATACTTAGTCATCCGGTTGTTTCTCTGCCTCTCCAACTGACATTAGGTTGAATATTTGGCAAGAATGTACAACAAGAACCGAGTCTAAAAGCGTAATAAGCAAAATATCGTATCACTGGAAGATTGAATCAGCACACAGGTCAGCACACGGAATGATAAAATAAGCAAATCAATTGTGAGATGAGAACTGCATTATGGTGTACACTACACAGATCTAGTTAATTTATCTTTCTGCAGTTTTGGAATAACTATTCAGTTTCACGGTATGCAGGTATGGAAGGTTGGAAACTCAGGTGGTACCCTTAAGCAAGGCTACTTGACACTAATTGTTTCAGTACATATATAGCTCTATAAATGGACAATATATGGAATATAAGCAAATTCAAGTATGTTCAGCAAATCAGCAAAAATGAATAGTAATCCATAAGTTCATGATGTACTAGTTGTGTCCCTGATACTGTTTCCCTGAGAGCAGTGAGCGGCCAAATGGCAAATACTTCACAAAGACAATCAACACACCACAATCCACCCAGACTAACTGTAATTCATGTTGTTTGGCTCAATTAGCTTTTGGACGTTAAAGGACAGGTTCTGAAGAAGCAGAATATCAAACAAAATGTTGGCCGTGCAGATGTGGACACTGTCTCCCAAAGCCCCCTAAGGATGAATGTTTGTGCTGATCTAATCATTAGAACACTTCTTCGTCTTCTTCTGCTTCTGATGTCAAAGGCATTTGATACATTTTTCATGTTTATTACACAAACGTTGCTAGTGACATAGTAAGCTAGACATGATACTACTTAGTAGGTTTGGTGCTGAACTGTAGGTGAAATATAGGCAGTTCAGCTCATTTTCTCTCACTATCAACACGTTTTTGTCTCTTTGCTTGCTACCAACAACACCTGCTGCTTCACTAACATTGCGTTAAAAAAACCTACCAAGTGAACATTCATCATTTAATTCATTCATTCATTTAATTATCATAATGCCAATGCATTACCAGAAAAGATGTTAGAAGATAGTCTGGATGATTTTAGTGTGTTGCTTGTCTTTGTGAATTATTTGGGACTCTCCAGCTCACAAGGAAACAGACATAAATGCAAAAGTATCAACAACGTCATGTTGATGGATCGACAAGACGTAGTAAGCAATACATCATAAAATTATCGATTTTGGTTGAGGTCCTCCTTTAAGTGGCTATATGCTATAGGGCCTAGCCTTTGTGGCAAATGTTTTTTCTGACTAAGCCACTCAGGAGCCCATGAAAAATTCATTCTTAATGCCAATGAATCTGTAGACAAACACCCCCAAACACACACACACACACACACACACACACACACACACACATGCACACTCACACACAGTTAATACAAAAATTCAAGGATGACTCAAGAAAGCAAATTATTTTGTCTATGGGAAACACGTTTTGTTTTGAGAAACCAATTACGTGTTTGTTGCGGAAATACTGTATGGCATTGCTGTTGAAGGAGTTTTTACTTCTTATTTGCACTGTTAAGTTGTCTGGCAGAACATCAATAAAATCTGCAGCATCTCAGGGACCCATATTAAATAAAATATGATGTGGTGAATAATAAATGGAGCTAGTTTTGCTAAAGCAATATAAACAACAAGATAATGTTAAAACAAACTGTACAGTACTGTAGGTTGAATCTGATTAAACCTTGCATGCTTACGCAATGTAAAGCGCACATAACGATCTATCATTAGTAAGGGCATGCAACGAAGAGACAGATCAGGAATGGGATATATTGTAATTTACATGATAAAGTTACAGTACGTGAAGCGATGCCATTTTTGTTCTGTGTTTCAGACTGGAGATTTGACCTCATTCCATATTTCCAGGTTTTTTTTGTTCGAGAGTTGTATTTATTACAATTCTGCATAGTAGTACAGAACCTCAAATACCTTCAGCCTTTACACAGAGCAGGCATTGGCCATAGATTATTACTTTCATACTGCAATCATCCTCTTTACCCACATTTTTTTAGTTAGTTAGTTTTATTTGACTATTTCAAAATAAATAGATATACACAATGCCCTTGATACATGACATCACATCAATGCACACTGTAAATTACTGAGTATAACACTAAAAAGTTGGCAAAAGGCCAACTTATTTTCATTGTGGTCCTCATTGTTCCATTTCCAACACATATTTGAGGATAGCCATTTTAAAATCCAATTTAAGTAAGCCATGCAATTAAATTAAGACACTGGTATGTGAAATTATTGAGGACCACCTTACACCATTGGTATAATCCTATATCTCCATATTTGACCCATCAGCTTGTTAATTTCTCAGAACTAATTAAATAAGCCCTCATCCTTCAGGCGATGTGTGCATGTGTGTGTCTGTGTGTGTTACAAAAAGGGGGGCTATTTGAACAGAATATTTTTTGATCTTCTGAAAGGAATGAACTATTCTGTGATTGTAATGTTTTTGTTTTTCTACACAGTTATATCAGTATAATCACACTGAGTTGCAATGAAATGTGTTCAAGGCTGTTTATTTATTATTTCCACACAGACCAGATTACCTTCATGAAGCAAAATGTCTTTTTACCCACAAATCCAGAAGATTTATGGATAAATTGTTACAGCACAAGCATTTACATTTGATGTGTGCACGTGTCGGTAGTGGGGGGATTCAGCGCCAGTCAAGCATGAAGTAGAGGAGGCTACGAGAAGGATGTTGCCCTTGGTAACACCCTGCAGTGAGCAGTACTTCCGTCAACGAGCTGGTGTGTCAACATGAATATTAATGATCGTTTCCCCTCAAGCTTAGCATAAGTTCAGGGGTCAGCCAGCTAGCCTGAACAGCCCCGGGGATGATGGGAAGACTGTGCAGCAGCCGTCAGCAAGGCAATGGATTCTCACGGGTATACACCTATGCATAGGGGTTACAGCGCGGTTCACAGATATCCCACCCTGGCTAACACAACGATCACTATTTTTATTTAATACGCTTGAGTGATGTCCAAAGCCTATGATTAAAAGCTAAAGCCCAATATCATTTTGAATGGCAGATGTGGCAAGGTCAGCCAAGGTCAGATCCCATGTAGCTGGGGGAACTGTATGCCAAAAATGTTCCATGAATACATCTACAACCTTTATGTGCGTTTACACTGCCATTTGCAGTTTAGCCCAGATTAACTCCCAATACAATACATTTTGTGCTTCACTTGTAAAAAGGTAATTGAGCAACTGTTATTATTTTTCAAAACCAAATAATGAGGTGGGTTTAAATTAGGTCACAAGTGTCTAATTCTAGATTAGTTAATAAATAACTAAAAATTGATTTCTGAAGCATTGCTTAACTTCAGATTATTTACTTCTGGACTACAGAGCCCTTGACTGAGATTGTAAAGGATTCATCAAATAGTTAATCTAATTAGACTTTCCACAGACTATTTACAGTTGACCTGAGGTTGCTTCAAAAACCTGGGATGGGTCACAAAAATTGTGCATGATTAGAGCTAGCAATCAAGACCAAACAATGGGTAAAGAGGAAGGTGATACAAGAAAAAATGCAGAACAAACAGCATGTGCAACACTGTACAACATGGCACAATGTATTGAGTTGGCCATGAAAGAGGAGGAGAAAAACATCTGGCACCAGGTTGGGGCACAATATATCAACTCCTAAATTATTTATTTTTTGCTTAAATTAATTTCTATTATTTTATTCAAAGAATTACACCAGCTATGGTTTGAACCTTGTAATATTAGCTTAAAAAGTGCAAAGTGAAAGCACCTGGGTAGGCTAGTCCATTTCTGTTGGTGCCTGCCTTTATAGCTAAAATTAACCAAAAAAATGTGATGGCAAAGTGAGTTGAAGGTAGATTGGATTTATTCTCATGATAAGCAGGGTTTTTAAATATCCATTTGCCTAAATGTGGCTATAGCATGAGCTGAAGCTCAAAAAATTGCAACTCAAACAAGCAGATTAAGCACAAAAAGGCAAGAATTTTCATTGGCTAAAATCTCTTACTTGAGATATTGAGCCAGATTAATCCGAGAATGTTAAATTTCATTTGTTTGAATTGTTTCAGTCTTTAAACATTTGATTGAATCCCAGCTGTTATCAGAATAATATTGGGGAAATCATGTTGCTAGCTAGCTAGGTTGGACACAAATTATTTAAAAGGGGCTTCTAAATGTTTCTGAAGAGGATCCAGGCAGATTATAATCATGACAATGGTACTTGTCACTCCCACTGGGGAAGCTTGGTTTGTAAACAGATGGAGGGTGTTGGCTCTCTTTTTAGACTCTTTGTGATTAGACCATAGCCTATGAGTGACTCGCTGACTATTGAGCAGAACTGTGTTCCATTTGGGTGTAGTAGGCTGCACTGAATGTGATTTTCACATCTTTAAGATCCAAAATTACAAAGGAATTTCTCTTGGGTTTGTAGGACCAATTTCATTACCAAAATTTCACAGAAATAGAAGTCAATGGCAGAGAATACAAATCGTTCATCTGAAAACACTGTGGTCAAGTGTCAAACACTCTCAACCACCATGCACATGCAAACACACATACCACAACATCCCCCGCACCAAGCACACACATACATACATACACACATACTAAAAAAGTAGCATTATATACACTTGCTGGTGATAGCATTTCACAACCAGGTACATCAGTGCCAAGGACAGTCCACAATCCACAAGTACCACATCTCCTTGGAGGGAAATGTATTGTTTACAGTCTGCTGCTGTAAATATTGATTTCAACAGCACGGCCTTGTCTACAATATGGCCCTGTGGATGTCAATCTCTTTCCAAAGCCTGCTGACTATCCAGAACTAAACACGGAGGGAAAAATATTAATAGAAAAGCAACACCTTTACCAAAGGTAGTTTCCCCCCTTTATTTTCATATGAAATAAAAAGAATATAAGAACACAAACAACCAAAGGAGGGCAGAAACATAAAACAACAAGAAAATGAATGAGGTCCATTTCTGTTGTCGCCTGCCTCAACTCATGAATGAGGTCAACAACGAAGGTCATGCTATCAGACCAACTGTACACAGTGATAGATCCTGGCCTGTGCAATTCCACTGTTGACCTCTAGAAAACATCAAGCAAATAAGATGATTGATTTAATATGAATGGCAGTCTTAGATACAATCAAGGCTGGCAATAAAAATACTCGTAATTGTGCTTTTTTTTGTATAATGTTATTTCAGATTTTTCTCCCAATTTGATGGCCAGTTGTACCCTCTATTGTTTTGATTCCCCCCAAGAGCCCACCACCTACAATTATGGGACCAGTTTCTACCCTGGGACTGTGACGATGGTGATGAACTGCCTCTTTTCAAATGGAACTCGCCTAGCTGTAGCCTGTGATTCCGATACACACCCACAGGTAAGCTTTCTGTGCATTTGCCGGCTAACCTCTCGGCCAGAGCCAGGCTGACAAAGCCGAGGATCAAACCCTGGCCCGAACCCGGTGGATAACTTCACTCCGGGAAAGTGCCTTTACCAGTTGCGCCACCCGGGGGCCCTTAATTGTTCTCCTTTTGTATGCTCAATTAAATGTGGGTGTCACCCCCAAACATGTTATTGTTTGTATTTGTATTGTGTGTGTGTGCGGCTTTGGAGCCTCTCTAGTTCCAATGTCTCCATTAGGACATATCCAGATAATTAATCTATACCAATAGAGAGGAAAGATACCATGCAATGCCTGTTTTATTTAGATAAAAACACATTTCAACAAAGTGGCAAGAAATTTCCATTCTGTTCTTTTTTTCTTCCAACCATAAATTGAGCTGAACTAAAAGACAGTAAGTGACTGATTTGGAAGTGAATTAGACCCTAAGGAATGGAGTGTCTATTGTCTGATATAACATTATTAAAAGGGGATGTGACTGAAATAATTAACAATACCTAGATTATTGGAAAACCCAATAAAATAGCATATGAGCAGTAATGTGAATACAGAAATAGTCAAGATAAGATACAACAGTTATCCGAACAAGGTTTTTTTTACATTGCAGGCATTTAGCAGACACTCTTATCCAGAGTGACTTACACAGTTTACATTTCTTTACATGCAATCCATTTACACAGCAGGACATTTGCTGAAGCAATTCAGGTTAAGTACCTTGCTCAAGGGCACAAGAGCAGTGTCCCACCTGGGAGCCGAACCTGTAAGCTTGCATTACAAGCCCAGTTTCCTAACCATTACACTACACTGCTTCCCTTTTTTAGAGTGTGTTTACCTCTATTTGTTACTAATAATTTATTACCAGTGGTATGACAGTTTTGTATCTAAGTATGTACAACTTCAGTGATTTCCATATGGCCGTATACATACTGAACATGGAATAGCCCTTTGAAAGTAAAATGCCTGCATGCATGGGGTTCACAGGAAGCCTCCTTCCAGCCACATACACTAATAAAAGAAATCCAGCCACCATGTGTCTGTTACTTGGATTTTTGAGCATGGTGGCGATGTAATGGGATTAGAATTGTCCCTGATACTGTACAATGACAAGCTCACAGAGTCCGCTGACAGTCTACATAAACCAGTCGCCAATAAAGGAGAACCAATACTAAATACTCCCCCCCCGCCCCCCGCCCCCACTGCCCAGCTTACTCTCAGTATTCTCCGCTCTTTGTTTTGCACCCCAAGACATTTTTAATATTCTCACAATCGATCTCCTGTGTACCCTGGGGGTTCTGTCAGCAGTATCAGACATTCACGGTCACACAAATAGTTTCCACTGGCGTGTGTCTGTGCACAGCTCACACTTGGCTCAGACTGGGATATAAACGGGATGTGTCTCTTTCTTCAGGCCATTTGTTTTGGAAGGGCAGCCAGGTGCGACCAAGTTCCGAATCAAAAAAACGTTGTATTGTCTGTAAGCGGGTAACCCTCTCCAGTGGTGCAACGTGTACTTCAATGTGTTAGGTCACAGCCAAAGCCATGCAGTCAATATCAAAAACAAAAAACGACATCAGCAAAGCGCACAGGATTCAGTCGTTTTATATTTCCACATGAAGCTTTAACACAGGTGGGTGCTGCACATTGCCCCTATCATTGTAAAGTTGGGTTCCTTGAGTTAAAAATCCAATGTTCAATCAATCAATCAATCAAAAAGATAAATGGCTGGGTTTACCTGACATTTTTGTCGATTTTTGTGGAGTATACAGAAACACATAGTCAGGAATAGAAAATGCATGCAATATAATTGCTTTGTTTGCATACACAATGCATTTAAACTAGCCTTCCTGGAACAAAAGCACAATAGTGCATTCATCTCATCCTGAACAATATGATGACAAGGGTTTCCAATTAGATGAGAAACATACAGGTAACTGCCAAAATAAAGGAAACACTCAAGTAAATGAGGGATACAAAGTATATTTAAAGCATGTGCGGCAGCATTAGTTCAAGATGCAAGGAAAAACAGACGAGCAACTCTGAATCAGTTGACTGAAAATATCAATCTAGGGTGTGAGCAGGCAATTGCAAGAACAGTGCATCCAAAGCTTCACAGAGATCAAACACAGATAAATACAAAGCCATTCATCCTCAAGAGAGTGATCATCTTCATCCTATGGTGAAGCATTTCCATCCTGATGGGAGTGGTCTCTTGCAGGATGACAATGTCCCCATCCGCAGACCACGAGTGGTCGCTCAATGGTTTGATGTGCATAAATACGATGTAAAACATAGGCTATGACCATCTCAGTCATCAGATCTCAACCCATTGAACACGTATGGGAGATTGTGGAGTGGGCCCGAGACAGCGTTTTCCACCACAATCAATCAATAAAACACCAAATAATGGAATTTCTCTTGGAAGCATTGTGCATCCCTTCAATAAGAGTCCCAGACACTTGTAGAATCTATGCCAAGTTGCATTGAAGCTATTCTGGTGGCTGGTTGTGTCCCAACGTCCTATTAAGACACTTTCCTTCATGTAGTTACCTGTATATTACAATAAAACATACATTACCCTAATATATGCTAATATCGCCACTATTACAACACTATTACTACAATGTTACTATCCCTTCACCTTCACCTATTGTTATGAATTTTATACTTTGCACTGTGCTGCATATTATCTGTGGGTGCTGTGAATCTTGTGCTGTATAATGTCCAGCACATAAATACATAAATAAATCATAAATCATAAAAGCAATATTTTGAGGGGAGAGTTCTACCTATATAATTTCTGCTGCATAAAGATATTCAAGTATAATATCTATATAAGGTGAAAGTAATGGAAAATCAAAGGCAACAAAGACAGGATGGCAGAAGACCTTCATTCTTGGAAGAAGACCTAGACCTACATTCACCCACATTCACACATAGACATACACATATAGCTGTATTTATTGTACATCACTAATAACTGGCTCTTACTTGTTACGTGATGTTCCATGACAGGAGAGTATGTATTATACACTAATGCACAACAAAAAACAAGAAATAGGGGAACATATTTCACATGAAAGCAGATCACACTTCTTGGTTGTGTTCCAAACTTGAGAGAAAACTGGCAAAATACAAGCATCAGCACAACCTAATTCATTGGCATGGTGACTCTGCATATCTGCCGTCAGAAAATGTTTGCTGTGGCGTGCATTCTGTTTGGTTCCAAAATGCCACCTTGTTATAGCAGTTTCCACCTGGCACTTCAGCTAGTAATAGGGCAGTCTGGCTGGTGCTGCTGTTGCTCTGTAGGTACTTGGATAGATCTGGCTTATTTAATTCCTGTTGCGTCACCACCAGTCCAAATAATATTCTTTGGATGTAGCTGGATTTCTGAGCCTATAGCTACCTCTGAAAAAATACCAAGAACAGGTATGACACAAAACAATGTTAAACCCATTTTAAAACTATCATCCACGATACACTTTCAATATATAATTGTATTAATGTGTGTGTGTTCAATTAGTTCAGCAGTATAATTTTCAAACAAAAGTACAACTTACTCAAGGAAAAGAGGAGGGACACTACTGGATATATATGTGAACAGGAATGTATTAATTAATTGACTGGCTCAAATTTGATTGAAAAAACTCAAGTCCTTATAATCAAGAAGATTCAAGCAGCTTTTTGTATATCGATCATCTAACAGATGGGGTAAATCACATATTGTGAAATATAACAATATATAAATATATATTTAAGAGAAAAAAAAGAGAGTTCAGAAGAAACTTGTATCCTGGTTTACTGACGATACCCCTGCCCTTAAACCAATGGTTCTCAAACTCGGTCCTGGTGGACCCCTGTGTACGCTGGTTTTTGTTACAGCCAATCTATTGATCCATTAATGTTGTTGAAAATGTGTGTAAGCTCTAACTTTACTTTTTCTTAAATTGAATCCAGGTTTGGCTCGATGGCGTTCACTCTGTCATTGAACTCTGGAGCTGTAGTGCCCAGTGCCCTCTGAAACCTATCTGAAACTCAGAGGCATACATTTCTATCACTCATGGGAGATTATTTTCCACATTTCTCATTTACTTCTTTAACAGGGAAGGCAGTACGCAAGTGACACTTAACCAATGTCACCACTGTCACCAGAACTTTTGACAGACATCACTTTCATAGGGGCTATTAATTCGATTTAGGCACATGTCAACGGGAAATATACCTAATTGCCAATCGAAGCAAAGCCACAAGCCTCCAATGTCATCTGTGCACTCATTGGGGAAAAATAGGCTTTCATGCTTTTAGAAAATAAATAAAGTCCATACAGTAATAAATAAAAAATGACAGCCAATATGCAATTGTCAAATTAATTCTATAGGACCTATTTTTGACATGTTTATTCCATGTTATGAACAGAGAAATATGCGCAAATTCGATTTACTAAATAAGAGCATGGTCATTTGTCATCAACCAGTGATTGGATTTCTAGCAGAATCCAAGGTGTTATCAATCTGATGTCTGGTTGCTCTAATTGCCACAGCGATGACAGGTGAAGGACAATAACATATGAACATGATTCCACAGTCAGTCCTCACAGTGTTGTGAATATATAGAGCCAGTTATGAATGGCCTATATCTCAGCAGAGTTGAATTATGTCCTTTAGTTGGCGAGAGCTGACCTCATTCAGCATTGTAAGAGACAGTGCCGGAAACTCAAGAGACGCGTTTGACATTTTGTTTGTGTTCTATTCAGTATTCTGGACTGACCGCAGGCCAGTGCTACAGCCCAACCTGTGAATATTTATTACACTTTTTAATGTGACTGTAATTTGGTGCAATTTGCTTTGAGGTAGATGAATATTTGCTCTCAAGCACACTAAGTAATTTGGAGGAAACACATTGGCTGTATTTTTCAATAAAACCGTGCTGAAAAAGAGAAAATCCATTACTAGTCTTTATAAACTCTTCAGTGCCTCTAATTACATTGTTTGATCATGTGCCTTTTTGCAACCACACAAACAAATTAAATGCCAATGTTTCAGGTCAGAAAAAATCCTACCTAAAGAGAATACTAAATTAAAAAAACATTGCAGAGTTTATATTAGGCATGGAAACTGGAAGAAGTTGTGACTGTTACAGATAACAGATAACTGCCAAAATAAAGGCAACATGAGGCTGGTGAATAGCATACCGGTCTAATGCACCTGCATTTGGAAAATGATCAGTTTCCCTGGTTTTACTATTTATAGGTATGTGTTTGAGTAAAAATGAACATTTTTGTTTTATTCTATAAACTACTGACAACATTTCTCCCAAATTCCAAATAAAAATATTGTAATTTAGAGCATTTATTTGCAGAAAATGGTCAAAATAACAAAAAAGATGCAGTGTTTTCAGAGCTTTAAAAATGCAAAGAAAACAAGTTCATATTAATTTTTAAACAACACAATACTAATGTTTTAACTTAGGAAGAGTTCAGAAATCAAGTCCACCAGTCTTTCACATTGCTGTTGGGTGACTTTATGCTAGTCCTGGCACAGATATTCAAGCAGCTCAGCTTTGTTTGATGGCTTGTGACCATCAATCTTCCTCTTCATCACATTCCAGAGATTTTCAATAGGGTTCAGGTCTGGAGACTGGGCTGGCCATGACAGGGTCTTGATCTGGTGGTCCTCTATCCACACCTTGATTGACCTGGCTGTGTAGCATGGAGCATTGTCCTGCTGAAAAACCAATCCTCAGAGCTGGGTAACATTGTCAGAGCAGAAGGAAGCAAGTCTTCTTCCAGGATAACCTTGTACATGGCTTGATTCATGCGTCCTTCACAAAGACAAATCTGCCCGATTCCAACCTTGGTGAAGTACCCCCAGATCATCACCAATCCTCCACCAAATTTCACAGTGGGTGCGAGATACTGTGGCTTGTAGGCCTCTCCAGGTCTCCGTCAAACCATTAGACGACCAGGTGTTGGGCAAAGCTGAAAATTGGACTCATCAGAGAAGATGACCTTACTCCAGTCTTCTACGGTCCAATCCTTGCAGTCTTTTGCAAACCTCAGCCTGGCTCTTCTTTGATTCTCATTGATGAAGGGCTTTTTTCTAGCTTTGCACGACTTCAGCCCTGCCCCTAGGAGCCTGTTTCGAAGCGTCCTCGCCGTGCACTTCACCCCAGCTACCGTTTGCCATTCTGTTTGTAGGTTACTTGATGTCATCCTACGGTTGTTGAGTGACATTCAAATGAGTTGGCGGTCATCCCTGATCTGTAGCTTTGTTGTCCACAATGTCTGCTGCTTGACCTTGTTCTTATGAACCGCCGTCTTTGAAATTTGAAGGATAGAAGCAACCTTATGCTCACTGTATCCCTCTGCCAGTAAAGCCAGAATTGAACCCTTCTTTTCCTCATTCAAAACTTATTTTCAACTCTTTTGGCATGGTCAATAGTTGTTTTTTGATTCCAATTACTTTTGAGGTACTACTAGCACTGTTTTTTGCCATCCAGCTGGTCCTATTGCAAGAGGATAGTGATGACCACAAAAGTGGTCTTTATACTTTTCCTCGTTAAATAAGATTTGGTTCAGGTGATCACCTAATCAGTACTTCATTAAGTAGAATGAGGTGTGCTTGTGTTGGAATTCAACAGACACTGGAATGGAATGGCTGCCATACATGTAGAGAATTTGCTGATTTAAGAAAAATGTGGAGTGGTCTCTTCTTTTTTTCCAGAGCTGTATATATACAGTATACAGTATAAATATATATATACACACTGTATATACACACATATACAGGCTTATATAAAAGTACAGTAGGCTATGTGCTTTAGTTCTTGTCCACAGTATACCACCATTCCATTCACAAGATACCCATTTAGCACAAAAAAACTTTATAACAATATCACCACTGGTTTTGATAGGTACCCACTAGCGTTAACTACCAAGTGGTAAATTAATTAAATTGATTGTAAAATTACAGGAAGATTGAATTAACTGTCAACTACATTTTTGGGGGATTTTTTAGCACTACCCTCGGCTAGCTGTATTAATTGCACCGCTAGTCATGGTTTAAACCTCACATACACACATACTGTATACACTTCAGTAGTAAGTCTACTGCTGGAAGCAGTTCACTTAATACATGTTTATCTCACACTCATACAATCGTTTGAAGAAATTGTGCCTTATTTGTCAATAAACAGCACAGCTAAATCCACTTCAAATGCAAGTTTGTCCCAGCAGGTTGTCCCACCCTAGTTGTTTCTTAGCTCCAGGTTTCCTGTAATAAAATGTGAAATTTTGATTTCCAATCTCAGCTGGATGGAAACAGGGTTGAGAGTTATGATGTACAACGGACTCTTGTTGCCGCTCGCTCAAGCGGAGGGAGGTAGGCAATGTCCCATATCTCCCATCACACCTCAGCCTCACTGCCAGAGGGATGTGTGGTTGAAAACAACACATGGAGGGCCACTCCCAGAGGAGGGATTTGGGCCAAAAAAGTTAATGAGCATAAGGATGCACTCCCACCCTGATAATCTCTTGTTCCCGCTTTCTTTAAACAATCTTTCTTTGTCTGTGCCTATTTGAAACCAATCTGAGCCATATGTAATGCAAAGCATTCTAGGATGCTCCTCAATTCTTAGACTGCTGGCTTGAATGAGGTAGGTATTCAAGAGCCTAATAAGCACCTGGCCAACTATTCGGCAGTACAACTGGCCCTGCGCACCCAAAAATAAAATATCATAAATTGAAATGGCCAAACTCATTTTCAAGTATTAGCTTGGTCAGGCCTTTCAGAATTGAATTCTTGCCAATTCAAGAATTGTGCAAATTTAATTTGACCATTCCCTGGTCAATAGGAAAGCACTTCTTCAACAAGCTTGCATAAAGACACGTGCAGTTGTGAAGACAAGGAAAAGTACCCAACACACCGTGAGAGTACCTACCACAAGCTTCGTCATCAGAAACTAAGCCAGTACCAGAGGAGTGGGTGGAATTTATTGACCCCACACATAAAAAATACGTGGCATTTTTCGCCACGCAAAACAAATGATCTTCGCCTGGCTAATCCTGGTGTGACCACTGCATAAGGATACAGTATACAGTCAAATACAGTATGCCCTGTTTAGATGTTTTACTTTTAACAGTGCCATGCATGTAATTATGGCCGGTTGCTTCGTGTAACATTTGTATAAGTACAGTAGTACAGAGGACCACATCCACTGGTGGTTCTGTGCGCCTGATTAAACCTGGCAGGAGGCTGTTTAGCCTCAGGCATGAGTGTGAATGAATGTGTTTCAAAGGGAAGCAGCTCTTTTAGAGACATATCCACCTCAAAGCCACACTGTCTATAGAGCACAACAGTTGAACATAATGCTTAATTAACATAATGAGTCAGAAAACGGGTCTTTCACAATACACAGTCCTGGAACTTCTCTTAAATGTACGCTTATTTTTTTAAGGTAGGTGAAAAAGCATCATAGGAAAGTTTAACTTGTTGAAGAGTTTTTGGAAAATTCTATAAAACCATGCAAAAATGAAACCACATGTGGAGATAATAAAGATAATTGTGAATGTAAAGCTGAATATGACCAATATTGATCATATTGAGTTGGCAGGTATGCCATCCACCAAGTTGCGGGCTGATGGGGCCTACCCCACACCTATACAGCACCGAGAGTTTGGCAATTTTCAGGGTTTCGCTTTTTTAGCTTTATCCAAGAGTTCTTTTGAAAGCTCCTTGTTGCTCATGGTGGATTCTTTACTGCATTACCCAGCAGTGGAATCCTCTAGGAACAGCTAATTTTATTCTGTTCTGGAGAACTTCTGTTCCTAAGTAATCAGAATCACTACAACTGAACACAGGTGGAGTCCAATTAGCTTGGTGTGTGATCTGGAAGGTTATTTGTTACCCCTGAGCAAGTTTACAATTGGTATGACAAGCCAAGACTGTTCAGACTGTTCAGAAATTGAGAATGTTTTTTTCACTTGGAAGTTGTAGAGTAAAATGTGCAAATAAAGTTGGAAAAAGTCTGACTTAATAGGCTTTAATTTCAAGCTCTAAGGCAACAACAGGAGAAGTTTTTTATTTTTATATCTGTCTGCCCTCTTTGAAAAAAAAGTCTAATCAAACCAGAGTTTAAAGTGAAGCATGATTTGGCAGAGTGCTAAAGTGCTCAAGGGCTTTAGAGACAACAGAAAGAAACACATGGCTGTCACTGACTGCCCTCCCTCCAGCTCTCAGGCACTCTTTCATGCTCTCACACCACAGGACACCGACGGCTAACTTCTGAACCCCACTCTAGGACCAGAGCGAAGCCGGGGCCGAGGGGGGTCAGGAGCTGGGTAATTGGAACGAGAGTATCACTTAAGAAAGGCGTTGGCGATTTAACACAGGGTGACCCCATCGGCGGGAGCTGTCAGACAGTCTCTGTAATGATCCAGCCTGCACCAACTAGGACATACCCCAGCTAGCACTGCACAAAATCAGCCATAATCCTGGGGAGGTGGAGGGCAGCTACTGAACAAAATGCCTTTGTTCCAGTCAGTTACCACAAGCTTGAGAATGACTTCAGTCCATGTTAGTCAGGGTGATAAAACTCCAAGGCTCCAAGTAACATAGTTTAGACATGAGTCACTCTCATCATATGAATTTGTGAAAACTAGAGAGCTATATAAATGGACAGCTATACTCTATCAGCTTTCACTCTGTGTTCTTCTTCTTGTAACAGCTGGAGAATGAAGTCTGTCCTGAACACTAAATACATATACTTTCTGCTTCACTTCTTCTTTATTGACCTGAATTCAACTTCAAACAAAGTTTTTAATGTTTTTCTTGGAATTCACAAAGAGGCTATTCTGCAAACTGATTTATTTCTGCACAGCAACAAGCCAACATTCGTATGCAGTGTCAACAAAATATTGCACATAATTATGATGTTTTAAAATATAAAATAAGATGCTTTAGATCCTTATTCACCCACCCAGTCACAGTGGCTCCAGCCATAGAGGAATGATCCTGGATCAAAATCAAACTGAATTTCAAAGGGTTGAGGCTGAAATTGAATCAGTTGTCAAGGGTGGGAAACAGATTTTTTCCTGAATATAAACTTTGATACATTTGTCACCTGTGATGTCTCTACATCAGGATGTGTAATGTTCATTCAGTTGAGATAATTACTGTGGAGTATTATGGATATTTTCAGTTGAGGCCACTTCAGTTACTTGGCTCACTGAAGCAGTTCCGGTCATGAGCTTTGAATACAACACATTGACGCGGTACATTCTGAAGGTAGTAGTTAAGCTGTGAACTGTAAAATCTGTTAGTCTTCTCATAAGATCTGAGTGAATAGAAGGGCCAGTCACGACATTATTGACATGCTGTGTATTTATTTGTTTATGTGTATGTAATTACCTAATCATCATATGAGCAGCAACAGAAGCCATTTGAGTTTCATTGGTTATCTATCGAATTGCCACTAATGGCCCTGCACAATAGTTCCATGCAATGCACTGATAAAACCACTGGTCTGTTTTAATGGCACTGTCAGCAGCCCGCTCGTGTCTACTTGTGTTTAGCGTGATCATACCGGTCTGACTCCACTAGACAGAAGCAGAGAGCTGCAGTTAATGTATAATGATTCTCAGCAGCTCTGGAGGCTAAGCAAAAGGAAGGTTGGGACTGAGGCAAGGGGGAACTCCAGTGGCCGCTACGAAGAGGACTCAATAGCCATCAATCTGCCGAGCATAGTGAAAGATGGGTCCCTGATCAAGAGGAACGGATTTGTGTGCGACATTAGTTTTCTCACATCTTTATGTCTCTCTCCCCCTGTCTACCTCTCACTATTTCACCCTCCCTCTGCTCTCCCGCCGTTTCTCTCCCTCTTCCTCTCTACCTTGGTTTCTCTTTTCCCCCTCTCTACCTCTCACAGGCACTCACTCCCTCTGCTCTCTCTCTCTCTCTCTCTCCCTGTCCCCCTGTTAAAATGTCAAAGGAACCTTGAAATTCAGGGCATAAATATAGTTCAATGTTACATCATTCAGGAGGTTCAAATATCCAGACAGCCCCAGGTTTTATAGGACACAGGTATGGGCCATTTTCCTGGGTGACTATTTATGCTGTAGTTATAATCCGTTGTAAAAGATGAGTCTCCAAAGCCACTCCTGACCAATGCCTAATATGTATAAAGGGGTATAAGCCAATTATGTTGAATAACGACATCGCCGAAAAAAAAGGCATTTCAAGAAGCAAACTGACATAATCATAGCTGCTATGACAATGTACACAATGTATGTGTGTGCTCTGGACATTTATCCATTATTCCGTCTTTATAGGCGACATCGTTATCTGATTGAATCTTTGGATACAAGAAAGAACGCATGCTCTTGTAGCCTCCAGTGAAAAAATAGATACAACAAATACAATGAATACTAGACAAAGGCTATCGGTTTACTTCTGGCAGCCCAACTTGTCCTTGCTTAGTGTAGCTATTTTCAATTTCACAGATGGCAGGTTGGCTCCTTCTGGTTTACCGTGCGCCCTCCACCCTCCAGAAGTTTGTAGGCTTGATATACGAGTGCCATCATGGGAAATAATGGTGTGCCCAAGGTAATCTTTTACTTGCTGCTACAAGGCCGAATGAGAAGGCGAGGGCAGGGCTGCGGCGTGGAAGGGCCATGGGCTCAGGAATTTGAGAGCAGGCAAACTCGCACCCTACATTGAGGAGAACTTGATGGAGATGCAGATAACAGTTCAGATTAACGGTGCAGTTATGCATGCCTAGTACATATAATAACTACATTATATATCATTCAAAAATCCATTGCTGATGGCTAGTCAAGTTGTATACATTTAAGTAAATGTGTTAATTAAGGAGCAGGCCAAGCCAGATTAAGAGAACTGCACAGAAGGTTGCAATATGCACTGTTGAGATGGGAGTATAGCACAGGCGTGGACAACTGCATTCCTGTGTGTGCTGGTTTTTGTTCCAACCAATTATTCTGGCTTTATTTCCTAAACAGTTGTATAGAGCAATGCTGGTTCACTCCTAGTTCTGACCACGGTAAGGCCTTTTCTCCAAAGATACATGTGCAGTCTGTAGCTGTAGCTCATGACTTTACGAAACATTTCATATCAAAGAAATGATTGGGCTAATGAAATAATTAAGAGCAGAATTTGGCATGAAATTCCGAAACAGATTGGCCCTTGTTTTGCACCCAATATAACACATCAGCAGTGATAACATATAACAGATAACCTTGGTATTCCTCAATTTGGAAAACCCTGTCCCCCTTTTAAACATCATATTTACTAATATTAATGTTGGACAAAAATGTGGAGACATAATGCAGTTATTGTTGAACATTAATCATTGCATCACAATATAAGCAAGATTCATTTGAATATAGTAAAACAACATATCTTATTATGAAAGAAAGGACAGTGTGGTGTACATTCACCTAAAATATATAACTGATGGACTGATTATAACATGTGAAACGCCTTTAAAACATTGTTTCTGCATTTTTATTTACTTGCAAATGAACATGAATTACCTCAAAAAAGCAGAGAACATTTTAAATGGAGGATAATAAGCAAGTCTCTCTCAAAAGCTCAATCTTTTTGTTATGATATAAACCATAAACAGAAATAAACAGAAAATTACTGGGTCCATTTTCATGAACCGCTTCAGTTTTAACCATATCACAGACAATACACTTAGCATCACTGTTCATTTGGACAGTACGCTGATGCCATGTTGTGGATAAGTGGCTTAAATCATTGTAAACAGCAAGGCTACTGAAGCAACAATCATGAATCTAAATCATGGCCTTCTGGGTATAAACCCTATGGCCATCAAACAAGGATCACACTTGTGCGTGAACATTCCGATAAAAATTGAGAATAAAACCTAATTGTTTTCAAGAGCCAACTCCTGCAAAGTGCTTGGATCGCGTTGGTGCCTGCGTCAGAGACGTGTGAGAAGAACAGCACTAATGACACGAGACGATGGTAAGGTGTCCGTGCAATAAAACACCTTTATTTCACGTGCCAAGTTAAGTCGTGCACTAGAGCCAATTGCGCCAAAGTAGACCTGGACAGGCTCCCGGGATTGTGATTTCCAAGCTGCAAAAGCCGTGGCAAATGCTTTGGAAGCTAAGGACTCTGGCAGCACTTGAAGGCAAGCAGAGATGGTCAGTCGTCTTGGCAACCCTTTGCCGACTCAGCGCTCCGTCCCATGCGAGCAGGTGGCGCGACCCAATGCCAGCGCCGCAGGCTTGGACCCAAGATGGAACACCTACGGTGCCAGTTCAGTCCCATGACCTTGAGGGGTACAATCCAGACAGGCAGACTCTTCCTTTGTTTAGTGCTACACACCATGAGGGGTGCAGTCTAGACAGTCCCACCCTCTCTCAGGACTTTTTAGTTTTCTTGTGCATTTTAAGTGCATTTATCCCAATTTCTTTTTTCAAAGTACATCACATAGAAGTACAGATAAGGACCACCACGCGCAATCAAGCACTTTCCTCAGAATATTCAATCTGGCTGGAGATCACCAGATCGCTGGGCAACCCCGATAATCAACTGAAAAATAACGCGACAGGCAACAAAGTCCAATTTCTCGAGTCCTCTTGAATGTCTGCTGATTAGCTACTTAATACTGTGTAATCGCACCTGTAATTTCACTGACTGATGGGCTTATGAAGTCTAGGCATGGCTTGGAAGAATAAGCATGGCTTCCATCAGGGATGAAAGGCTCATTATCATCGCCACGTGCAGTTGGAAGGGCAGCGCAATTTCTCTGGCTGGTCAGGGCTCAAGATGGTTGATAAACAAGCCTTTGATGTGTCGCCAGGCCGAGGAAACCAGCCATGCTCCACCACGCTGGCAAGGTGGCAGAGTTGGCCTGGCGAACTTCGCTGCGAGAGTTCAAACCCAGACTTTCTGTTTTCTGGGGTGACTGTGCTTCCGCTTTTGTCAGAAAAGGGTACCCCTTTTGCCCCTCACAAGGGCACCGCTTTAAATCATTTTAAATCATCGCCGAGATTACTGGGGATAAAAGCCTGAACCGTCCTGAATCTTCCTTTAAGACATGACTCAGATAAAAACACCACAAAATTCCCTAAAATGTCACGTTGATCCTGTTCTTTAGAGCTCGATTTGTTGCTGAGCTCTTGTAACCAATTTATTTACTTCCTTGAACAGAGCAGTATAATCTCTGTTTTGGGTTTTTCCGTCCTATCCTCTTCAATCCACCAGTGATACTGGTTGAATCTCGCAGGCGTGAAAACATGGCTTAGCTCCATGTTAACCACCGCGATTCTTTAAATCTTCCTGTCTGCTCTGTCTAGGAAAAATGACTTGTACAAACTTCAAGCAGAGCAGCGACTGATGCAGGCAGTTGACTACCTGCAGGCAGTAGTGCAGGCAGTCACCAACCGCTGTGTCAAAGTCTAACAGTGGGCGTAGCAAATGAAAAAATGAAAACAAAACAACTGGCTGCACTGAGAATACTTGTTCACGGTTGGGAAAAGGTTGTGCTGTAATCCTTCTTGCTGTACCTCACCCATTGTGGTTGTTTATGCTATCACCATAGATGAATCACAACATGCAATGTGCTTTTCTTTGTTCTCCTAGCATATTATATTATATTTATATAACTGTATGGCTCCCATAGAGTCAATTTAACTGCTAAATTAAGTGCACATTACTTTGCTTGCCAGAATTCGCTATGTCCATGGCAGAGAACGATTCCCTGATGTCCTCCATCCTTTAATTATGGAGCCGAGAGACGGGATTTGTACTGTAGTTGCATTGTAATTGCACTGGCGTGTGATGCTGATGAACTGATAATGACAGGCATCTGCACACATCTACAGTGTTAGAACCTGCAGCCACTGGATGTCCAATTAAGATACTGATTTGTTTGTCTTTGTGTCTCTATCATTAATCTTCCTTCAAATCCCACTTCACAGTTTGACGTATACTTTGTCATCATTGCATCATTTACTGCCAGATTGCACAGTCACACTGAGCTGCACATGCCCATATTGTAGCAGTGGTCATCACTGCTACAATATATCTAATGGTATTTTGCTGAAATGTGTTTTGTTTTGTTTTGTATACCCTGAATGTGTTATGATGTTTTTATGATGTTCAATAGTGTTATGTTGGTGCACTAAGGCAATTTGAGGAGACGGCAAGAAATTAAGGATTTGAAGCAGGCAGTTGTTCCAAATGCTTGAGGCTAGACTATATATGTTTTGTTGTTGAGTTTATGACAATAAAACTCAACAACAACAACTAAAATGAAAGAGAGAATTTGTGTGTGTGTATGTGAGAAAGAGAGTGATCATTTGTGTGTGTGTGTGTGTGTGTGTGTGTGTGTGTGTGTGTGTGTGTGTGTGTGTGTGTGTGTGAGACAGAGAGAGAGAGAAAGAGAGATACATTGAGTGAGAGAGAAACTGTGTGTGTGTGTGTGTGTGTGTGTGTGTGTGAAAGTGAGAATGGGAGTGTGTGTGTGTGTGTGAGCTAGAGGGAAAAGAGAGAGAATGAGTGAGAATGTGTGTGTGTGTGTGTGTGTGTGTGAGAGAGAGAGAGATAATGTGTGTGTGTGACAGAGAGAGAGAGAGAGAGAGAAAGAGTTTGTGTGCGTCTCTCTGATTTGTGAATGCCCATCAGACCTTTAGCCTCCCTTATTAAAAAGTGATTGCACATTCCAGGGACCAGTTTGAGTCCATGTACTTCCCACACCAAGCTTGACCTCACAACTCATAAAACACACCAAGGTCTGACAGCCAGGGTCAGCGGCAGTCATAATACAGCGAGTCCATTTGAGACACATTGGCAGAGTGCTAGTTAGGAGAGTCCTAAGGGTATTAGGAGTGGTGTTCAAGGCATTTGCTTAAAACGTACATATTGAACTGCTTTCAGCAAGGATGTAATTAAATATACCTCAAATAGGGATGTTAAAGCAGGTAACTCCTGGCTTGGGGCTCTACAATGTGAAACCAGATGAGATGCGAGGAGAAATCGAAGGCCTGTTGTGCTCCATTTCCATTTGACCACAAATTCTATGACATCGTAACATATTATCAATAGAATAAATTAAACATTTACTGTAGATAAAAAAGATAATGAATACAGTATCATATGCTTCCCACGTGAATTGTACATGATTAGCTTGATTAACAGCATCGCTTCCCTACAGTAAAAAATAAACTTCAAATGCCCTGCAATTATGTTGTGTCAACCTGCTGGCAATCCCCTGTTGTTCACATTTATGAGTGATGATGGATGATTCAATTATATTCAACAAAACATACTACCTATGCTTGATAAATAGCTCAATAATTATCGAGGCTGGCACGCACAGTGATAGGCAGACAACATGGAAAAGAAAGATAATGACAGGACTTAATTGGGGAAGTGAAAGAGAGTGGCACATAGACTTGTGCAGCCACTATGGACCAAATAAGCAGGTTTTCTTCCATCTGCTGACAATCTAAGTGACGCTTTGGTTCCAGCCCATGAACCGCGTGATAGGCTGCAGTGGGAGAAACGCAGACGCTTTGTCCGTAGTGCCAGGATTCATAATGCAGCTTAGAGGCGCGTTTGCATTACACACAGAGTGTCTGTGTGAACAGTGCCTTATTTGCGAAAATAAATAAATAAATCATCCTGCCCAAGACGACATCGTTCCATTGACATAAATTCCTGGATATCTTTTAACAAAGCCGTAGCAATAGAACAACCATCTATAAACTATTCTGCCATTGTTATGTGCCTCATGTATCTTTTGATCGTGAGGATGAAATGCTGTATAAACACGGGGTGGTACAATGCCGTGACGCGGGGACTTGATCTCATGCGTGCGCCGTCGAAGGCCTGCCTCTTCCTCAGACCGGTTGGTTCATGTATGCCAGGGCAAACAGTGGAGTTCCCTCCTACTGAAGTGCTTCCTAGCATCAGGGTGAAATGTAACAAACGGGAACATGTAGTAAGCAGGCTTGGTGGATGCTGGTATTAGAGGAGCTCTATTTAAAGTCCTGTTTATCAGAGCCCGCCGCTGTATGTAGCAAGTAATATAAATAGTGCAGCCAAATTGCGATCCTTCACAAATCTAGAGCTCAAAACTGAAACTCAAAACATTAATTGTTCTACTTTAACGAAATTAACTAGTCAAACGGAATCAAAATGTGCAATGTACCAAAATGGGCACAGCATATAGGGGCCACACTCTCTCCAAGTCACAATCACTTATGTACATTTTGAGCGATCAAGAGTTTTTGCCACTGAAAACAGTCCCAAGCCAAGTACCCGTACAATGGAATGAATACAATTCAATATTCCGGCGAAGGAAAGGAAATGGAAAGAAATGATATCCCCATTTCATAGTCATTCTGTGACATTTACCACTGCGCTGCGTTGCAATGATTCCGTATGGAAACCCATTGACTCGTGATGCATGGTGAATGCGCATGACGACGCTAACGGTTTCGTGAGGCGCTTCGGCACCGGGCTCTGATGACTGAAGTGGCGTGAGCGCAGCGGCTGGAGATCATGCGATTGAGCCCATTCATTTCAAGAGGCAAATGCTGCGTGTTTATCTGCAGATTACGAGCGTGTCACTGTCGAGCCGCAGGAATTCATCACGAACATCCGGCAGTCAGACATTTAAAGAATGACTCCTTGTTTCAGAGGCAGACTCTGGGAGACGCTGCCTAATTAATATTGTCCTTTCCCTGACGTGCCTGAGTCATGTGATAGCAGGCGGTCTTCGGTATCAATTAATCTACATTGCCAGCTGTATTGAAGGCACAGTCAGTACAGTTTTGGCACCATTGACACTAAGGTTATCCTTATTTATTTATTTATTACTAAATATGATGACAAAACCAGAATTAAACCACGACACAACTTCATCCATCCATAAACAATCCAGGGGTGACTCGCGGTGAATAAGACAATCCACAAAACATCTGTTTTTCCTCACGGTTTGCATTGGCAACGCAGCGGCACTGAGCAGTCCCGGATGTCTACTCCAAAGTTGAATCCGCCCGAGTCATACGTGAGGATGATTTAAGGGTCCCCAGCAGGATCGACACGCCCCTCAGCTCCCCTGTTTGACGGCCCGCTCCGCGCTGATGCACGAGCCCTGTCAGCCGCGCCTTTGACCGATTAACAATCCCAATCAGCTGCTCTCTCCCATGTGTAAATTCACTGTCATTTCTTTGTCAAGGTTTTTGATAAGAGTGTTTTGCACCTTGGTGCTCCCGCGTGAGGAACCTTCTGCCGGCCAGGAGAACACTGAGGCAGTTGTGCTCGCTCATTCGCTAATTCCTTAGCCCCGGGCTGCAAATGTATTCGCCGCGATATAATGATCAGGGGTTTTCAAAATGGGATTTTTTGTTACGCCGAACAACAGGTTGCCTCACGAGTTGATTTCAGTCAGGTGTTTGCATGTGGGGAGAATAACCACACCGCGGCGGCTAAAACGGCTTCGCGGGAGCCGTCCTCGGGAAGCGGCGCGGGACAAAGGATCGGAACGAGTCACGTGTCTGCGAGCGGAAGATCTTCTCTTTTTTGCACATGGCTGAAAATGAGTTTCTTGATGCGGCGCAAGGGCAATAAACCATATCCTTTTTAAATTCCATTAGCAGCCAGCGCACCTCACAATCTTGAGTTTTCTCTGTCTACAGAAGCATGCCTTTGAATTTTAATAAGCAAAACGAGGGAGAGATTTCCAGAATGCAAATAGCCAATGCTGTTGTGACTGGGGAGAGGGGAGCGGAAAAAACACAGTGTGAAATCTAGGGCTGTAATGACTATGTAATCACATTGCGCACCATGCTCAGAATTCCATGGGGAGAATATTGTACCCCAAACTACAAGAGTCAAGGCCTCTGACACAGCATGCTGTTCTTTCAATGGCTCTTAATCTTCTCCAGCCTTCAGGCCTTCAGTTTAATCAACAACCCCAGGTCATTGGAGGCCAAAGGTGATATTTTACACTTGCTGCTACACTTTCAAACAAAGGAATCGCAGGGAAGAGACAGAAAGAGAAGCCATTTTATTTCGATGGCTAATTTCTGTCTTCGTGCTTAATAAAAACTGTCTTAACCTGTGAGACTAAATTAATCCAAACAACTGAATTCCCAGGTTCACATTAAGACAGATTTGCAAAAGATGAGAACTATACTGATGACAAACTGTATCTAATGTGACATTATTAATACATTTATTGTAATAGAACTAGTCTAATATAATAATAGTAGTTCAGTAATTTAGTAGCTCAAAATAACTCCTTCTGATTAAGTCATTGATAGAGGTTTAAATGGCCTGTGCTTATACTTGCACTTACAAGTACAAAGCAATTATAACATAGTATTATTATAATAAAGAAAGAAGATTCCTCTGATTCTTTGTCTAACATACTGAATATTCTGAAGTATCTACTCAATTACTTAGCAGAACCTTTGGCTGCATTTATTTTAGCTGTGAGTATTTTTGGATCAGCCTCTACCAGCTTTGCACAATGACATGGGGTCACTTTGTACGTTATCCCTGACAAATCGCTTTCTGACAGGTTCCCTGGGGATCGTTTATCGACTGCAATCTTCGAGTCTCACCATAAATTGTGTAGTGATGTTGGAAACTCACAAAAGTGATAACTAAGCCATTTACTATAATTGAATTCAATATGAAATGGTGACAATCACTGACTAATCCCTGTCGCTCCGAAAATTTGGATGCACATAGGCATACAGACGTACAAACATTCAAACTCAAGTCATACTAAAATGTGAAAATTCATAAATTAACTTTAAATATGAAAATCTGAAGTATGTTTCCCATGTTTTGCATTCAAGGATTTCAGGTTCTGTCTGCACTTTGCACCATCCATTTTCCTCTCAATAACTATGAGCTTGACTAATTTATCACTCCGATGTGGTATAGTTTCAAATTAATCCCACAATAGGCTAGGTGAATGAAATGATAAACTGCCTAAGCCAACCAAATCCACCATCAGAAATCAGCCTAGGCCAAAAAAGTTATCCAAGTTATCCAGATGCTCTATCAGAGATTGGAGTCTGGAAACAAGACTAGCTTATGGGTCCCTGCTGGTGAGAAGTATCTCCAAAATAGAATGCGTCCACCACCATGCTTAACCCTTGTGATCACACTGACTGGGTGACTGTGTTCGGCTTGCGCATGTGATGCTATGAATTTAGCCAGAAAAGTTGCATCTTTGTATCATCTGACCACAAAACCTTCTGCCACAAGTATCATTTGCATGCTTTGTCACATACTCCATACACAATTTAAGAATAATCGATTTCAGCAAGGATTTTGTTCTTGTCATTTGTACAGGAACTGGGATATTCTTGACATGGGAACATTGACACCCATCTCTGATGCATAACTTTTTCAAATCTTTCAAAGTCACTGTTGGATTCAAAGTGGTTTTACAATCCTTGCTTTCACTGCAGCTCCGTTTGGAAGTGTGCTTTTACCAGGGAGTGATTATGTAATATGATCCACTACTTAATGATGACCCAATTCAGATTTATTTCCTCCTCATTTGACAGTTTGGATGTTTTTAGAACAGTGTGAGCAGGAAAAAAACGCATGGAGTGACATCTCATCAGTTCAGATTTGGACCACGTATGTAGCCATTTGGCCTGAATGTTACCTGTGTGCGGACACTTAAATCAGAATTGTTCGGTTGAAACTTTGAAAGTTGAAACTTTGAAGGTCTCTAGGCGTTATAGAATTCAGGCTTTTAAAAAAAAACACATTGAAGCATGTGGTTTATGATGTTAAAGTTTCCATCTTAACCTGTTTTATTCCCTGTGACACCAGGAGGGGTTGAGGGAGGAGTGGAGAGGGCTAGATTTTTAGGACATGGAGGAAGTGGTGCTGTATTTCTGTTCTTACCCTCAGAGATGTAGGCTTTAGGGTGACTTTCCGTTTCTTTACAATTTATTTGTCTTTGACTGCCCAAGAAAGGGGAAATAAAAGAGCCTTTGTCCCACTGGAACGGTGTTTTGTCCACCTGCTCACCACCTGGTAAGGTGGTCACACCTGCAAGTTATCACAAGTTTTCAGTTGTGTTTATATTTTTTCAGTTAGTTACATATCCAGTTCCCTAACCATCACACTACACTGCCAGCCTACCAACAATCAAAGTAAGGCATTGCAAAAGACAAAAAATAAGAGACTATATTATCAGACTCACACACACAAACAGAAAATGCTTTTAAACAGTTCCTCTAACACCATGTTAAGCAAAAACGTATGTTGGAAAAACAAGCAGCTTACATGACCTTGTAAGTAAGGTTAAGCTTCTGAACACAGATAGTTTGGGAAAGAACCAGCCTTCCAGTTACAATGGACATACAATGTTATACTACAGATTCAGTAAGTGGATTCACCCTGAATGAGATTATGGGTTCTAGTTTCATTGTCAACGCTAATCCTAGATGAAGGTGTGTTACGGCATGTCATTGTTTATTCCAGTAGTTTTTTGAAAAGAGATGGTGGCACACCTGTGGTGCAGTTGTCAAATAAATGACTATTTCCATAGCGAACTGGCAATTTTGTCATGTCTAATGAAGAGCAAGCGCCATTGCTTGTAAGAGCACATTATGAGACTTGCTTTCACTACAATAAAATGGAGTATGTAATTGGATGGTAACACTTCACAATACTAAATTAAACTAAACTACCATGCAGGTGTGTCCATTTTATACTGAGAAAATCACTTTTCTCAATAGGACACTGATGTAGGTGTCGGGAAGAACATGTGGCACACGTTAGTTTAGTTTGTGTCTTTTCATCAAAGTCACATATTAAAACGTGTTTATTAAAAATATTAACTACATTTCAGTGATGCACTTCTGATGCTCCGCCTATTGTGACCAAATGTCCCACACTTATTGTCCCGCTTATCAAAACAATGGATGTTGTCCCGCTTAGGAAATATATCCGTTATTTTATTATATTATTAAGTAATATCCATTATCCTGCTCAACGTCATCATTGCCCAGTGACAATTAACATCATTTCAGAATTGTATCACTGTTATTTTGACTATTACCACATCTGCAATCGCTTCATTATTTTTGGTTTGTAATTATTCCTCGTTGTAAGGTCCCTCACCACCCATGCAATCATATCCAACCTCTGCAATGTACTGACCAATTATGTAGCCTGCATTTATTGAAGTGAACGTTTATTATTTAACATACCATAAACCAGTGAGCATACACATGCATATATTTATTTTAAAACACGTCTTACACAATTATATGGGTGTCATTGACATGCATTGAACCAATCCTTGTAAGTGCAAAGCTGGCTAATCAAAACTGTGAACTGCTTAGAATACTGGTTGTATTTCAAAAAGTTCTATATTGAACAATTTGCCTCAGTGAGGTGAAGTATAGCACATCCACAAAGCAGTCGTGTATTATTGGGGATTTATTGCATATCTGTCTATCTGTTCATATGTGCCCATTAATAACGTCACTAAACTAGCACATAATGCCCTGCGTTTGAGTTAATGCCCAGAGGTGGTCTGGGTGGACAACAATGCAAATTAATTATCACACACGAAACCTGCACATCCTTTAATGTTTTTATTGACACACTCCCCATTGCGCTGCCCAACCCATATATTAAGCTACAAAACTGGGCGGAGGTGAAGAATATTCTGCTTGTGATGGCAGAAATTAGCAATAACACTACCATTGACATTTAAAATATATATACTTATAGGGAACAAAATGTCAGTCGGTAACTGACCACCTGTTATAATCTCATTCAGATGACTCTGAATTATATGTAAAATTATATGTCCATGGGAACTGGTTCTTGATTGGTGACAGTACACAAGATATTTAAATATATACAGTGTATATATATATTTTTGTATCTACTGCTTGAATATCATACCAAGTTTTTCTTTCCCATCACAATCTTTAATAACAGTTAACACAGACTGCTGGTCTCTGGTGCACAAATTAACATAAACATGCATAATTAAGTGGTGCAGAAGGTCTGCACAAATAATCTATGGAAATTTATGACAAATACTCCCAGATAAAGATATTTAAATGGGTTTCAACCCTTGATTAAGTGGTTTATGGACCCCAGCATGTCCAGACAGGCAGCCAAGCATATATGCACACATGGGCATACACACACTCAAACACAGACCCATATGGACACATGAACCATTTTATTTGTGGGCTTCGATAAATGAGTATTGGTAGCAGTAGCAATAGTAATGTTACTGGTATTGTATTATTTATTCATTCTAATATTTTCTACATACAAGATTTTTAACATGCATGCTTTTTTTCTACCAGAGTGTGGCACCTCTGTTGGACCTCTATCATGCTACTCTTTTGAATCAGCACCTCAGCTGTGTGTTGTTCGAGCATGGATACTGTCACATACTGTACGAATGGTATATTCGACTTGTTTTCACTGATTCTCCACACTTCTCGACAATTAATGAGCTGCATCTACAATGTAAATGAAAATCATGTTAAACCATCCACCTCAAAGACCACAAACCATTAAGGATATTTAAACATCAGATTGCCCATCAGATCAAGGCCTTTTCTAAACACATTAGGGCTATAATTCAATATTGATTGAGGATGTTTAAAATATCGACGGCCTCAGCTTCTCTGCAAAGGCTGATAAGTCACACTTAGAAATCTGATGTTATTTTTCATCACACATCTAAAACTGCCTTAGGCAGAGAGGAAATGTGCTGTGTTGGCATTAGTCAAGTATTGAAGCCCTACTTGTTCTGATTCATCACAGGGTTTTTACACGCCATGCAATCTGTGAAGTCAGCACAGCATAACATGTGCTCTTCTGAGCAGGCCAAGCCTTTTACTATTTACATGTTTTTAAACATGGTCATCTGTCCCTGTGGCTGGCCTCCTCTGTTCTCCGTTTTGGTATTGTTGGGTTGGACACTGTCCGGTGTGGGTCAATGCAAGTGCGGCAGTGTAGTGTAATGGTTAGGGAACTGGACTTGTAACTGAAAGGTTGCTGGTTCAATTCCCAGGGGGAGCACTGCCGTTGTACCCTTGAGCAAGGTACTTAACCTGAATTGCTTCAGTCAAATATCCAGCTGTACAAATGGATTGTATGTAAAGAAATGTAAACTGTGTAAGTTTCTCTGGAAAAGAGCGTCTGCTAAATGCCTAAAATGTAAATGTAAATGTAAGTGCATCTGCCTCTGTGGGACTGAAAATGACATCCCTGCTGCCCGGCACATTGGCCCAGCCGCCGGGGCAGTTAGAGCTATCACACAGGCACGTCCGGACACTTGGGCCATCGAACTCAACCTAATGACCAGAGCACAAACAGAACACTTCCCTCCTACAGCAACGGGACACGCACTGTAGCTGCTGGATAGTGAAGACATCCAGGTGCAGTTCACCGGTTCACCAGAAATCAACAGAAGCTACACAATGAACCGAGTGTGCACCCACACATATGCACACATACGCATAATCGGCTGCCTCTCAATACATGCTTTTTGTCTTTCTTTTGCTCCTGCTCTTTCTCTTTTGCACATTCCAATGCACACACACACACACCTTCTGGAAAGAAGAGTCTTCCACAAATGGCTCAGACTCACCCTTCCACCTTGGGGAGAGCAGCCTTGGGTCATACGCTCATGGTCTTAAATGTTCAATCATAATTCACATTCACTGCTCACTATTGACGGCTAATGAGCCAGGGGCACACACGGCTGTGTGCAGCGCATCTCAATAAAATCTTCACTGCGTGCGTAAAGAGGAAAGGAAACACATGTTACTTCAAACCCCGCACTGCGAAAGAAGGAATGTCCCCATGTTTGAACGACATTGCCTGCCCTTCAATATCTTTCGCGTTAACAGTGCATGTGCTCTCGCTCTGTGAAGTTGTCATTAAATACTATTTCGAGGACTGATTACCATGCAGAGATACAACCATGCCACATGTACAGTGTGACTTTTAGAAACGGGGCGAGCAAGAGCTCTTTGATAATTCGGCAGCCATCCAATTTCTGATGATTGACAGATATTTTAGGCTCTTTTTTTTTTTTTTTACAGACGGATCTTTCATCAGGCCTGTTTTAGACGAGCAGGTCTCGCACTAATCACTTTCTAATTTCCGCATCAATGCAAGCGCTGAGAATTACCTTGGATACGCTGACAGATGGATTCCGTTCCCTCATGTCATCTTCCGTCTCCTGTGCGTCTCGTGTGTCAGCTCTGATGCCTCGCTGTCTGTGCGGCATTTGCAATGCTTTTCATTTAATCACGATCGCATTGGGACTTTATAATTAAAACGTAATGCAAAACGCTTCAGCCGGGTACCATTAAAATCGTTCTCAGTCAGTCTAGTCACGTCGCTGCGGAGGTCCATCGTGAGCGAAACGAGCTACCTCACCAGCGATGTTCAGACGGTGGAGAGACTTGTCCGTACGACGCAGTTCAAAAATGGGCGATTTTACTCGCGCTGGGTCGAAGGCAATATGTTGGACTGATTTTGTTCTTTATCGGCCTATGCGTGCTTGGATCACTCTCTATGTCTGTTTGTGATAGAAGGTCACGGGTTATGATAAATCTTTGACCGATGCTGATACCGACTGAAAATATGCTTGATTCACTAGTCATGGTTTTCCTCAAGTTGGGAATTGTGGCATGTCATTTCTTTGATTGCGTAATAAGAACCAGTCTTCGTAAATGTAGCTAAAATAGCTGCAACAAAATAGCAGCCATCTTTGTGCTGTGACTATCTTAGTAAATCTGGTCCTGATTATTTTACGTCCGCTAAACATACTAAACATGATTAAACCTAACACAATACAATAGTCTCAAATTCAATGCCTTACACCTAATATAACACTTTTTTATGGAGGTAAAATTTGAATTCATGATGACATATTACCAACGGCCTATAAAACAGTCTATCAAACGTAGCAGAAAATTGAGTTTTACTTGATTTTTTTCCTTCATTCAGATTAATGGAACTGCATTTTGAATTTTACTAACCATGTTAGAATTACTCATAAAACACCACAAACAGCAGAATCAGTACTTCATATCTGAAAGAATAATGATGTTGGCCAGATTTGTTGAGGTTGATAAAGTGGACCTACCTCAGTAATTTGTACATGTACAAAAGCTGTTCTTTTAAGCCCCTGGTGGTTCAAGCTTTTTTGGTTTATTTTATCTCAGCCATGGCATACACATTTATATTTTGTCCCTGATAGTCGTTGCTGATTATTATTAGTAGTTAATAATACATAACCAGAGGCACCAGTATTGGTAGTATTGGAAGTAGTGAAAACAACCAACTAACATATTGCTTCACAATAACAAAAAACTAGTAAATATCCCCTTCAGATGTGAAATTTTAGAAAAAAATCCTGTGTGAACTCCAATTGTATTCCATCTAGAATATGGAAAATGTGGAAAAAATTATGGTTATGATGTATTGCTCATGTGACTCTACTAGAATCCTCACAGTTCCCATCGGTGGACAATAAACCATAGTTTATATCAGTGCTTCTCAATTATTTTCTGTTACGCCCCCCCTAGGAAGAAGAAAACATTTCGCGAAAAAAAGCTGAGACCAGTTTATGTATTTCGCGGACCGGGGGGGGGTGCTACGCGAAAAAAGCTGAGACCAGTTTATGTAGCCTATTTCGCGGACCGGGGTGCTGCTACGCGAAAAAAGCTGAGACCAGTTCGTTTATTTCGTGGACCGGGGTGCTACGAAAAAATTGCGCCCCTCGGAACCTCCACGGTGCAAAAAAGGTTGTTTTTTTACGTTTTCTTAAATTTTGCGCCTCAAAGTCGTCACACGCGCCCCCTGGCATCGATGCACTATTTGAGAAACACTGGTTTATATGAACATGTTAAGTAAATAAATAATTGCTTATCGACTAGTCCTGGATACCTGTATCTGCAGGGCGATGCAAGTTTAATCATTTTCTAGGCATATTTACAATGAGAGTGAAAATAAACGATGTCTACCATGTCACATTACATGAAACATAGGTTATTGACACATTTTGATCTGTATGCATATGAATGTTTTGACTCTTGAGGCACTGTTTGAGTGTTTTTATAACAAATATCTGAATTACAGGTCACGGTGAAAGAAGAGCAATCAATTCAATCAATATTTATCAATATTCAATCACATTCCCGTGTTACTTTCATCAATGCAAACACAATTTTCACCCTTCATTTTTGTGATCGCTGATCTTGCCAAACTATGTTTGTGAAGAAAAGAACTAACACTTGCATTTATATTTAAATCAAAGTTAAGGACAAATGTTAACTGACCCCCAGCCTTCAAGTATAACATTCTGTGGTAGGCATGTGCTTATTTAAATGTGAATATGCCAGTGTTTGAAGAGCTTTCATTGTCTTAAAACATTGTTTTGCCGATTTTATGGGGGAGCTTATGAAAATTTAAAAGACATCACATCTGGCCGACTTCATTAATTGTGTCTATCATCTCCCTCCTAGTGCTCTACTGTTTAATTGTGTTTGTTTTGTGTGACTGAACTGTTTGATGTTTTTGGTTTTTCTTCTCTCCCTCTCTCAAACTGCAGGCCCTCTGTCCCAACACTGCAACATGCATCATGTCAGAGAGAAGTACAATCAAGAAAATGACAGCCTATTGCCCAAGAAAGGTTGCTCTACATAAAACAAATTTTCTTTGGGTTATTCATGCAAAGACTGAATTAATCCATACAGTGTAAACTGTTTATAAATAGGTCTCAGGGTTGCAGACTGAAAACTGCAGACACCAAATAACTAAGAGCTAATACTTTGAATGTTTACTTCACTGAAAAGTACTGAAGATGCCCTCTGCCCCATAGCATCTGAATAAAACACTGATAGACCTCCGCTGGTGGAGATGGACCTCAGAGGCTCCATGCTTCTATGCTCAAAGGTGGCCTTCCTTCTCCACAGGATACAACCCTGGCCAGGTTAGTTCATCACAGCCCCAGTGTGCACATGCAGGCGACACCACTTCCAAAAACAAAAATGCACCACATCCGCTCCCTCTGTAAATGCTGAGATGGAAGCAATTCACCTGCGGTTTTGTCAAAGCCAGGGTCCCGTAGAAGTCAATGACATGCTGGCTTTCCCTCAGTTGATTGGAATGCAGGGCAAATCCTCATCAGAAATCCCTCAGCCCCAATCCCCTCCGTGCTCTTATCTGGTGTCAGCTGTGGTGTGCCGTGACAAGCTAAGTGTAAATGTATACAGGCTTTCACCGCTGCATACAAAGTTGTGAGTATTGGGGAGAGCCACATCAAATACTCCAATCCCTTTGCATGTGAACAACGGCCTGAGCGTTATTTGGGAGGACCAAACCAGACCGAAGGGGGACTATAGATACGATGTCTATAACAGTGCTAATGGCATGCTCTTTCAGGCATTGCCCCTTTTATGTTTAGACCTTTTGTTTAGACGTAGATGTTTAGAGCAATTTTGCTCCTTCTGTTAACCACGCATCAGATATCAATCCACCCAAGTCACTCCCAGTGGACTCCTCTTTTTTGCTTACATCTTTCAGAACATCAAAACAGGCATCCCTTTACATATAGCTGGCCTCATTTTGATGAATACCATTTTTTCTCTCTAATTGCATTTTCTTGTTTACAAACCTGGAAACACTAATTTCCACAATGTGGGTACTATACGCATGGTGCAGTCCATTTGCGGGAAAATAAATCCATGTTTTTCATCACTTTTCAATGTACTGACATGTATATTACGAGAAAGCTTACATTTGAAATGTATGCACTGCCCGAATCCAGCAAAATTTTGTGAGAGGACATAAATGACACAGAGCTATATAAAGCATTGCTAAAAAACATTATTATAAATACTGAATGTTTTAGCATTTCAATGTAAATGTGACTAAAGCTTCAGTCTCTAATTCCTTTCCAGTTACTAGCCTGTCATACCCTGTGTTATTGCTAGAGCCTTTTTGTTGCACTGCTGGTAGACTGTGCTATGTTCAGCTGTGCATTAGGTGCATTCTATTTTGTAGGCCATTTCCATGAATAAGACAATTATCCTTTAAGGAAAAAAAACACGCTGTGGTGAATTTGGATGGTTAAGCTGCTTGCTTTTTTAATGAAATGATGTGGATGACCCCGCATTTTCTCCCCGTCCTCTACTCTTTATCTGCTGTTTGTTCCTTCCACTGCTCCTTATCTTAATATTCTAATGGTGGCCCTGTGTGATTTGAAGGTATTTTGCAGGGAATATAACAATCACAACAAATGCCTGCCCCCAGCGAGTTTGTGGTTTTTATATTACGGCTTATATCAAGCTTGTGTATTCATTACGTGCTCCTCGCCACCCTGCTGGATCTTGTTCATAGCTGCTTCGTAATCTGCGTTTATAGAAGGAATATGGAACCGCTCACCTAACTATTTTTTCACCAAGGACAACATAGACAAGATGCCTTCAATTACACCTCCAAAAATAGCCATACATGTCCAGTTTTGGAAATAATGACCTCGAAGCTTCCCCTGTTCAAAGGGTGATGGTGACTACTATGAGGCAGTTGCAGCGAATTGCCTGTATTTCATCTCAAAAAGGCAAGCAGTGCTATACAAGCTGGGGAATTGTTCTGTAAATAAGAGACTGATGGGAGTATTTTAATTTCTTGACAAAATAGGAAGATGTTATTTTCCTCATCTTTGTGCCCTCCTTAATCGACTGTTTCACACCAATAGACAGATGTAATTTGATGCATGGGAGGAGTATCAGTTCTTCTGTGTGACCCACAGTGCACACCATGCAGGGCATCAAGTGCTGTAACATTGTGATTTGAGGGGAAGGGGAAGGGGGAGCTTTAGTTGTAGAGAACTGTACTTCTAACTGCTAGAAATTTAAAAAAGATATTTTGAGGATTGTTTGCAGGCCTGTTCATAGTGAGGTGTCATAAACAGCTTAAAATGAATTATTACCTTATGACACACACCCCCATGCCAATGCAGATACACATATTACACCATGTATTGCTAGTTAGTTATGGAGCAAATTCCCACTCTGAGAACTATGTAATATAAGTTGAGTAAATATGTGATCTGACATGCGTAACTATGGTATGGCAAAAACTATTTTTTTGTCATATATTATAGGCAACAATCAGTAGAATAATAAATATAAATATGCATTTATATAAATATGCATTTATTTAATGATATATTATATAATAAAACCTGGGCGCAGTCTTACTTAAAAAGAACACACTGGTGGCCCGACTAGTGTAGAGGCTCCGCGCTTCATACTACCCCCGCGGCAATGCAGCAACCCCCATTTTGGAGCGCAGGAAGGGTTAAGGTCTGTGTTGTAACACTATGACACGAAACAGGTATGTTACCTATACAAGTAACATGAGCAAGAGAGTAAAGGCATATCATTTTGACATGTCATGCAATGCATGACGCCGAGTAGCAATGCAACATTACACCACCGCATAGCGCAGAGGATTATCTTTGTTCTATTTTAAATGAATTACTCCTTCCAATGTCGTTGCTGGCACATATTGCCGGAGCTATATGCTACATACGTATACTGTATACAGCACTTACGCTGGATCTATATGTAGCCTCTGAGTCACTGGTTGCAGGCCCTGATATTTCACCATTGTGTGAATTGTGATCAAACAACAAAAAGGATTGTGAAGGGTTGTTATAATTGTGGTCTTTGGATAAATCCATCAACATCTAAGATGAAATACCTAAGGGAAATAAGGAGCTGAATCGTTCATACTGTACTTTATATTATCATAGTGTTGTTCATACCGGAAGCAGAATAATCTCCAACAAAACATAGGACCACATGATCCCCAGTACACCAATATTAGGTGTAGATCATTTACTAAGTATTTATGACATTGAAGAAATGCACCATGAAATCCATGAGGGTTCTACATCGACCAGCGCTGCCAGTGATTTCCACTGATGGTCCTCAAACCTTGCTTCCTTTGAAGTGCCACGGATTTGAAATTAAAACAATCATCACCTCTGTTTACCAGGGAACTAATCATCCCACCGTGTTTGCTTTCTGCGCGCGTACACACGCCCGAGCGCGGATCAAACAATGATCTGCATTCTCGTTAATTGCAGGTGATGCGTGCGGATCAACAAATACATCAACAAAGGCACGCAAGCCTTATTTTCTTAATATAAATGCAATCAGGGCATGTTAAGGGGTTAGCGATTTCCATGTGTCTCCAAAGGCACCCGGGCTCTGTTTAATACACTCAACTTTTTTTTCATTTTTTGTTTTTTTCATCTCTGCGCACACACTCCCCGAAATTCGCCACCTCCACAGCTCAGAGCACGACGAATATGATGAGCTTGCAACCATCAAGACGCCTTGGTGGTATTTTTAGCAACAAGGAGCACAGCATGTCAAGAGGAAAAAGTGCTTGTTTAACTATTACCCGGAGGAAGTCGTGACTTCAGCTATCAGCTATCAAATGACAAGGCGTATAATGAACCCTAGGCAAACAACTATTCAGTAAAACAGCCACTTCACCAGCTACCCACATGGGTTCCAAGTGGGAACAACAAGTTCCCACTAGGAGCCATAGTATAGCCATAGTGTGACTAATAATCAGCTCATGCCTTATATGGGCCATACATGTCCAGACACAAGAGGATCCCATGGATTTTCATGTTATATCAAATGCTGTCTCCAAATTAACAGTGTTTTTAATAGCACCATAGGACAAACACTGTTGTATTATTTTACACCCACTGACAAGCCATTTAAATGGTTTTGGCTTGATTTACTTATTGAATTATTTGGAGTATTTACATATTTTCTTCAAATACCTGCATCACAGTGAGCCTGTGTGCTATATTATGAGATGTTTATATATGAGAAGTAATATTAATTCCAGAATTAATTCATCAATATGAGATCATTATCACCATTAAATCAGTGGAGTAAATTTTTGGGAATAACCTAATTAGATTTCCCCTACTGCGTATTAACAATAGATCAATTGGCTTTAAAAAATGCAAGCGTGTAATTCCCATCAATAGAAAGCAATTAACCGTCATTACTTATAAATTGCTCTTTTTATCCGCACAAGGCTATCTTGGCAAGGCTGAAAGGGAATACCTTCAGGCACACATTGAAAATGACCACAATGACTCTAAGCCAAATTTGGCGGCGCCTCTAACATATTAATGCTGTGCACTTCCGGCGACTAAAGAGTATGATGTTACTGTCCACTTGTCAAAATCTTTTACACGCTCCTTTACACATACTTTAACAAAACAAGAACCTCAGTAGATGTCGTTCAACTGCATTATCCAAAACGATGAACCAAAACTGCATCTACGTCACTGAGCTTTAAATTCTTCAGAGACAACAGATGGGTGCAACTTTGTAAATATTACATTTGAACACAGTTGATTTATGCTATGACCCTAATTTTATTTGTAATAAGCGACATACGCATGGGCTTACGGGAGTTTAATGGGACAGCAAACCTAGAGGTGGAAAATCAAATTCAGATTGCAGTCTGCTGCGCAGATGCCACAGCCTGGACCGACGCAAAAATTTAAACATCGGGGAACAGATTCATGCATGTAAACACAACAGCATTTACCAAAAAGGCAGATGAAATGACAATTTCCAATGCGTGTCGATTCTGCGCGCTTTTCGGATCAAATGGTTCTATGATTATGCATTATGCGGTGCCATGAATTCCCGCCCAGGACATGGCCCCCCATGTACTGGGGAATGAGTTATCGCAAAAAAGCAACTGCTGCACATTCCTTCCTTCATTTCACAGCAGAAAGGTAATCCTGACCCTATCAGTTTTTTCCTCCCTCAATGCATAGGTGATAACCAAAACAAGAGAGCCTGAATATAGTTAAAAACCAAACAAAACCAAGATCAATTGTCATGATTTATAGGCTTTCTTAAACAGTGGCTAATATGTGCCACACTCATCCTCATGCACACTCCCTTGCCTCTGTATTGCAGAAGAAAGGATTAGGGGACAGATACTTCAGAAGGGGAAGAGAAAAGCTACCAAATGCCCTATTTTCTTCTTTTTTTTTTTACTGATGTGGTCTCAGAACTTGCACCCCTGCTTCTTCTAACAGAACACACAGGTGGCTACTTTACCCCAGCTGATCCCCTTATCCAGACAATCCCAGTCATGTGACCTCTCCTACCCCAAAAAAACGAAACATGAAATTCTGCTCTCAATTGGGTTATTCCTTGTTTAACATTGTTGTGAGATCACTAAAGACTTAACTGATGCCTGAATGCACATGCACACACATACACACACACACACACACACACACATGCATACGCACACACATGCTCAACTTTCTACAACGTTTCCCCCGTGATAAAAGTGTGGTGCATGATTTTGTTTCTGGCTACAAAACATTAATAAATAAGGTGATAATGGAATCTTGCTTAAGGCCCTGCTTCTGAATACTAGCTGTGCCAACCCTTTCCTCTACGGCTGTGCCTGAGTGGCTTCGGCAGTTACGGTCCCCGTCCATGCTGGAGGGGAAGAGGGGGATTTTCATTCTGCCAATGTCAGGTCGCAGTGGAGTCCTCTGCCCCAACATCAGTCTGTCGCCTCGCCTCCAGGGCTGACTGGGGCAGCTTCCGGCCTGCTCGACAGCAAGATGAGCTGCCACAGTGGCCGCTGAGCCAGCAAGTCACATTACTCACACAAGGCTCTGTGTGAGTGTGTGAGTGTGTTGGTGTGTGTGTGTGGATGAAAGACAGAGAGTGAGCAGGTAGATGTGTGTGTGTGTGTGTTTGTAAGAGAGAGAGAGAGCAAGTGTGTATGTGAAAGGGACAGAGAAAGTGTGTGTGTGTGTGTGTGTGTGTGTGAGAGAGAGAGAGAGAGAGCGAGTGTGTGTGTATGTGTGTATGTGAGAGAGGGAAGACCGACAGATAAAATGTGTGTGTGTGTGTGTGTGTTCCTGCATATGCTGAGGCATATCCTCTCTGACCTGACTGTAATCCTTCCTCAGCTGAAAATGCTTCTGTTTTCTGCAGCTGTTGGTATGAGAATTGGGGACTTGATAGGGCCATTATATTTGCTTGCCTCATTTTGTTAAACTGAATTTCAGTCCCCATCCACCAGATGTCAGTTCTACTATTTAGGATATTGATAGCTTAATCGTTAACAACAATCTCATTTATTGGCATTAAAATCACAAGTGGCATGCATTTGCTACATTACTATAGAGACCGCCACAGAGTGACACCAAAACCCATATAGTTACCATGTCTCTGAACGGAAACATTCAGTTATGTTCAACACGTCATCATTCTCTAAATGTATTGAAGATTTTTTTCCCCAATGGAAAAAGTATACATATACAGTGGCCTCACCTCCAGAGCTGAAGATATGAGGAACACATTAATTATACAGCTACAGTATGCATAACTTTCCAGTTAATTTTGTTCATTAGTCACAGTTATTATTCTATTATTGAAGTTTTATTCATTTATTAGCGCACAAAAGGTTAATAATTACAACCAGCATTATATATGCAGAAGAAGTAAGAAGCTGAAAGAGCATATAAGAGAACCTCCCCTATGAACCAGTTTAGTTAACCAATAGTAAAAATGTAGCAATAGAGCATGAACAAAAAAATAATAGAACTAATCAATTTAAATTTAGAAAGAAAAAAAAAAAAAATTGAAGAATTAAAGGTTTCCAAATAATGACTCTAATCACAAGGTGGTCTAGCTTTAAAATGTACAGTACATTACACTAGATAATGCACATGGCTTTAAATGTGTAACTGTGTCCAGCCCATCTCTTTTTCATGGCCAGTGGCCTTGTGATGTGTCTCCCCCCTGACACTACAAGGTTATGGGTTCAACCCCAAACTGTGGCGCATGAAAGCCTTTAATCACGTTACTATCACTTTTGCTGGGCAATCAGCCTTATCCAGATGCATTTCAGTAATGGCCTTGCGATGGATTAGCATCACGTCCAGAAACTGGGATGACGTCTGACCCCTCCAGCCACCCTGGTTTCCATTCATTAAAGTGACACTGAGGTTAAGGCTTTCAAACTATTTTACAAGGCTTGATGAAATGGAATTCACATACTGGAGATGGAAGCTGAGCCAACCACCGTATGGACCACGGGCTGAAGTGGCATGACGGTTGCTACACTTTCAAAGGCTCACTCAAAGCATTTATTTTAAATTGCCATACAGGTGGAAGTGGATTAGTTGCTCATGTAAGGGACGACTCAGTCCATCTGTGGTGGTCATAGATGCGGTGTGAACTCAGCCTCCCATAGCCCTTGATGGATTCCCTCCATTGTCCCAATACTCAAGAGTTTGGGTGAAATCGATTTCGGTTGCTGAGCTCCCCTCGGTTGCAAAATCGACAAGTTCTTCTCCGATTCACGACCAGCGTGATTGATTTGCTGGTAATACATAATAGTCAAATAATTAAAAGGAGAATTCAATATTCCTCAACCCTAAGGCAATGGAGAATATAATTATTTACTGGTGTTTTTAATTATCCATCACAGCAAGTGTAATCTTACAGCCCACTACACTCAAACGTGTGTGCATGTCCCGGGCAGAGGGGGAATAATCCTATCTGTGCAGTCGCACAGGGGGTCCAGAGCAAGAATATCCCGCACTTATCTGAAGACAGGCACTGAACTGAAAATGAAAGGAAGATAACATGTCCAACACTTTACCTCTTAGCACCAGAGCTGCCCACGGACTCAAGAAGGACCAGATAACGTGGTAATTGTACCCACTCGTGGTGTTCTATTCCTCCTTGAGCCCGTTTTTGTGGTCCTTCCTTGTGTCTGAGAACTGGCTCGGGGCACAAAAGAAAATGTATTGAGTTTCTGAGCCCTCCTGTGGTCGCCAGGAGGGGCTCCACTTTCCGAGCCCTCCTGTGGCCGCCAGGAGGGGCCTCCCCAATGCACCACAGATGGTCTTCTTGGCAACCGTGGGGCAGGCTCTAAAGCCAGCTATTGTGAAGACCCGCTCCCAGGGGTGTGCTTTCAAGTGGCGCTGTGTGTCCCCCCCGTCCCACCCTACGTAACCCGCTGTACGCTCGAGGCCAACGGCAACCCACAAATCTCATGCCCACCAGAAACTGCCGCTGAAGAGCCATGGCAAGAGCCAACCCGATACCCGGCTTTCAATATCAAAGCAAACGCGGACAGGGGGGAAAAGAGGATTTAGGAGTGTCAAATGCAACAAAAGACAGGAACAGATGTCTATTCCCCAGATGGAGTCCCCTCTGCCCCGGAGCACCATTGCATTGTGGGTGTTCAGTCCCCTCCTCCAGGAGCCTGTGGCAGCCACCCTCTCATAAAGCATGCAGCTCCCCAACAATTTATTTGACTCGCCACTGGGAATTTGTGCTCCTGCTGCCTGCAGGGTAGACGGCAAGGCTGTAAGGAGCAATGACTTCAATTAATTGATCGCCTTTGATGGGTAATGACTTAATTACTTTAACATTAACAGCTGAGGACAATGCTAGGGACTTCTTGTGTATAAATGGCCTTTTTATATATAAATATAAAACGGCAAGAAAGAAGAATGGAGCAGGTAGAATTTCAAAAGAAAACTTGTCATGGCAAATATGTCACCACCCTTAATGTCATGCATTTAAAATGCACTATTTCACTAGAGGGGAAAAAAACCATTCACCTTTCTGTAGAACTTATGCTTAAACAAAAACTGCTGGATCATATACTCTCTCTCTCTCTCAAATGTGTTTGACTCTGTCACAGGTTATGAAATCAGTCCATCACTATTCACTGTTGTCAATAGTCAAAACCAGTGACTTTGGGTAAAAATAATCTATCACACTATCTATCAGTAAAGAATTATTTTTCAATACAGGTCTACCCTATGAGGGGTTGGTTTAATTAACTCACCAACACACACTAAAATAAACATCTACAGTAAACAACTAAAAGACACCCATAGGTTTAAAAATGTTGTTTAAAAAACAACAAATCTTTAAGGAACCACAAAAAAACATCTTGCATGGAGGCCATGTGTCTACCCAAACATTGAACAAACGGCAGGAAAGTCAATGAATCAAAGAAAAAATGAGACAACCAACTGTAAAATGTATCGATAGGTTAAGCCTCAAAGCACTTTTCAAAATCCAGAAAGCTTTTCATCTTTAATAGCCCTGCCTGGGAGATAAGGCTGGAATAAGCTGTTGCCTTCTCCACGTTTCAACCGTGCACAAAAGGAGGGCAAGCTGAGATCACAGACACACAGCATGCTGTCTTTATCTGTCCACATGGGGCAAGAATCTGTGTGGGACCCTTAATGACTGCTCTGAATTTGAGCACTCGCTGACAAAGGGGGTCGCATGTGCAACTATCACTGACTGCATTAAACAGTGCCGCACACCAATTAGATGCCAGACTAGAAGGTCATCAAAAAATATATGGTTCATTAAGTAATGATGCCTCATGGCACCACCTGATTCAAATGCACCCTCCTGGTCTCTTATTTCCTTGGTGCTCAGGTGGTGGGGTCACTGTGTGTGTGTGTGTGTGTGTGTGTGTGTGTGTGTGTGTGTGCGTGTGCGTGTGTGTGTGTGCATGTGTGCGTGTCTAAATGCAACATGAAACTGAAACATGTTTACCCAATAACTAAATGTAATGTGTATTTAACTACATTTGTATTACATTTGGGGATTTATTGATTGGGTCATGTTTCAGTGTATGAAATACTTTCATTACTAATTTAATGTAAGAGTGGGCAGTAAAATGAAACAAAGACATCAAAGTAAATCAAGAACTTGGGAGTTTGTGTATGCGACAATTCTGCAGTGGATCATTACATCAAATGAGCCTTTCTGCATTTGAATGAGTCATCAACTATCTATAGGAACACAGTAATGATGTTAATACAATATACAACAGAGGCGCTAAATGACAAGTAATAGGCTACATCTTCAAATCCGTGCCTCATTTTCAAAATTCTCTGGGATTTAATCAGATGTGAAGGTCCATAGGTTAATGGATTTAAACAAATCAGCTGGTTAAATTCTGCGTATGTGCATGACATTTCCAATCGCAGCGCTGTTATGAGTAATCTAACTGAGACATTAGTAATAAACTGTTTGCATGCAGTATGCTGAGCTCAATCAGCCAGAAGTAATGGTGGAATTATACACATGTGAAGGGGCTTTCCACATGCAGTGCCTGCGATTGCGTGTAATCACTGCATATGTATACAGAATCTTTCAAAAAGCCATCACCCTGGAGGTGAAAATTGGACAAGATTGGGGAAAAAACTGAGATGGGAAATGTACATATCCCTAGCCTTTTCTATGAAGTGTTCTTGCCGGTTTCGTGCCGGCAATGCCTGCTCGCAGTCCCCCCCCCACCCCACCAATGACAAAATTTGACAGTATGAAGTTCCAGCCGCTGTCAAATGGACCTTGCGCGCGAGAGGCTCTGACAATTAATCATCCGCCGGAGAATTAACACTGCACTTAATAAACACTGCACCGCTAACCCCATCTGAGTAGTGCTCCCAGACATCATCACATCACAGCGAGCTCCCACAGCCCTCTGGGGGGTGCATGGCAGGGAGGATCCCCCCCCATCCTCCCCACTATTATATCAGAGTGATCCAGGCAGGGACAGATGGGGGAGCAAGCGACGATTCTAATGGAAATGAGAGCCGGGAGTTTGACCCTTTGAACGCGCTGCGCTTTTTTGTCTCGTGTCATCAGCTGCCTTTAATGTCAGCGGGCCCACATGCACAGGTCTGTTTGTTATTCAATTCCCCTCGTCCCCTCCTCACTCTCATCTCTCTGCCGCTGCGCTTTCTCTTCCCCTCCTTTCCCCTTTAAGGCGGCGTTTTCTCACCGTTCTCCTGTTTTTCACCACGCACGGCGGATTGTTTGTCGAGTTCTCCTTGACTGAGGCCGTTGAACTTGTGCCGGGTAGCCGTTGTGAGACATAAGAAGTTCATGAATGCTACCAGCCAGCCTCATTTCCTTCACATGTATACTGTGCTGAAGTATATCGTATATGAATTGATGAGGCTTTTTATAAGATGACGTGAATGCAATTGAAGGCTACAAAGGCTACTATGAAACTTTCGCTTTGCTTGTCAGTTACCGTTACCCAAGCCAGCTTACAGGCCTTACATTTGACATACTATCCATAACTACAACTGATGTCTTATTTACTGTACCTTGCTCAAAGGTAAAACACTCACCCTGGGACCCAACCCTGCCTCTTTCAGGTTACAAACCCAGTTCCATAACCACCATGCCAATCTGTGGTTAAATGCAGCACACGTTTTTCATGCAACCAGAATGCTTGTCCATTTACATCATGTACATTTGTTGGTCAGGAGATATGCTGTCCTGATTGTTCTCCAGGATTACAGGGATCCACTGTGGAAGTGCAGTAGTTTTAGTCCCTACCTCCTGCTGTGTGACAATGATATAGCTGTTCTTGTTCTTTAATAAATACACTGTAGATGGAGAACAATGTACATATGGTCATGCTGGCTTTTATAATTTTATTCACATAAATTAAAATATTGCTGGCCCATTACAGCCAATGTACAATGCACACCTGCTGACAATATAAACATAAATATTTTAATATAATGCATGGTATCACTTAGCACTTAGCAAGTCATTTACAGCACACTTTCCAATTCCATGCTGTTTAAATGCAATTTCATACCACACTACATAAAGCCCAGATGATAACAAATGACGATTACAAAAGAACCTAAGCTTTCCTCTTCAGGGGCTTTGCAATATAGGCTTTTCTTATTAGAACAGAACAAATGCATTGGTTTGATACACATCATAAGGCTGTAACATGTAGGCATCGGTCATATACACACGCACATGTCTGGTACTGCATGGCCTCTTTCCATTTCAAATCTAATGGTGGTGGAATGTGGCATTGCTAGGTGAGATGTATTACCTGAAAACTGCATAATTTGAGCTTCAAACGTACAAAACATTATGGATAAAAATAATGATCGGCTCCTGCCACTTTGCAACAGTTGAGGAAATGAAAGTCTTTGAAGTTCATTTGAAAGAAGCCCCCCCCCCGACTCACAGTATGCACACTGTACCACCCACCCCTGTAATAGTAAGTGTCCTTCATGCGATGACACGCAGTCACCTGATGTTGACTTGACTGACTCCCTCCGCCGGGCAGCTTCCCCACAGTGATAAATGATGGCGGTTCATGACACAGAAAGCACTCTGTCCTGCAGCTCGTCAGCAGCATGCTGATCAGCACACTGGCACAATCACGGCTATCCGAAATCATTACAGTGGCCCATGGGAGGGGGAGGGGACCTTGCCCCCCTGGTCACACTGTGTCAGTGATTTAAAGCACCCTGAAAGTCCTTTGTAGCCACACTGGGTAGGTAAGCTATTCACTTGTCCTATGTAATGCACATGCCGTACCACAAATAGTGGCAAAATACTTCAAATGTAGCCCATTTGCCAGATTTGTCATGCCAACCTCATCTGGTTTTCAACCTCGTGGTCAGGAAGACAGTAAGTAACTAGCCAACATTTTTTAAACTGGTGCATCAACAGTATTTCATGTGCATGTAAGTGTTGAAAGGCACAATAACCTTCAGAGGTAAAGTAATTTATAATTGTATCAGTACCCCTTGGAAATACTGAGAATTTGGATTGGGTTTAAATGATGGATTATGGCTAAACCTAGTGTGTTTGTTCTTCATTTCCTTAAAATGTTGAATACAAAATTGTTCATGAAGATTCAGCCTTTTACAGAGGTTGCACTCAGTGGTTCTGTTCTCTCAATTCACTTTTTAAAGATTTCACATAGATCTTAATTTATGTTTGACATGAGTGCATCAGTGAATGCGGTAGGTCTCATTTGCGGTCTGGTTCTTCTGCTTAGATTCAATCACATGTACAGCAGCCTAGGTTCAACGCCCTGGGTGTATCTCTCAGGAACCACCCAATAATCGCGGGCAAGCGAGCTGCAGTTCTAAGACACGGAGATAATATGTGGAGTTTAATAGATAATGGTGTGAAGATATGGACGAAGATGAAGACGATACCACAACCATGCCCGTCGAGGCCACCATGCTGAGATAAGACGGGAAGGCGATGGGGAAGTTTTCAACTGCAAACAAAGAGATTGCTCGCTGTACATCATGCGTCGAGTTTGTTTTATGCATGCACGTGCATAGGTACGGATCAAACATGTAAATGCCTGTGACAGATATCTCACATTCAGTCAGTGGTGGCTTCAGGGGAGACATATGTTTGTAGAATTCTTCTATCTTGGCAGCTGTCATGGATTTTGCGGATGGTTAAGTTTTCAGATAAATAAATTCATAAAAAATGTATACCAATGGAACCCCCTCTTCTGTGCAATGATGTGCCATGACACATCTATTTCAGGAAAATAAAAGATTGTTTGTCATTCTGTGTGCACTGTTCTCCATTTATGGGCAGAATTTTGCAGGAGGAAAAGTTTTCTGGCAAAAGTCCAAACTATCCGAAAGTTTACCCCAGCAGATGCGTTTCCATGGACACACAGGTTACTTACAGAACCACTTCTAAAGTCTTCAAAAGTATTAGTAACTAAATTAAATCATCCGCCGGCAACTGTTATTTGATATAATAAAATCCTTATACTCGTTAACAATTTATATACATTTAAATGTTTTAAATATTTTGTTATTGGACAAAATAACCTCTGGAATTATGGGACCTCAACAATGATACTGAAAAACATCTGACTCATTACTTTTCCATTGCCATATTTTTCATAAAATAGATTTTAGCGTCTATAGCATCCTCTATATTAAAATGCAGTTTTCTGAGTAACATGCATGTGAAGGTAGCTTGGAAAGAAGGAAATATGTTAACTGAGATCTGCTTTGCCCTTGTCTACCTCTCCCTTACAGCTCCTCAAGCCATTCCAAATTGTGCGTCAAAGCCTTATATGCTGTTCATTCTTCAGTGATTACTGGAGCCTGACAATTGGCTGTCTGGGTCCCCCCCCTGCTGAAACCAATGACAGAATACTCTAAATAGCCAGGAGCACTATGTTATGAATGAACTATCACAGGCATATGGACTAAAACCTCCATTTCCCATTCACCTGCTCCCCGAGATATCCCTCAGAGCTGTCACTACTCCCATTGGACCAGATGAGACATCTCAAATATAATTGGTGCAAGGTTTGGGGGGTGGGTGGAGTTTCTCTCTGTGTTATATATTTGCCATCATTACTAAGGATGGCTAAATTAAGCTGGCTAGCAAGCTAGATTATAAGGCTGACTGCAGTTATCATTGGATACAAGGTGATTAGCATGGCTTGGCCTGTATTGGCCTGAATGCAGTAGCTACAAGCTAGTTTTGATGATTGAAACTCTAATTCTAAGTAGACTATTGTTTGTAGTGCCTACCCTTTGGCAACCATACTGGCAACTACATTGTCTACTCCACGATTCTATCAATACACTGCATATAGGCTACCTTTTGTGATTCTAAAATAACATTTTCTATTAAATCAGTTGGAACGTGCAATTTATATTCTCATTCACAATTATAACTACAACAGTGAACTAATGATTTAATGGCATAATGTGTCTTTTTGCGTCTTTTAAAAAACGCCTACTTTACAATGACACATTTCCTGCCACAATGAGGCAAGCAAGGGAGAAACACACCTAATAAAAAAAACTGTCCATAACTCGTGTCTTTTAAGTAATGAAATCAAACATTTAGCAGTCAACTTTACTGCCCAGTGGTAAAACATCATTATTGCAGGAGTCGGTTGTTCAGTCACTCAATCTGTCAGTCCACTGAGAATAGTTAATTTAATGTAGGCTTAATGTATTGTCCAGCAAAGACTGAGCAACACACTGAATTGATTGTTCGATTGTGCTCATTGTGACTATTCATTTTCATAATAAATCAGGTGTATGAATTAAATTATATATAACTTTGGTGGCAAAATAGTCTTCAAAGTCAGCTCATGTTCTTGGTTGCTTTGTTCTCAGAATGGTAATCAACAGAATGTACCAGAAAAAACTATTCAGTGTGTTGCTTACTAAATTAAATTAAATTAAATAACAATTTATTCAGTGCTCTCTCTCTCTCTCTCTCTCTATGTGCTCTCCCTACTTAACGAGAAAGGGACAATCCTGTTTGCAGGACTGCTTCCAGCAGTTGCAGCCAAAAATAACACATACTTAATTTTGTGTTTTCAAAAGAACAAAGCACACTGCAGTTATTAATTTTATTCAACAAGGCAAAGATCCAAATGATCCCATCAATCAGAAAGATGTGCTTTTCTGCTGGTAATGAGAAATAACATCTGTAATCACTAAAAGTGCAAGCTCCTATTCCACTGTATAACATTGTAGACTCACATGGATTTATATGCTCTATGTGAAGGACTTTGAAATGATACATATAAATCAGTGGTGATGTGAGAATGAGGCTTCCTGAACCACCAAATGGCTGCCATGCGCCATCAATGACTTACTTATTTGAACCAATCACAATGCCTTACAATGGAGAGCTAGGTCATGGGAATCACTCATAACAGGTAATGACAGGCAGTACATTACATTTCCAGCCACAATGGGGTTCATGAAACCTCACTCTTCTATCATTACAATACAGGACTCTATACATCTAACTACATATACATATCTAGCTGTGCTCACACAATAAAAGCCTTTTGGTACCAGGTGTGTGTGAATTGTGTTTTCTGTGAAATGCAGTGCATGGGAAACCATTTCATTTTCACAGGTGACTGGGGAAGGAATGCAACAGAAGAGGTTATATCTGCCCTCTTAAAGTTTTCAGCATATGCAGTTCCATCGAGTTCACCTAAGAGCTGCCTCTAGAGAGTTCAGAGCTTGTTGGTTAGTGTGCGTGTTTTGATAGGTCTCGTACTTGACACTTGGATTCGGATTGACAGGGGACTGAGCCCCCTTCTCTTATCGGTTTTGCAAATGATAATGAATCCATCTCAATGTTTGTGCATTGCATTTTCATGCTCAGATGCTCCATGTCTGAGTGGATCTACAAAGAAATGGGGAAAGTAGGACTCATCCCTGATGGCATAGTATGCAAACTTAAATCGAAGCTGCCTAAGCCTCAACTACATTTCTTTCCAGCATTTTCACAGGAAATAATCCGCCCCCAAAAAAGATAATTCAGCTGTGGGCCAAGTCTGAACATTGGGACCCTCGGTACAAACAAAGCAAAAGTCACTCCATAACGTGATACAATCCATTTGGTTTTCACTTGGGAGTAAACCACTCTGAATGGTGTTGGTTGTTTTATTACTCTGTGATCTGAGCTCAGAGTGAGGCACTTCTCTTTTTGTGAAGGTTAATTAACTTTATGAATGTTCAGTTCTCCAGCAGCAGCTGCTAATCATTGTATAGAGTCATCTGTTGATTGTCACACGTCGCACGTGCATAGTCGTAAGGTCCTCGGTGGGAGCGATACATTACGACAAAGACAAAACGGCAACGTTCAGAGAATACTGCAAATAAAACATTGATTAGGATTCTGCTTACCAACAAACTAAAGACCGAACGGTCTTATCTGTGGGCTGCCGAGCGTACTCCGCTCCCCCCTCCCTCATGCTCCATAAATGTGAAAAATATGCATGTCATCCTCAATCATCTTCTCTGCATGCTATTGTGCGTGGAGACTGCCTCTAATTTGAGCTAATAGGAAGGAAAATGGCATATCCTATGGTCATAAACTCCACAGATGTGATTCATGTTTATTGGAGCCCTGCGGCTTATTTTGGCATATGTCAAACAAAGTCAGTTGCAGAATTAGAGATTCTTTGTAATGCAGAGGAACAACTTCGGAGAAAACAAACTACGTTTAAAACGCAACTAAAATGTTAAGGAATCAAGGGTGCCACTCGGAATGTGGAATCTTTTTTTCAACACACTGAATTTCACCATGATATAGGACTTTTGTTTTTGACTAATTAATTAATTAACATAATTCATTACTGGAATAGCGCCTCAAAATATCTCAACTTTCAGAAGACATTTATTACTTAATCAAGTATTAGTCTCCATGGGCAACATAAAGTCTTTCAGCAATACTGATCCTTTACTTTCTGGATAGTTTATGATCTTAGAACTTCATATGCACATGCAGCAGCGATGCAAGGCCTGTGGCACATTAAATCAAAATGCATGAATATGTAAGGTACTATAAAGCATTAAATATAAGACAGTGCAAGAACTGACAGGATTTTCTCCAGCGAAGGATGCAGAGGACTGAGAGCCATAAATTTGCATTACTAGTTGTGTCAGCTTCCAAAAAGCACTGACCCCAAGCAATCTGTTCTGCTTCATATTTCTGCCAAGTATTGGTGAAATTTATGGGCACTTAAAAAGATTAGTGATGCACTAAGCCCAAGGATTCAGGTTCCCCCCGTCTCGTTGTGCTGCTGAAATTTCTGGAAATAAAATGCTTCAAGGTCCTGCTGACAGTTAAGCCAATGGGCAAGGGCACTAATACATGCTCCTTGGTGACCGCACTCAACATCTTACTTTAATGCTTATGATAATCTTAATGTGCAAACTGTCTAAAACCTGAAGCACAAGGACACAATTACCATGGGTTTTTAGGTATGATTCAATTAAACGGCAATACACCTTTATAAATGCTATCTTACATCGAACCTTCTGAGGGGGAAAAGAAGCACGTCAAAAATGTCCAGCTTCACAACTATGTGTCACTTTAAATGAAAAATGAAAAACCACACAGGAAAAACAATATCATGGTAGCTTGACAATCTGTATTGGTTTGCTACTATACACTGTATACCCTGAATGTAATGACAACCTCGCCCAAACTGGGACATTAAACATAAGTTTGTTCTCAGTAAATGTGTTAAATTTGGATAACTGCCTTCAACACATGTAACACAGTCAAGAGTTTGTTTGTGCCTACCAAAGACCAAGGTGAATGGTATAAAATGATTTTTTTAAACAAGACCCCATGTCATTAAATTTTACATTACATTTGTAATACAGGCACTCCTCACTTAACAGCCGAGTTCCGTTCCTAAGACTAGGTCGTTAAGCGAATTGGCCGATAAGCAAGGAGCCACCCCTTACCGATATTTGTAGTCTTGGAGATTGCGAACACTAGTGTAGTGAATACTGACCGAATGCGGGAACGAGACTGAGACTGAGAAAGGTGATGCGAGATGAGATGAGATGCTTGACGCTGAGACGCCGCGCTGCCGTTTCCACGACCAAAGTTCTCGTACAGCGTACAATACCAACTGGTCGGAGAGCTGGTCGTAAGTCCACGCGGTCATTAAACAGGTAGGTCGTTAAGTGAGGAGTGCCTGTATAAACTCAGTGGCCACTTTATTAGGTACACCTTTCTAGTACTGGGTAGGACCCCCCTTTGTCCTCAAAACAGCCTGAATTATTTGTGGCATGGATTCAACAAGGTGCTGGAAACATTCCTCACAGATTCTGGTCCATGTTGACATGATAGCATCACGCAGTTGCTGCAGATTTGTTGGCTGCACATTCATGTTGTGAATCTCCCGTTCCACCACATCCCAAAGGTGCTCTATTGGACTGAGATCTGGTGACTGGAGGCCATTGGAGTACACTGAACTCATTGTCATGTTGGTGGAACCAGCTTGAGATGACGTGTGCTTTGTGACATGGCCCATTATTCTGCTGGAAGTAGCCATTAGAAGATGGGTAGACTGGCCATAAAGGGATGCACATGGTCAGCAACAAGACTCAGGTAGGCTGTGCATTTAAACGATGCTCAATTGGTATTAAGGGGCCTAATGTGTGTCAAGAAAACATTCCCCACACCATTACACCACCACCATTACACCACCACCACCACCAGCCTGAACCATTGACACAATGGCACCAACAATCATTCCACGGTCAAAGTCACTTAGATCACATTTCTTCCCCATTGTGATTTTTGGTCTGAACAACATCTGAACCTCTTGACCATGTCTGCATGCTTTGATGCATTGAGTTGCTGCCACATGATTGGCTGATTAGATAATTGCATTAACAAGCAGGTGTACAAGTGTACCTAATAAAGTGGCCACTGATATATATATATTTTGACATATTACTTTTTGTTTTATCATTGGCTAAAATACATATGGAAAGTATAAAAAAGTTTAACTTAACTACTGTTTCCTGATACATTCTTGAGTTGTTCATGGGTTCTTACATGTTTTATATGTTGTTAATATATTCATCACAACTTGCACAGTTAGACTGCAGGCACTTGGCCCACCAAAGGCAGCGCTGGTGTGTCATGAGATGAGCAAAATCCCACAAACCCACCCTCCGTGGGCAGTGCTACAGGGTAGCACTGAAGGACCTGAATCTCCAGAACATTGGTCTTAGTTAGTGGTCTGTGAAAGCCCATATTTCCAAAATCATTCTAAACCATATTTTAAAATGGCCTGTTAGTCACATGCATCAAAGAAAGCTTATTGTGGTTTGGGGGCCACATTTTTGGTGGGGAAGTAATTTATTACTGTGAGCTTGGTGGGGAGCCCCAATCAGGGGCGGCGTTTGGCTGTCCGCCCCAGGGGGAGTGGGGAGGGTGAGCCGGCATGAGCTCACTGAGAAGCGCAGAAGGGTGTCTCCAGAACACGGGTGGGCGAATTCCGTCTCAAATTAAATGGAGTTTGCTGCCCTCTGAGAATTAGCTTGCCTCATCGAGATGGGCGTTGAGTTCATGTGGGGAGGTTAAAGAGAAACAAATAGAGGGTATAATTGGCCACGAAATTTGAAGAAAAATGAGAAAAAATCTGAAACAAACGTAAAAAAAAAATAATAATTACAGACCTAGCACGTTCTTCATGCTAAAGCCAGAATGCATTGGGGTTACCTTGAATATAGAGTCCTTCGTTTCTTCGGCTAAATCTGTTCGGGCCTTACCTGACTTCACTCTTAAACCTGAACACTGTGTGTGCCTCTATTCCTCCATTTCACACAGTTAACTTTGCTACAATAAAGCTTGATAAATACTAACTTATTAGACACTCTTGCTTACACAAATGGGTCAGTGAACAAATAGAACAAATTAAACAAAATTATAGAGGTTAAACAAAATTGTAGACTCTTTATATAAAAACACTATAAATTAAGGTAATACATGTTAATACAAGCAAGTCGCAATTAGCAGTTAGGAAGTATCTGTTATCATTAAATCTATAATTGGCAAAGAGGTTACAGCAACCTGCTGTTAATTTGTTTAACCTATTTGGCTGTTCTGGGAGGCAAACTTTTCTCACGATCCGCTGTGATTTTGATACATTCATTGGCTTAGAAAATACTGTAGGTATTTGACACAAAAGGGAATCAGTGCTGGACAGGCCATAAAATGGAACATGTCAACGTCACCAATTCCAGAACACGCATTATAAGGCTGGTTGAATGATGAATAAAAAGTGTGTGGGGGTTTGCATTACTAGCTTTCCATTGCATACTCTACAGTTCCCATTTACCCCTTTCGGTCACAGTACACAGCATCACATCTACTATAAGTGACAGGCCTTAGTCCCTGGGCATCTTTCAAATCAAGAAAGAAAAGCCTTCCCCTGGGAAGTGAACAGGTCGAGATGGGTTTGGAAAGGAGCAGAAAATTTGACTCAAGGAATTAAGTGTTTATTTTTAATACTGTCCCTTTCCGGGCACCATTAAAAATGGACAGAAATGCTACTTGTAACGGCAAAGGCAGAACCACACCTGAAGACATTATCCCAGATGAAGGCACTGCGAGCACCAAAACGGCAGATATATCTCAATAACCAAAGTCTTCTATCAATCTATTCGATCTAACAATAAACTAAGAGGGATATTAAATTGAACCGCTACACCATATGCACATAGCTGCAGAAGAATGACACTACACATATATTGTGTAGTTCGTTTCTAATTTATCACACCTCCCTATCCATAAAGTCGTTGCTCACTTTGCAGTCAGCAGCTAGCTTGAACATAAAGGTTGCTGAGACAGCTATGATTAGCGAGTTGTAATGTAGCTTTAAATAGCAGACTGCACCCGGCTATTCCCAGTCATACTCCTATGGCCGTATCTGCCTTTAGTTTTAAGACCATGGCCCTGTACCAAGCATAACACCAAAGGCATTGAATCACACACGTACATTAATAAACAAAATTAGGGACAAATGTCAATTGAATCCAGGCCATAGTGCCCTTATCGCAAGGATTGTATTTGACTAATCCATAAAAAGAAATAGCCTTTTGATTGAATGTCAGTGTGCAGTGAGTGTGCAGTTGTCTGTCCCCTTTCACTTTTATTTGAATCTTCTGGAAGTCTCTTCCTCACAAATCAGGATGCAAATTCTCTCCAAAGGTTAATATTTAATTTCCATTATAAAAATTGAAACAACAGTCGTCATAATATTAGACACATAGAGGTTACTGCCAAAATAAAGGAAACATTTGTGTAAATTAAAGGTTTTGGCATGGTTTAGATCCACTCAACCCCTTAGAGGGCAAGGTAAACGCCAATAAATACAAAGCAATTCTGAGTGATCACCTTCATCCTATGGTGAAGCATTTGTATCATCATGGGAGTGGTCTCTTCCAGGATGACAATGCCCCATCCACAGGGCAGGGGTAGTCACTGAATGGTTTGATGAACATGACAACAAGGTAAACCACATGCCATGGCCGTCTGAGTCCAAATCTCAACACTTACAGGAGATTCTGGAGTGGTGCCTGACCACTGACCAGTGTTTTCCACCACCATCAACAAAACACCAAATGATGAAATTTCTCATGGAGGAATACTTTGCCATCCCTCCAATAAAGATCCAGACACTCGTAGAATCTATTCCAAGGCACATTTTGGCAGTTACCTGTACATAGCACATGTAATTTTACAATTTACCAGGCTTATTTCAAACGATTACTCCCTCCTCACCTCTCACTTTTTACTGCATTTTATAATGATCTTCATCTCTTAGTGATATTAATTTGTCCTCAAAGAACAGTAGCAGTGTGATGTAGTGGTTAGAGTGTTCCAATTTTAACCTGAGGGTCATGTGTTTCTAACCCTGATGGATTATTGCATCACACCAGTGACAAATGCTGCCGTACAAATACGTTTGACATTATGTAGATGTAGTGTAAAGTCTACCAAGAACATGAAAACAAAACAATTCAAATGTTCATTAAATTCCAACTGCAAAGGGAACAGACTGCATGGCGAACACTGTCTGTTCTATACCCGATATGGGAATAACAGGACATGCATCAAGGTGTTTCATAATTAAAAGCTGTGCTCCCACGAAGAACTCTATTAACACCCCTTGCCCTGTTGTGGAATGTGACAGTAGATGTTTCATTTGTCCTGTGAAGTTTAACAGCGCGAGTTGAAAAGCTCGAGAAATGTCAGGAGAAGAAACAAAAGTTTCAGTCTCAGTTGAATTCAAATCACTGCGCAGTCACTTCAATGCAAGAGTACGTGGAAAGCACGTTTGTAAATGGTTTGCAATCGGTCACATGGGACATTGTCCTGCAAGTTATATGAGAAACATTTTTTTTAAAGAAGTAATGTATGCATGATGTGTCCTATGCAACTGATTTAGTCCTTCCCCCTCTTGCTAGAATTTCATTCAGTTCAACATTAGAGAGAAGAAAAAAAACGATGACGTCATTTATACTGAAGGTGGACGTTTGATAGAAGGGCTGATGAACTTTTAATGGTGAAGTCTCATTAGAATGCAATGCATGCATTTGAGATTATCTGAGTCGATATGCTATGGATGTCAGTGTTTAGCATGGCTGTGTAAAAAGAACGTTTTTTAAGCGTTCCGGCTCTCTGTGAAGCGATCAGAAGCACTGGCAATCAAAGAGTAAGACCTGAACCCTATTCCCCTGAGTGAGCAGAGCCCCAGTTGCCAATCGAAACAATTTATTCAAGCTTGCTAAGGGAGGATGTCTTACACAGGGCTGGTGTAGGATAAATAACGTGTATAAATAACACAGTGGATGTAGGGGCCACCTGAGGAGTTGATGAATGAACAGCAACACACAACAAGTGCATCTCAATTTATTCTATTTCAGAGTGCCTCATTCGATATAAATTAAAACATCTGGTTCCTGGTTAAAATATTAAAATAGTAATACTGTATATAAACAACATAAAACTGATTTTATATACTTTTGTAGTTATACAATATCTTTTTTTAAATTATTTATACATTTGTATTCTATTAATTAATCCAGTTCCAGGTTTTCAAGATTTCCTTGCAGAATCTGGACCACTGTTGTAACCTGAGAAAGAGCATCCTTTATCATCCACTACAAACAGGCTTAGATTTCTGTGTGTACCAAATCCTTTGCATAAACAGTAATGATTTTAAGTCAAGATGCAGCACTTGAGATTAAGCAATATAAAAATAAACAACAATCTATGAACAGATTACTATGTCCTCTCCCATCTGAAATGACAGAAGATGCATCTTCCATACAGGATGGATTTTTGTCTATGCCTTAAAGTCATCACTACACATGGTATCCTTTTCCCTACAAATTAGTTATGATTTTTATGAATTAGCAATCAGTAATCAGATTAAGTTTCAATAGAACCTCCAAGTCGCCAACACATCGGGAATGTAGATCATTTGGACACCAGAAATATTTTTAACTTTGAAAGTGACCTGAAAAATATCAATTTTAAGATTTTAAGATCATTTATTGATTGGAATCGTATACTATTTTTTAAGAAGGCTACTCTCATTGTAGCTATAATCCTTATTTTAGTCAATAATCAAATCAGTGGTAATCAGGGTCTCATTAGAACATAATTTGTTTTTCTACGTCAGCTTTCTGGACGATCTCCTTTTCAGTGATTGGCTATCCTTGGCCTCACATGCGTAGAATTTTTTTGTATCCCTTTCTTCATAGCAAACACTGTTTTTACAGTTTTTATCAATGGAAAATGTGATTCAATTTCATTGAATGTTCACATTTTTGCATCAGTGATAATAAGGAGCTTGATAAAGTTTAATTGTATATACTACTTTTGGTTTTATATCGGTTTTGGTTGCCTGTTCAGATTGTAATGGAGGTTCATATATCCAAGGTTCTACTGTATGAATTTATTGTGCAAATTACTCTAAGTATGATTACATGAAATCCCTGCAGACCTCTCATTTCCTTATTACATCACCCGCCAGGACGCTCATCACAATACATTATGGGACATATACAGTACATTGTATCAAATTTAGCTCACTAATGTTCAAAGTTAACCTTAAATTGCCAACACACCCTGTATTGTAACATCTCAAAGAGGTATATTTCAGAAGTCATATCTCGGTTATTTAAGCAGGGTATAAGTGAGCAATGGGCCAAGCAATGCAGCAAACATTCTCAAACCAATAATTATAGATCTGTGGTGCGGTTCAGTCCAGGAAAAAAGCAAATACTTTGCAATATAAGAGATTGTACAATAAATGGGCAAAGACGGCAGGACTGAAAGTGTAATCTTGATCAATGTCAAAGCCCTATTATTCAGCCCTATTAATGCATGGCCACGTCAGCATCTGATGTTGTGCACAGACATTTTGTTATGTTATCATATATTTGTGTAAACATTATGTGAACAAAATTCTAATATAGTCTCACCCTTTTTTTCTGGGCGCAGGGGTTGTGCCCTTTTTTGCCATAGCCCCTGCTGCCCCCCAAAATGTCTGTGCATGGCCCAGATTTTTAGTGATTATAATGATCATTTAAAAAACACACATACACACACACACACACATCCAGGAGGGCACTTTCTGAATGGAGGGGCAAAGGAGCAGGGGCTTGAGCCCTCTTGAGCCCTACCTGTGCATGTGCCTGCATCCAGAGAGGAAATGTATTATGTGAATAAAATGTAGATATATATGACATATTGTATTCTGTTTTGCCAGTGAGATAATAACATAAATACTAAGTGGCCGTAACTCAACAGCAAATTTTACAGTATTCATGACAGCGCTTACATATGCTCATATTATACAAACACATTCAAATGCTTATTTGAGTCCAGGTGTCCTCAGTCAAAAGAGATACCCCTTTGGTACATTCATTGAAACTGTTTGTGCTGCAATACATTGCTACAGGTATCAAAGTACCAGTGTGGTAGTGGAAGAGGCAGTCAGCATGTGCTTTGTTTAGAGACAGAGCTATTGCGTGTCTAAAGAGTAATGGGTAAATACTTAGACGTGTATAGATAGAGTTCAGTTACACTTGGAGTACATAATGTAACCATATGTGTGACTACACAGAAAGGAAATAAAGAAAGGTACTAGGCTAATACTTCCCTTCCCTTTTGTTACAATAAGTATACAATGAAGGCATTATATGGCCAATCAAAGTCACAGAAAGTATGCTGTATACTTGTGGAATGATCCCTTCAAAGCAATAGTTGTGAATGAATTACAGGTAAATACCTGAAGAGGTTGGTTCTGACTGAAGTAACCCCTAACTCTTACTCTTACTCATCTTAATTAGGCTACGTGTTTAAATTCAGTAGGCTATACCGTACATAATTCTCAATACATGTAGGAAATTCCAGCCGAGCTCCTTGTTGTCCCACATCATGCACTTTTTCGGACATAATTTCTCTACAGCATGAGTGACAGCTTGTTTCCGTTATGGCTTTTTCGTCTTAATGTACTGAAGAGCATTAATTACTTCTGGTTTTATTTGATTCTATTTTACACCACATAAATGCGTAAAAGGTGTGTGGGAATTTAGCAGTTCATAGAAATGTCATTGATGTGTGAACTGTAAAACAGATATCTCTGGTTTACGTTGTAGCTGTTGTGATTTTGCAACGCCTCTAGGTTTCTAACTTATATTGGGATATACATAAATATATTATTGTTAAATCCCCATTTCTGTCCAGGTTTTTTACATGTTGGCCAATGGTATACACCCCGTGATCAGATCTAGGTTTCTAACTTATATTGGGATATACATAAATATATTATTGGAGGAAGCACTGATGAATATGGCCAATCAGAGTTGGACTGGTGGTAGGTTATTCTTTTCCGTAAATCCCATTTCTGTCCACAACATGTTTACATGACCCAATAATCGGGTTAATCAATATGACACGTGCCAAAAACGTAATCCAGGAGGACTCCGTATACTCATTACAGAACATTGTATTGTTCAGGAGACCTTATGTCAGTGCCATATGCAATATGCATTTATTTTAGATTTGCAGAAGCAAGTTAATAGCTACTTCTGTAGCCTACTAATATATTTGATTTTATGTTGGGCTAAATTTATAGCGCAAAAAATCAGTCAGAATTATTTTCTTTTTTTTAAATAGGCCCATGTTCAATAAATTATCCTTAAATCATGGAATGACTTAACCCTTCTCTCAATAGTAGCCTACCTACCAGTTGATTTGTATTTTACTTCACAGTCCCGGCGTGGCTTATTTTATGTTTCTTAAATAGACAAGATAGGCTACATGATTTTTTTCTCCAATCACCATTCATAAAAATGTCACGCAGTGAGCAATCGGTTGCATATGCTTATTTTATGTGATTAACGGACTATCGGTGGTCACATTCACCGTGTAATGTTGGGGGTAGAGTGCTCCTCTTGCGGCAACTTGCATTAATACAAGGTGGGTGTATAGATTCCACCTGGCAAGATACCGCAAATAGGCTACCTAAATGGCTCTGATATAAACAATTAACAATGCAAAGTAAATATTGGCGCATGAAAACACGAAAAAGAAAAAACAAGAATGAAAAAATAAATATAGCCTAAACCACCACTTCTGCCGCGGTCCGCTTAGACATAAATTAGTATATATGTGCCCAGCAATAAACTGCAGACGCGGTTTAAGGTGGTGACAGCAAAAGGGACCTGATTTATACTGCACCACTCCGTCCGTCTGGCATCTTTTCCAAATGCACTATTTTGTTCGTTTTCAGCGTGGCTGAAAGCACGCCATAAGCATTTCAAACTTACAGTAGAGACTAGGCTATATGTCGCTTGTAAGGAGTTGTGTATTATGCGGTGTAGGCTATATCTCACACTCTCGCTCGCACAGACACACAAACACATACACACACACACACTTATCTTGTGATATAAAAGGTGCCCTAAAATGAAATGACCTCCGAGTTAATCAACTTGTATTTTAGATATTCTGTAGGAAAGACCGTCAACTGTTTCAGAATAATAATCTCGATAATGTATTAAATGAATGTAGGCGATCCATGAACCATCTTTCTTTAACTCACCCTGCCCCCCTCTCCCATTTTTAAAGTAAAATTCCATGCATTGGGTCAACAGTGGCTGCGGCGTGCATGTATCAGATCAGAATACTAATGCACCCACACGGTGACAGCCTTTGAGTGGGTATTTTATGAGCGGTTTTAATACGATACAGGCAGCAAACGCAGAGGTCCACTAGCTGCGAGGAGGTGCTGTGGAATAAGTGAGTATAGATGCATGGTCACAAATTGAAAATGTGTTAACGTTTGGAGTCCTATATTAGGGTCAATATGTGCATTATATGCATCTATTTTGATTTCACTAGTCTCACCTGCCCCTCCAAAAACACAATACGATAATGTTCAACTAAGCATATGCCAATGAACCCCCGCATTACTGGTTCCTGCACGGTTGATAATTGCCGTGGCTACGAGCAATAGGCTGATACAATACACCTTTACAAATGCGGAGAACCTGGATTCACTTCTAAAAACAAAACCTTATGAACAGTGACCAGTGTAAAAACATTCCAAACTAATTCGAATTGAAATATATACGATGTATTACACGCTCAACCCATTATAACAGCATTTCCCCTAATCAATACGAGTACATGAACAGTTGATTTTTTTCACAACAGTCGATTATTTTGATTTCGAAAGAGCTGCAGATTCGATTTTTCAGAAAAATAGGATTTCTTCCTAAACCGAATGACTAATATAGTCATTGGTGTGTGACCTATTGACACACATACGCACGCTATAGGCTGGTGAGTCTAAGCTTTGTCAAAAAGCGTTAAATACCTTACCAAAAAAAAGACAATATCAATTGTCATCACGCAACTTCAGAGAATATTTGAGATCGTTAAAAACATTATTTTCTGATAAGCCATCTCAAATATCATAGCTACTAACGTCCATACTGTGATACTCCTCTACAATTATTTCGTACTCTCTCAAAACTTGAGAAGTTAATTCCCTATTGTAAAATATGTATTTATAGACCTGAGCATAAAAAGGTAATCAATTAAAAACAATGCAGTCCCGGCAAAACCGGGTCAAACCGTTGACACGTTCTGGTGATTTAAAATCACCGGCACCAAACTGGAGAACAAACCAAAACTTTAAATAATCACAGATACAAGTCAAGATTCAAGTAATGCTTTACATATGGGAATGGATTTGCGGTCAAAAACAGAGAACACTAGGCTAAGTAAAATGGGCTGCATGTACACCCTAGTTGTATCTATACAACTACCTCGAAAGCGAGACACTTCTCTGTTTGTTAACCCGCAATGGGATACAAATATCTTACCAAACGAGTAAAATAGTATTTTTGTTCATGTGCACTACCATGGCATCCTCAAGTGCATCAGTTTGGTTCGTTCCTTTCAACGCTAAAATGTGCGTTTGCATCACCAACAGGACTTTCAATGAAGAACAAACCAAGTATCATTGACTTACCGTATAACGTAGCATCGCCGCTGAGAAAAGATACCCACACAAATACAAAAAGTAGCCTTTTCAGCCCAATATATCCAATTCTATTCTCCATGTTTTTGCTTCTCCGTTAAGCGCCTGTCCCAAAATCACACAAATCCTTGTTTCAAACACAAAGTGTAATTCTATTCATGAGCGCCGAAAAAGATGGAAAGCGAACCAAAACTAGGGGGAAAATCTGTAAGTAAGCACAAGAAACACAGATGTGCTTGTACTTTCCAAGTTCACGAAGCAACTTTGATTCAAATGCGTTGGTTTTCCATCTTTCCGAGGTTCCGAGTGTAGAGTAATAGAGTACCCCAAATAGACTTGGTAAAGGACATGCGAGGTTCACTTGTTACGGGAGCTGTCCACTGGCACCGTTTGAGCAGGGAGGTGGATATGTGAATTCATTGATCTAAAGAGGTTGGAGGTAAAGAGCGGGGACAATTCCAGCGGAACGGAGTAGAAACCCAATCTATATTTCACAGGAATCAACCGCGTGTTTTCGGCACTCAGCCAATTTGAGTGGAATGACTGAGCTCGCCTGCCGCCTCTGGTCAGAATGTGAACAGTGGCTGTGAACCAAGAAATGATCAAGTAACCTTCTACACTGGCCTGCATTTTGAAAGACATTCTGGAGAATGTTTGTCTATCCCTTCAAATGTAATAATAGCAATTTAGCATACATGTGCATAGTAATGGGCCTACCCCTGTTGTCTTTAATAATCATTATTATCTTCAAAAATGATGCAAAATAGTAAACAAAGAATTGCAGACAAGTAAACTGCAGCACTTTATTAATTCAACTGCTGAGATTTAATTAGCTTGTAGAAGGATGACTCAAAATGAAAATTGTTAACCTCAGTTTCAGAATGAAGGAGAACATTAAACACCACCATTGAAACACAAGATATTTGTCAGGGTGTATCTGTAAAAGTTGTAAAAGTCAACGGAGGAGTGTAATATAAGGGTTCCTGAAAACAGTTTTTTGTACAGTGTGCACTACTGTAAATTGCTCTGGATAAGAGTGTCTGCTAAATGCTTAAACCTAAATGAAAAGCAATGGTCAAAGGTGTAAAGTAATGGATTACAAGTACTCTCGTTACTGCACTTGAATAGATTTTTTTCTTCTGGGATTGGATTTGAGTATTTTTAAATTGCAATGCTTCTATTTTTACTCAAGTGCATTTTGAATAAATATTCTCCTTTTTACTCCACTACTTTTCCTCAGACTGAATCTGTTACATTTTCAAAACCATGCTGCACAGATTGGTCATTATTAATGATAGAAAGCTCAACACATTAAAAGCATAATTTCCTCACTACAATAAGCTACAGTAAACGGTCTCATTATAAACCAGATTATTGAATGGGAATTATGCATGTGCTGAGCATAAACTTGCTAGGCAGTTACCTATGTGGAAATCTGATCTGTAATATAGTAGCTATACCCTCTTTTCATTTACAGAGCTGAAACTCTATCCATATTTAGTCCTCTAAAGCCATGCATCACAATGAGCTGATTATTACCAAAGTGATCTCGTTAGTGTACTGAATTGGTGCAATTTAGCGACATTTTGATGGCGGTGGGAGGAAAGAATGACATCTCTCTTAAATTGACTTAAAACAGTTTGTTTAAAATATTATTTATTAAATTATTTACTTTGTCTTGGTATTTGTGTCAAGTTAATTGACACAGCTTACACTTATTACATAATCAGGGCTAAGCTTGCAAGCTATCATCTATTCTAGACCATAGGTACTCAACTCAACTCAAGTGACTGCAGGCATTTGTTCTAGCCAACCACTGACTACACCTGATGCCACTGATTAGTATACCCCCTTGGTTGAACAGGCTCTCCAGGCGTGGCCAGGTATATTCATGGTTCAGTCCTCACTGGTATCTGCCTCCATGTTGTACAATTGTCACTCTGTTACCTAGCGATAGGCAGGTGAGTCTGAGTATAACACTGACAAATGGTCGGTTGCCTAAAAAAATCGAATATTTTAAATCGCAAATTGATTTAATTGTCTACTGACGTGCTACAGTGACTATTAATGTTGTTAATGTTGTGGGTCCAGTTATTATCTGCACTTAACCTAACTGCAAATCTGAGAGTAGTTTACCACAAGGCCACTGGATTTTGAGATGTATCCTTTCCCCTTTATGAAAACTATATAGAAGGTAATCCAATGCTAGGTCAGCTGCAATAATTACAACTCAAAACCACTTGAGATGTGATAAGCCATTGAGGCACTGGGACTTTTATTTAGTCAAAATTAGCAATAGTTTTACTTGTGGCAGAGCCAAGTAAAAAAAAAAAACTGTCTGTTGGGAAGCTAAGCTGCTTGCCTGCATCAAAGCACACCAGCGAATAAGCTATAGAGTTGTCAAAGTCAGGCAAAGTTTGTTACACCACACAGGTACTAACAAAGAAACAAAAGTCAATACTTTTATTTAGGCACAGATTGCACAATCAATAATCCCTCCTTAACTCTCCTCAGACACAGTTCTCTGGTCTTCTTTTATTGTGCACCTGATGAGCAGTGATCCCGGTCAGGTGCACTTAACGAGGGGGTGGAGCTGAGGAGGGGAGAGTGTTGCCATCTTCCAGAAACATACCACCCTTCAAAGGCAGGTCCCTTTGCTGTCTTACAACATGTATGTATATAATATTATAGTTTATATAATACCCCTATAAAGTCTACACCCCAACTCAAAAATGTCACCTTTTGTTGCCTTACAGCCTGAAATTAAAACATATGAAATCTGGAGGAAGAGGCTTTTTCCACCTTATTTACATTACCTGCTACTACAACTTATAAGTTTATAAAAAAATTAATAAAAAAATAAAAATTAAATCTGACTTTTTCCAGAATAACTTGGAAAAACATTGATAAAAAATAAAAAACTACACCCTGCTTAGTTAGTATTTGCACCCTTTGCTTAAATGATCCATAGCCATGAATCTGTTTGGATAGGTCTCTACCAGCTTTACACACCTATATGGCAACGTTTGCCCATTCGTCCTCACAGAACTGTTCCTGGGACAAAATAATTTGTTTACATTTCTTTATTGATGGTCAGAAATTAGTATCTTCAATTTACTGTTCAACTTTAACGTGTCCTTGAATTTTAGGTTAAAGGAAAACTGATATTACTTGGAAAGACCTTTAAACTGGTGACATTGGTAAGTGTGGGAACCCTGTACTCTTAATGTCAGCAAGATATGTGACTCCATATTTATTTTCTCCCTTCAACTTTCTGGGTGTAGGCTAAAATACCCTAACCAATGGTGGCACATGATTCAGTCTGGCTTCTACATGTAATATTTTTGAATTGTTGTAATGCTCAAAAATGATCATTTTTTTTATTAATTTCACGTTTCCCAAACTTCCACAACTTTCCTTTCGATAGATGCCATCAAACTTGGCACTGTCTTCAGGCCGAAAGCATTGCCTCTCACTGCAGCCTGTTGACATTTTATTGTGACAAGGCTTTTACAAATGAATAGCACCTAAATTACACCCTGGAATGGAGCATTTCATTCAATTATTTCCTACTTCTATGTTATTACTAAGCATGACTTAAGGTGTCTCAAAGCCAAAACTGAGCAAACAAGAGGTTGTAAAAAAATGTATAAATTATTGAGTATCATCTATAATTCATACACATAGACAGGGTGGTAAGGGTATTCAATTACCATACTGAAAAGGAATGTTTTCATTGCTCCTTATCTGACCAATTAGATGCAAAAATTAAAATCTAAAACATCAATCAACCACCTGACAGCTAGCCTCACGTGGGGACAGGATTGTTATTGGTAATTTTATGGCTTTTATAGATTTATTTTACCCATCTTTTTCCCAATCTTCTTGCTAGGTCCTACATGCAGTATTACGTGCTACTTTCAACTTATGCACAACAGCCAAGCCCACCATAGAGATAAACTAAAGTGTTCAAGGAAATCAAATGTATTCTTTCCTTATTCTTAATATAGCAATGAAAAAATCCAAATAAATGAATTGCATTTATAATCACCAACAGGCTGCTTACATGTTTCAGCATCTTATTTATGCGGTTACTGTTTTGTGTTGCTCAGCGTGAGACAGATGACGGGAGATGATAGCACGACTGAGAATGGGGAATTACCTAATTGGTCTAAATTGCTTGGTTATCAGACTCTGAATTAGCAGAAACTGAAATCCAAAATTAGACACACTGTCAAAGAGGTGCCCCATGGCCCTCAAACCCCCTGCAAACATCGATTTATTTTCTGCAATGGAGGACAATAATATGGCAATTAAGGGAATGCCAGCATGCAGTTTCCATCTCCTTGTCAGATGACTATCAGTCTATCGGGTTGCTCTGATTTAGCCAGATATGTGTTCTAAATGAATTTTTTTTTAATGCTATGAGCATTATAAATGTATTAGTTGATGGTGAATGCAAATTTCCCTGACCATTACAAATGTATTCATTGATGGTGTTAAATAAAATGTATGATCAATATGAGAACAAGAAAATTGTCGAATTTTTTTAAAGTGCTGACACAAATGTACAATGAGAAAAATGTGGATTGCACAGGACTTTTATCATTACTTTTTTCATTGTCTCTGGAATTTTAACTTGTTTATGGTAAGCATAATGTAACAGTTTCTTACAGAGTCCCCAGAGTAAATAGTTATTTTAATTTGGGGGATTCAATCTAACCTCCTTGAAATAAGTGTTATATTTTCTCAATCCTTAAATTAAGTTTGTAGGTCACAGAGCTTAACACAAATGTTTTGTAATAATAAAATTGGTATTGTTTAGTTGATTAAAACCATTCCTTAAAGTTATGTAGTACAGAGTAAAGTACAGATTACATCAAATGAAACTCCATTTCATAAGCCAGTCGTGTCCATTTCTGGTGGATTTTATAAATGCCTATCAGCAGGATGATCCCTATATTCACAGAACATTTTGCTTACCTGATACTCAATTAAACAGAACATTGAGTTATGAAAACACCTTATTCAAAATATGCCTCCTAGCTGGAAACAAACGTACATCTATAAGTTCTATTATGAAAGGAATCTTGGCTCACTCGCTAGCTTGTAGTTGTGGCAAACCCCAAAAGCTCAGCTTTTTCGAGCGACGGTGAGATGCTGATAAAGTTGAGGTTACTGATGAGAACGATTGTTCATGCTATTAAGCCTAAAAAACAACAGCACCAAGGTTGCGTTTCTCTCCCAAATAATTGACTTGGCAGGAAACACCATGCATGCGCTAAAGGGCTTGTTTTGGATGCTCTCGTTCCCATGTACAGCAATATCAGCTGCCGTCGGATTTCATGCATGTAAACTGTGTGTATTGGGATATGACCGTAACTAGGATAAGGCACATTACCCAGGATACTGTGTGCATGTGAACATAGTCAACGATACATACCATTTCTGCATGACGGATGTGTGGTTGAGTGATGTTTGGTGGACTTTGACAGCAGGTCCGAATGATGGATGCTCTTCTGACACGTTTGTCTGACTTTGACACAACTTCTGTCCATCTATGTCCTAAAATATTATGTCTAGTTCCAGCCACCTAGCTGCCATAACTATTTGTATGTGGCAGATGTATACCAGGGTTTCCCCGGCCTGTCTAATGCTTAGGCGGGCCACCTAAGTGTTTTCTTTGACCGCCTAAAATAAATGGTCAGTATATAAAACATTAAAAATTCTGGCGTTAACATTATGATCGATTTTTACCAATATTGACTTTGGTCTGATTTTTCACGGAGGTAGGCTAAATTATCTCAGCTACTAGCCTCGCTTGCCAGGCTCTGAGCTCTCCTCTGTCTCGATTTAGGTTATACACATTAGCCAGTGACAAGTTTATTCCTCCATTCCGCGAACAGAGCTATCAACAAGTGATACTTTATCAACTTATTTTACCTCTACAAATATATAGAATATATATTTTGAATATATATATACCCCCCCTCCTTTAAAAAAAAGTATTTTAGCTATAGTAGCTATGGTATAATAGATATAAACCACTCCATGCCAGTGCATATAAAATAATATATGGCACTTCAGGGGTGACTAAGTCTCAGGGTGACCACCCCTGGCATGCAATCTATTCTTGTATATGCACGACAGGTCATAATTGATATCTTAATTAATGTACACAGATTGCTGGCATTGGAAAATCTGGCAGTGAACTTGGAATTGTGGCTGTTGGCATCAAACAGAAACGCGTGGATGATCACACACCTGCCTAACAAACTAATGCAATCCCTACCATTCCCTCTGTCAAACCTTTTTCAGCAGTATCCAAATTATGATTTCTCTCTGCAGTAATACTTTGTAACAGAGCTCCAATTTCTGTGTACTAACTGAAATAGCTTTATAATTCTGTGCTTAACCTGCCCCTGGCCCTACTTTCCTCTGTCAAGCATAATTTTGCCATTAGACTCAACACAGTATGTGTGTTGGTGGTTTCATGCAGAAAGGAAAAAGGCGGGACACTGAGAGGAAAAAATCAATAACACAACCAGTCATTTGATTGACATTAGTGCTTGACCCCAAACTATATCTACGGAAGAATAGAAGGATACAGTAGGTCTAGTATACAGTATATGTATTAGACGGGACAGTTTAAATTGTACCATTATCACAGGGATGTCTGAGGGGATGCTTTATGCTATTGCATGCGAGTTCACATTTCACTGAAAATGTCCAAATCCACCTGCCAAAAAAACATGTGGATATGCTTTTATTACAGGTCAGACTGGATACTTGTCTGGGTGCAAATGTTTGAGGTCATGCACTCTGCCATGGTCTATCCAAGCTCAGCTGAACCCCCATGTAGAATACAGGATGTCACTTCAAACTCTCTAGAGGGTGCCACACTTGACAACACCACTTTTACACTCCTAAAGGCATTTCCCAGGCATTGATGTCTGGGAAAGCTATACCCCACCACTTGCCATTTGGCTGTCAACTGTGTTCCCAGTGGAAACATAGGCAGGACAGTGAGCGGTGTGCAAAACTGTGATATGAACCCTATAGTAACTGAGCTGAGGGGATGGTGGCCTGGAATTAAAAAACAGAAGGAAATTGGCAAAGGGCATTCTTTACCTTGTTTTTACCCATGTGATATATTCTGCTTTCACTTCAAAACAAAATGGTGGGGACTAAAGCCCTTTCTTAACATATTAAAGTGAAAAGTTAATTCAGCTACAAACATTCAAACACGTTCAACTTTGAAATCCATTTGCACAGTACCATTTTTCAAATTCAGCTCAACCATAATGACTAAATGGAATATTTGTGAGCAGTAAATATTGTCTTCTAAATGTGTTCTGTTGTGCCTTAGTATGAATTTCCTCTGAAGACAGGCAGATGACAGACACAACACAATCTGGAGCAGGGGTTTTTACAAGCATCGTCATTATGGAAGGTAAATCGTGTGATAAGAGCATAGTTAGAGCAGCAAGGAATTGTTCATTTGTTCATCAGTCCAAATTGTCACAACCATAGTCACAGCTATTTATTTACAGACACACATACATGTACATATACACACACACACACACACACACACACACACACACACACACACACACACACACACACACACACACACACACACACACACACACACACACACACACACACACACACACACACACACACACACACATGCACACACTCCTTCAATACAACAAGATGTTTGCCATTCATGCATTTAGTATTTCCCTTTGATGGTCACATGCCCTGGATATGTGACCAGATTCATAGCATGTAGGAGTTACTGTTCAGACATGTTTACAAGATTTTATGGTTGACTTTCCAAATGTAACAGCTGCTGGTTCTTTCAGTCAGACCAAATAGTGACTTTCCCAAAAAGTCACATTGATCAATTTTAATTACTACCTGATTATTACAGCCCACTGCCCCAAAGTGAAGTTAAGAGAGTAAAATATAATACGACTTTGTGTTTTCATTTACGTGAAAAAATGCATATCTTTGCTGCAACTTTGGTGTAGAGGCAGCAATCACTCTAGCTTTAATCTGAAGTCGTCATGCCTATAAAACATGCAGTTCTGACAGAAGACATAAAACCTGCTAGATGGAAGGAACTTGCCTTTTTTATTTGCCTGACAGCAAATAAAACAATTGACTGATGGTTAGCTGCATGACATAGCACAAAATATTCAGTGCATTTTAACCCTAAGCTTGCAATTCCTGTGCTAATGACGATCTGTTTTTGTGTTCTCAAACTCTTTAATGTTCAATAATTAGGTGAAAGAAAAAAATGCAACTTTTTAATTCTACTTTGTATACCTGATGTGCCACTGACATCAAGACTTAACCACCAATTTAACAAGAGTGTGATTCACTTGTTCATTAACAGAGTAACACATCTCGGCATGTGTTCTATTTTGTGCCTGCAGCAATAATAGCATGGTGTAGAGCAGGGGTGCTCAAGTTCGGTCCTGGAGATCTACTGGGTGTGCAGGCTTTTGTTCCAGCCCTTCACTAACACACCTGATTCCATTAATCACTTCACCAACACACCTGATTTGACATTCATTGCCTTGACGAGCAGTTGTTTAATGGAATCAGGTGTGTTAGTGAAGGGCTGGAACAAAAGCCTGCAAGCCCAGTAGATCTCCAGGACCGAACTTGGGCACCCCTGGTGTAGAGCATTCATATTCATTCTTTCTTCCTATGATAATAGATTTCACTTCGTGATCAGTAGTTAAGGTTTATGTTTTAACCCCCCCACCCCCCTTGCTACGCTAGTGACAAGGACTGAGCACAGGTGAGGTCAGAACAGGCAGAGTTCAGTGCTGTTAAGTTTAATTGCATCGGGTTTTAAAAAAATATTCTTTGAAAATTGAAGGGCATTTATCATTTCCTCACAATTTCCTAATGAATATTTCCTATAGGGCATTGTAAAACTTTGCTTCATAAGACATTATGCAGCTTTCCCATAATGCTATACAACTATAGTCATAGATATTTATGAGCAATTATTAGCATCAATGTCAAGCATTATAAGACATTATGCATAGCTCATAAGGCATTATTACATTTAGGTATTATAAATATGCTGATAAGGCATATTCATAGGGTATTCATAGGAAGTTTTACCATATATTACTACTTCCAGTAAGAATAGTAAGTACTTTAGTAATAGAATTGAAAGTGATGGTAGTGATAGCAATAGTAGTCAAGGGATTAGAAATGTTTAGAAAATTAGTGAAACTATGATTATAGCCTACTTGTAAAGCACAACAGTATCATTATACCTGAACACTATGGTATTATACCTGTAGAGCACTACAGTATTATACCTGTACAGTACAACAGTACCTGAGTAAGCAAATAAATGTAATGTTTTAGGGTTAGGGTTAAGTAGATCCTTTTTACACGGATCTACTTGTCAATCCTTTTCCAACAAAATGAACCATGCTTGGGAACTTTAGTGTACCATCTATAGCCAGCAGTAGTGGTTACAAATGACAGTAGACTCAAGAAACCACTTACGTGCAAATTTTAGGATTCATTTAACATTAATGTTTGAGCTGAGCAAGCGTTCGCTCGTCGTCGCTAACAACATTTTCAACAATTTCAATTAAGGAGGCAGACAAACCCGCAAATGTAACAGCAATGAACGTGGTCCCTGTGGCAAAAAGTTACACACACTCCTTAAATTGTATTTCGCAATACCCAGTAAACTACAGCAACAGCAGAGAGAAGCTTTTCTGCACTTCGATCTACAATGACTACGTTTACATGCACACCATATTCCGATTAAGGTCCATATTCGGGTTAAGGCAATATTCCGAATAAGGTGTTTACATGCCCCGCAGAATGTTGAGCTACGGGAATATTCCCGTTTACATGTTATTCGGCATATTCCGAATAAACCAGCGATGTAGTGCCGCGCAAGGGCTTTCTGGGTACTCAGCTGAATAAATAGGCGCGTTATTTTCCTGCAGTAATTCCCATTTCCACAAAAGGCTTGAAAATGCTTGCTTTTGCGTTATATTGTGTTGTCTTCTTAGCACTTCTACATCATAATGTAACAAGAACACTCGTTCTCATTCACATCCTCAACCATGGCAGACGAGAACGCGAGGAAATGGCAAATGGAGCTATGGTACTTGTTAATATGCCATTTATGCCAATCAGAACCCCCCGGAGACTATATGGATGAAAGTTCGCAGCCAGGACTGGTGGTACAGAGTAGTGATGGTAGAGTTTACGGATGCAGAGTGGAGAGAAAATTTCCGCATGTCGTCAACATCAAATGTGCTTGGATCACCTTCAGCCAGATGTACAAAGCCGACGTCGACTCCGCTCTCTTGTGCCATTGCCAGTGGTCTCTGTCCCATAATTTCATCCATGGCCTCGAAATAGGTGAAACTGGCCGGATTAGAGCCGCTGGTATTGTTTTGTTTTTTAGCTTTATAGTAGGCTGCCTTGAGGGTTTTCCACCGATGTTTGACCTGGTCAGCAGTGCGCACAAAACCTGCTTCTTTGAGTTTGTCGCACACCCTTTTAAAAATATCGCTATTGCGGTGCTTTCGCCCATCGATGTATTCCATGATATTTAGATCTTTCATGATTTGAATACATCAATTTGTCTCATCCTCGCTCCAGAAGTGATTACTTTTCTGAGTGCTTTTCGCCATGTTGCCAAATTGCTAGCTAAAGCTATTGCTATAGCAACCAAGATAAATTACCCAGATTCCTTGCAAAATGAACATGCGCAGACGTAAATTAATATTCCGTTAAAAGGCATATTCCGACTAACATGTTTACATGACCCAATAATCTGGTTAATACAGGCATATGCCAGGGGTCTTATTCGGATTTTTAGTAATCCGAATATGACCTTAATCGGGTTATGGCAATCGGGTTAAGGCGTTTACATGACTCATACGTAATCGGAATATTGTCATTATTCCGATTAATACAGGAATATGGTGTGCATGTAAACGTAGTCACTGACGCAGATGAGATTGAATGACCTACTGGGCGCCCACACACACACACACACACATAGATTCTTGCATGAATGGCCGTTAAAGCGATTGCAGTAGACTTTTAACAGCAAAATGATCGATGCAGGCAATTCCTTGGGAAGTTTGCGCAATAAGTATTTGAGTAACGTTATTTAGGCTACTTGGATCGTTGTTCATGATTTATGTGTATGCCTACACAAAATCTACTTTTCTGTGTTAACAGAAAAGTGATAACCAGTTTATTACTATTAATATACAGTAGAACCTCAGTGTTCCTGACTGACCGGTTCATGAAACGTGGTATGAACTCTGAAGTAGCATTCGCAATTATTCAAGCTCTTTATTATCACTGGTGCAAAAAGGTGAGCATTAAATCGAAACGATTTGCACTTTACCATTGATTTTTTTAAAGGGGAATGTCTTAGCATTATAGCTAAAAAATGTGGGAAAATCAACAGTGTTTGATATGAAGATGTTTAAAAATGTTTTTTAGGTGGGGGGTAGTTTGACGATGTTTGGCCTGACCTGCCACAAATGTGTTCCACAGCCTATGGTTCATACGTTTTTTTAAATATATTTGTACAGGTTTTAATGCTTTAACAATGTAGGGGGCAGGCGTGGTTTTATCACACCAGGTTATATTTAATCAGTCTCATTTGATTATTCACGTATGGATTATGAATATATTGATGCTTCAATTTTTATATCAAAGCTACAACTATTGACAATGCACAAGCATGAATGATTTTGTAGTTCTTGGAATAAACATAATGTATTTTGGCTATATTCCCATTTCCATTATTTTCATAACAATCAAAACGGACACAACGTTTAACAAAAACATTTATTAAACATAACAAAATCAACAGAAACCAAGAAGTGAAAAGGCAAGCCAAGTGTTGAATTTAGGAAAATAAATAAAGGAGAAAAGGGGGTGGATATGTTTGATGAATTGAAGTGTTTGCGCATAAATGTGTATATGTGTATGGGCGTGTTCTTGTTACAGTGAATGAGACACAAATCGTTGAAAGCGCTGACCACGTGGAGTAGCCAGCATTTGCGTGCTTTGTCTTTTAGCAAAGGGCAATATAGGTGGCGCGGAAAGACACAATCTATTGCAACAATACTCTGGTAAAGGGGAAAATGCTACGATGTGAGTGTACACACAAATAGCAGGTTTGCGCAATAGATTTGCGGTGTTTCTGTGAATAACGTCATGCTAGTTTTGTTAACTGAGGAGTAGCACTGCGTGGGAGCGTGTCTATGTTCCCACAGCCCTATGTTCCTAAATATGTATAATGTTCCTTGTTCTTAAATAAAGACAACTCTCTGAAACCAAGATGATCACTATTACTGCAACAATACGATGGGAGGGGGGTGGCACGGGTTAAGTTATGTGCATTAGGGAATGGCCATACCTGTGCTGTGGGGATGTAGGCCTGAGGGAACATAGGGCCTAATTTTGATGGGGGGAAATTTTCTTAGAAGTAGGGGAACATAGGGCTGTGGGAACATAGGGATGACACCCACTGCGTGATAGAGAAGCGTAGCTTCAGCTCACAGGCTATACTACTGACCAAATGTCTAATGGGTTATTTCAAATTGCAATGCATAGAGAGCATACAGCTGAATAAGATGGTTAGTTACAGTATATGATCAACTTGGAGACAACAAATAGCTAACTAGTTAAGATTAAGCATTTGGAGCAATAGGTTAATACATTTAGCTAAATGGCAATATAATAATACAATACAAATGCATTAATTATATCATAACTACACTAGCCTAGCTATTGCCTGGGATGTTTTGTCAGCCTTCTTGAATCCTTCCAAGCACATGTTGGATGCAGCAGCGTTGGTCCCAGTGAAGATAATATACGCCATTTAGCAGACGCTTTTATCCAAAGCGACTTACAGTAGTGAATGCATACATTTTTGTGGCCCCAGTGGGGATTGAACCCACAACCTAAGCGTTGCAAACGCTGTGCTCTACCAACTGAGCCACACAGAGCCAAGATGCAGTTATGTACTGTATGGTAGTACTGGACGAAAAAGTATGAACAAATCATTTTGAACGTATCATTCTCTTGCTCGAATCAGTAATCAGTAATGTAATGGTAGTCTGTAATGGTACGTATTGGTTCCTCCCATTCGAGTTTCGCTCACCAGCAGCTCTTCCAATGTTAGGCTAGAGCTTGGTTAAGTTCTTTGTTCTGGTGGAGCATAGCTCTTTGTCGAAGAGAGAAAAGGCCTTTCTCTTCGTGTTAACGGTTTGCTGTGAGTCTATCCACCACTTTCCTGTGAGAGACAATGGGTGTCGCCATGACACTCGAGACATTTCCGGGACGGTTATTAACTTCGTTAGCCCCAAAGGCAAGTTGCTAGCTAACTGTAGCTAACATTTCAACACAATCAGATTTGCAAAACAAGTCCTTGTCCGGCACGACACGCGCTACAGTCCAGTCCTTCCACTAACCACTGCATTCTGGACCTGAATCAAGAAAAATAATTTTATTGTTTTTCAACCTCAAGGTATCTTTACATTATTAAAAGCATGGACAAATACATAAACAAGTCATTATTATAGTATGGTATGTTTATTGTTTTCAGAGTTTGACAGAATTTGTATAGACTGCATGAAAATCGTTATGCTTCACTAACCTAGCCCTTGCTACTTAGGCATGCTAATGTTGCCTAATGTTATTTAGCTCTAAATAGAACCTGTAATATTGGGTGCCTCACCATCGATGCCCTTACTAAGAATAAAGTAGTTGACAATGTCAACATAGCTAACATCGGGCCATTGTTTCATATTGTCTACCCATTCTGTTAGGGTAGACGGATGGGGCACTTTTACAGTATTGTCCCCAGTACTTGCTAGATAATCCGATCCATGTAACCATCTGCAAAATTTGGCCATTTTAAACAATTTTTGTGTTCATATACACCAGGTTACACAAGTAAACACAGTGGAGCGGATATCAGTAACCGGCTTCCGCGATGACGCTGCTATGATTCATGGGAAAGGTCAGAGTTTGGGAAAGTGGTCAATATGGTTCTTCAACAAATGGCAAACAAATAGAAACACCTACAGCAGGTAAGGGCGAGTGACCTTACAACGAGGGATAATAACAAACAAAAATAAAGAAGCAATTGCTGATGTCCATATTTTATATCGATCAACAATTTAAATCAACCTTCTTTCCGCTTTTGCACCGACTGTTCAGCATGAGATAAAACAGGATTGATTCTGCTGCTTTCTTTGCTTGTCAAATTGATGAAATTACCAACATCAGCTGTCGCTCCAAGCTTTTGATTGCATTATGATACTTTGATGGAAGCAGTCACATTTAGGAGAGGTTTATCAGCTTTTATGTTTTGATTGGGCGAGGTACACAATCGGTCTTTAATGTAGTGTGAGTCCACAGTTGGAAAAGTTTTGAATATGAGCACAAATTTGTCATTGTGACAAAGCTGGCTGTTGCTTTGCACCTCATATTAAAAAAACATCTGAGATATGGAGTTTAGGCGGCACGGTGGTGCAGTGGATAGCACTGTCGCCTCACAGCAAGAAGGTCTCGGGTTCGAATCCAGGCCGGGGGCCTTTCTGTGCGGAGTTTGCATGTTCTCCCCGTGTCCGCGTGGGTTTCCTCCGGGTACTCCGGTTTCTTCCCACAGTCCAAAGACATGCACGTTAGGCTAATTGGAGAGTCTAAATTGCCCGTAGGTATGAGTGTGTGAGTGAATGGTGTGTGTGCCCTGCGATGGATTGGCGACCTGTCCAGGGTGTATTCCTGCCTCTCGCCCGGAACGCATGCTGGGATAGGCTCCAGCACCCCCCCGCGACCCTGACCAGGAATAAGCGGCTTAGACAATGGATGGATGGATGGATATGGAGTTTAAAAAATACATTTCTTACAAAAAAAACAGGCTTCTCACAATACTAAGACTCAACCTTGCAGCCAACCATGCCTTTACTCTGCTTCACAAAATGGAGTCCCCAGTCTCTCCCACACACCTGATTTTAAACTCTGGTTAATTAAATTGCAATCAAGTGTGTGATTGGCTTCACTCCTATCAGCCTGTTACACAGATCCAACAATGACAAAGACAATGAATCATTTCAAGATGGAAACAGAATATGTTAGCGGATACAGAATTGGTTGAAAAGTGAAGACATTTTAGCATTTAAGACATTTAAAGATGGTTAAAAATTTAATAAATTAAAATAATGCTTTACTGGAGCATTTTGGTTTCCCAAAAATGCCCTGTTCAGATGGAATTTCCATTCTCGAGCATCATCACTGTGGCTAATAATCACAAAAAATTGATGGAGACCTTTTCTGGTGTAATTAGTTCACCAGGTATGGATGACAAGAACATAAATGCTGCTCATGAGTGCATTCGATCTCTGGAAGGGCAGGATAAAAAAGCTATTTTTCTCACTGGAGGGTCAAAAATTCATCACAGCATGCTTCATTTACAAGAAAGCTATGCAGCTAATGGAAGACAAAGCACTGTTACACAGGAGAAGTAGGGCAATAGCACATGGGCTGGGGCAGACAAGATGTCAGGCAGCATCATTCATAGCTATACTCGCAGTGATCGATAACCACATCTCCCAGTGTTTGGCGATTTGGACAGCTTGTGCTTTCTTCAGATGCTAAATTCTGAGAAGTTTGAGGACATGCATCGCAAGTTCCCAGAGGAGGCACTGAATAGCTTGAAAGATAGCCATTCACATATTTTTCATTTAAATTTGCTGAAAGTGGGACATGAGCTAAATAATGCGCTGCCATAGGTGTATAAACTCGTTGGGGGCCACAATTGCAACAACTTCCACCAGGGTAGAGAGGAACTTCATGCCTGAAAAGAATCAAGCCCTACTCACTGACTACAATAGGACAAGATTGCCTTTAAGATCTGACTGTGCTGTGAGACGGGGATGGTAAAAACAATGGAGCAGAGTCCCACATGGTATGACAAGGTGATAGAGAAGTGTCCTTTGCTAAAACAGAGGAGGGTTGACTTTGCTTTAAGGTAAGCAGATACCGGTTATACTTTGTCATTTTAATCATAAAACATGCTAAGATTGTAAATCCATCTGTTTGACTGTTTGACTTACAGCTAAAGTGAAGGAATGTTTTATGATATTAATCAATTTAATGTGATCTTTACGAATATGTTTTTATTTAACTTTCTTATTACAGTAGATTGCTTAGGGAAAGAGGGGAAAACAGTGAAGATGGTGAGAGGAAAACAGCAAAACGTAAGGGTAAGGGCTCCAGACACTCATATTCTGCATAGAGAAACTCCTCATTCATACCCTCTGCTGCCAAGCCAAGCACTGTGAGTGACCAAGCCCTGTCATGCCCTATACATCATGCCAAGCTCTGTGAGTGATCAAGCCCTGTCATACCCTCTATGTCAAACTAAGCATTGTGAGTAGCCTACCAAAGCCCTGGCATGCCCTCTACACCAAGCCAAGCACTGTGAGTGATCACTGAAGTCCCTGAGGCTCTCTTCTCTCATGTGAAGCAGTGTTCTGTACTGCCCTGGGAAGACCTTCATTCTTATGCCATGAGAAGCCCTGTCCTGTCCAGCCCTGTGGTGAAAAGAAAGTCCTCTGGATGATTATTTTTATCAGTAGCCATTGGTAAGATTTTATTTTTTCCTGTTCTGCAAGGAAGACAAGTCAAGAAAAATGTTTATAGCATGTGGCTCATGACTTTATGACGCATACAAATCTGAATGTAGATGTATGAATGTAGAATACAATAGAGTAATTCAGATCTTTTACAAAAGTAAATTAAGTGATCAAAAATCAGTTTTTATGTGTAGCAAAATTTGACAGCCCACCAGTTTCCCCTTACAATGGACTTTTCCCTCCATTTCATATTTATTCATCATTCTGCTCACCTGTGCCTTTAAACCATGGTAGATAACATTACATTCATAATGAACAAAAACAGTGGGATTTGCCTGACTGTGGGAAGATTCATTAACAAAATGTTTTATAAAGTTACCAACTGGTTTCACTGACGTGAAATGAATTACAAAGTGTGGTTTTCTTGGAACATGATTTACAGTACAACCAAAATATGCATATAACATATAACATGACCATTCAATAACTGAAAATTCAATTGAGCCACACCCCAGAGCCAATATTTAAGTGTATGTGTCATGTTTTACAATCTAAAATAGTTTTCTTATTTGTTTATGTTGGCAGCAGGCAGTTTGCAGTGAGAGGACAGCATTCAGTTCAGAAGACACAATGCATAGGAGCATGAGAAAGACCTATTTCCAGAGCAGGATATTTGCAGATAGGGAACTCCAGAAAGCTGTACTGCCATCAAATGTGAAGAATTTCTGATCAGTTTGCAATAGTTGAGCCCATGTAATGGTATGAAAACCGTATGTGCATTTTTTGTGAAAATCCAGATGAACATGACATATTATAATTGAATTCCCTCTCTAAATAATGAAGCAATCCCCAATTTTAATGCGACAATGTCCTGGAAATGTAAATATAAAATTATGCTTGTGTGGAAAAACCATTTATGTACAGTGCTGAAAAAGGAGGGGCAGGTGCTGCAAATTGTTTGAATGTTGGAAAAAATAAAGTTGAAAGTTACCACCTGAAAAGACCTTGAGGAATGTGGGGGAACCATGTGTCAATTGCAAGGGGCAAGAGGAGCCTCACTTGCTGAATTCATCAGAAAAAATAAACAACCAATCAGCCTTTTTCTGTGTGAAGTTGATTTGCTGGGAATTGGCCTAGTGCCAGGCTAGGTCTCCTTCACACATGTACATTTGAACAACCTCTACTGAAACAAACCAGGAGGGGTTTTTTGTGTGGGATGCACAATATGAGAGCACTAACACTACTTAATGAAAATGTCATTAATCATTATATTGTTTGGTTGGGATTATTGCAAGGAAGGATTGTTTTGGAAGTTGTGTTCTTTAAACAATTTCACTGAATTTTTTCTTAAAGCATGGGTAGCTAACTCTAATCAAATCTAATCTTCCTTAGAGACCCAACATCACATTGTCTCTTTCTTTGTCTGTATCTCAACCATAATATTATCAATTACTGTATAAATATGTAATATCTTCAGGGGAATTTTATCAAATTATCATTCATTGTTTGGGATGAAAAAGAGCACAATTTAGCTTCCAATCAAGGTCTCACAATGTGGTCCTTTTAAAATAAACTATGGAAAATTACATTGTATATCATAACATATTCATCATATAAAAAAATTATATTGTGGCGAGACAATTGCATTTCCATCTGCACTGTTCGCTCTGTACTATAATTTTATGTTTTGTCTTTAAAGATGAGTAGGCGTATGGAGGGGGGAGGGGTTTAGGAGCTATTGCCTCAGCATTCCTTAGCATTCAGCTGAAGCACTAGTGCAGTGCTATGCCTCACAGTCCTGAATACAATCCTAACTGTGACAGTACCAACTATGGGCATGAACCCTGAGAGTTAATTTCCCACCTCACAATGTAATAGTGGCTCCTCTCTGGCCAATCGGGAACCTGTAATCAGCTTGCTGTGGATTGTAGAGTTATGTAGATTGTAGAGTATGCCATTGTGCTCCCTCTCCGAAATGCACAGAAAACATTTCAGCAAAAGAACGGGCCTACAATTATGATTTGGCTTTCCAAATTAGGCAATACAGAAAAACTGGGATAAAAAAAAGCCAACAAACCTTCAGTCACTAAAAAGGCAATTTTGAATGAATGGCAAAACATTTGTTTAACAACATGTAAAACATCCTTGCATATATTGAAATCTATTTATCTGTATCAACAACAACAGAAAGGAGATGCTGCTGTGATTCCAAATAGCATTTTTATCTGAGAATAAATACTATAAATTTGATTAAATTCAACAAATTTGTGCTTGCTTGCTAGTAGTCTTGGTTCAGCGCTTAATGACCTACAATGGATAGCATTCAGATGACAGCATCATCTTCTGATGGTACATTTCAAAATACATGTTCTAACCATTTAGTTTGGTACATAATAAATAGTTAAAAATATGCTTGTTACTTTTTAATGTTAATCAGTATAGTTTCAAAAGAACATTGATCAAAATCGTACTCAAATTCAACTGAGCTTCTAATTCAGGCGTAAAAATAATATTTTTGGCTATTTTTATGCTGCCTAATGGCCGGTTTACACCAAAGGCGACATTCCCGCACCGCTCCAGCCAAAGTCATTCATTTTCAATGGAGAGAGGAAGACATGGTGTGATACTGCCAGTGCGGAATACCGTGCAAGTTGAAAATAATTTAACTTATGCAGCAAATCGCCTTGACAAGCCAGCGCACAATTTAATCACATGAAAGGAGGAGGGTGATCAACTTTCCGTTCAAGAGTGTTGGATCATAAAAAATTGATGGACCATAAAAAATGTATCCTTGCAGTCAAAGAATTTCCTGAAATGTATGATGCCTTAATGTACAGTATATATATATATATATATACAGAGACCTCAAAAAAAATGCAGCATGGGTAAATATCTGTGACATTGTGGCATTCTCTGATGAGTTTGCTTTTTATGTTATAATTTCACGATGTTTTACTAGATTTCACATAAGCACCGTCTGTCATTCATTCGTTAGTTTTAGCCAGCTTTTGTAGCCAGAAAACATAGCTAGCATAGCAAACATAGCTAGCTACAGAAATGTGATTGCCAGCAATAAGTGTTAGCTAATATAGTAAAACCTCATGGTATTGTGCCTGGATGTCAAAAAACAAATGTGTTCTCACATATTTTACCAAAAAAAGAAGAGGAGCAAAAGATATGGCTGCAATTTATTATGGTTTGGGCCACTCTCACGTCTTCTATTTCAAAAACACAGGATTTGTTGCTGATGTAGGGCAGTAGGCATGTCAAATAAGGTGAGCTCATAAATATTAGCTCCCCGCCCACTCGGCCTGCCTTACAGCCTTTTAATCGGGAAAAAAATATTAAGGATGATTTTTTGGCAGACTCTAAGGTCATTTTAATGTTAAATACAATGACTGTGTAGGACCTTTAAGTTAAGCTTGCTGCACAGAAAATGTATGAAATCATCTCTTCTCCTCAAAAATGACTGGCAATAGGAGGGAATGTCCACCTTACAAAGTTCAATTCTGTCAATGACAAATTAGGGGGAGTTGCCTGTGATACCATGTGGGAAATTGTGCTCGGTGTAAATCGCCTGTAATAAGGTGTAAGCTAATGCAAATATTTTATTTATCTACTATGGGCAATTGTCAAGTGGATAAATATAAATTTCCACATTCTGCACTCAGTTTCCTGAAGAGAGCCAAGACCAGTGATAGTGCTTAAACACATTTGGACCAAACATGACCTTCACTACAATGAAGTTGCTTAACATCTCAATTTGTATGAAAAACATAGTGAATTTAACACTGCACCTTGAGTTAAAAGACTGGGAAAGGGCAGGATGCCCTGAGATGAGGCAAGAAAGGAGACTGAAAAAGCAGTGCATTGGATATTCATGTCCAAATGGGGATTAACACCGATTTTAACCAAAAGAAAGAAGGGGAGGGGGGGCAGAGGAAAAAAATGAACATAAGGCAGACAAAGGACGTTTTGGAATTGAAATGAGTGAGGCTACACAAAGTCTCCCAGTCATCTCACTCTCTGCCATTATTCCACTGCTGTCGAGCCTGATTTAGAGACAGGCTTGCCGCCTTTGTGAACACCTGTGTCTCGTGGCCACGAATAATTACTTTAGCCATGCCATTTTATTCTCATAATGGTAGTAATTTGCCACGCCTCCCTTTTCTCGGACAGCTGGTCCTTTTGAAAACCAAGGGAGGCTTAGGCCACAGACTCCCAAGCGGAATCCTCAGGGCTACTCAGGTAGCCATGGAGACACTCCAAGACTCCAAATGATCACCTCTAATCAACACTGCAGAGTCTATTCTCTTTCAGCCGCACCCGTTTCTGTAGTTATCTAAACAGGAAGAACTGAAATGCCTGGTCGTAAAATGTTCAGGGCTGCTAAATGCCCAGGAGTGAAATGTATATTATCATAATGTTATGTGGTGTAATACATAAAGGCATAGATTGCTGCATGCGCACTTCCGTTTGTAATTTGTCCTTGGAAATTTTCTTCACCCTGAATATGGGATTTCAATATCATTGGTCAAGATTTTTCAGTCAGGTCCAATTTTGAAAATCATACTTTCTAATTCATATGCATAAAACAAGGAAGGGACTATCTCCCACTTTTGTGAACATTTTGGACTCAAATGTGTGCACAATTCACGATTCTATTGTTTACAGCGATTGTTTACTTAAAAGAACCAGAGCCGTGTGATTTGAATGGCACTAATGACAGCGTGAGAAGCAATAAACACAAAAGAACTAAAGTATTTGAAGGTGAAAGTAGGCATGAATTTACGTAGGTATCGGATATAGACAAACAGCACTTATTTTTACATCCTCACAGTCAAACAAAGACACCTACATCCATCTGTGCAAATGCAATTCTCCTGTGATTTCCTACAGTAATTGGCCCCCTGTAACTAATATTCTGTGGTGCCATTGGGGAAGCACACAAACAAAGGACACATGCAGGGAAGGAACTCCAGCCTTTGCAAGATAACTGTTTTGTGAAACATTATTTATAACCTTATTTGTGACCTTTGAGCCTTCTGAGAGGTACACAGATACTAAAAACAAAGTGTTGGAGGAAAGCCTTTTGCCACACCCCTGTGCCACTAATAAGTGCTAATCACTTAATTCATTATTCGCACCAAATGTCAACCAGAGCCCATGCATAACATTTTGGTGGATTGCAGCTTTGTGTAATCTCATTATTACAGTGCTTAAGAATGCATTTGAGCTATTGACAGCTATTAAGTAACATGTCCTTAGTGTTCCATTAAATGCCTTAATTTCCTAAAGTTGGTTGGTTCTGTCACAGAAGGCAATGGCAACCTTCAAGAGTCTTTAATTGTTTTGTGTCTAATTGATATGGCTGATATATAAACTGATATTCAGTTCATAAAAATCATTATGTTTCAGTGTCCTGAAGTTGCCTCTCAACAAATAATTAAAATGGGAGAGATTTTTCCTTAGACCAGGGAGGGCATGTGCTTCACTGTGCAAAGTATTACTAATTAAAACTGGCCTTCATATTCAGTGTTTAATGGCTGTTTTAATCTCCTTTTAATATGGCGGTAGTCATGTTGCAGCAGATGTGTCCCTTTGAATGACATCACTACAGTAGTTTACTGCAGCATCTGCAGCCAAAACTGAATATTGCATAGAGCATTGAGAATCTTGACTGATATCTGTATTAAGGATGTCTGTCTCATGTTCTAAACAGGAATGTATTAGCTTATACATACACGTACATAACCCAACAATACAATTCAGATGAGCCCATCACACAACATTAATTTCATTTTCAGTTTACACATATTTTTCCTTAGAATTTCACACTGGGTTTTGATGGCAAACCCCTCTCGCATGAAAGACCATTAGTCCCTGTTCAATTACGTTTTAGGTAGTACAACAATAGCCAGCCTTCTGTGAAGTAAATGACCTGTACACGCACAACAAACTGGTATCTAACAGATCTCTTATCGCAAACTAGCAGCAGTGTTAAGTGTCGTGTGAGGTAAAGGAAATGTTTGTGCCGAGTCTAACCATGTCGCCGTGCAGACGTGGCATCAGTTACAGGTTTAACTCTTAACACTGTGTTAATTGAACAGTCAGTGCAGACTTTGAACTATTTGCCAAACCTAACCAAAGATCAGGGGTGGCTTCTCAGAGGACTACGGGAAGAATGGTTCTCCTAAATGTTTTCTTTTTTAAATAACAAAACTAAAGTACAAATAAAACAAGAAAAGCCTCCATCAATACGTGTAATTACCTGTAACGGAATGATAACCTGCAGTAAATAATTAGCTAAACAGTGTCCTCTATTGAAAGGGAGAATGTTCTCCCTTTATATTTTATTTCCCACTGTATTTCAATGGGGACCAGAGGAGGACAATCTCCCTTTCAATATAGGGCACTGAGTCAGCACCGCTGGCTTTGGCTTTACATACTGATCCATATGCCGATGGTAGTGGATAAATATTGGTAATGTTGGTACAACATCTCTGTCGATAATTAATATAATTTATAGTATAGCTTACAGAATTGGTTTATTGGTAGTGGTATTTTTGTTCATAATTGATGTGTTAACGTTATATAGGTTATTCCTATATCTAGCTAGCTAGCTGGTTAGCTTGCTAGTTTTTATATTTAGGTATATAAATAGAAATAGCACGTACAGCTGCCACGAATGGGAAATAACGCATATGTGAAGTTTGCCAAGATTTGGGCAGTGATTATTGACCTGTAGTATCTCAATGATCCCCATGTTGTGCTTATGGTTGTCTCTGTATTTCTGTTTGTTTGTGTAATTGTATTTGCTCTTGCGTGGTTGCAGTGCTCTTATAATAATATAATAATAATAATATATGCCATTTAGCAGACGCTTTTTATCCAAAGCGACTTACAGTAGTGAATGCATACATTTTTCAGTATATGTGGCCCCAGTGGGGATTGAACCCACAACCTAAGCGTTTCCAACACCATGCTCTACCAACTGAGCCCCAGAGAACCACAATGATGCTGCATTCTCTTTCTCTTTGCCATTAGAAGTTGGTTGAGGGCATTGGTTGACTGACCCTGATATAACTCAAATATGTAATGCAAATGTGTGAACATAAATTTGATTTCTTTATTTTGGTCTTTGTATTCCACCCCGGTCAACCAGGTTAAAGAGCCTGTGCAGGTTAAATAAGGACCTGACCTCTCTAAGGCGGTGTGGTAGCATGTCCCATATCCCCCTCAGTGACAAATTCAAATACAGAATTCAATATCCCCAGTTGCACTTGAATCTTAAATCAATCCCTTCAGCTTCTTTCTCCGCTCTTATCTCCTTATTAGTCCTATTCATTCAGTCCTTCTCTTCATGGCAGCTGGTAACACAGACTTAATACAAGACACCAATAATCCCTTTAAAAAGTTAGCGGTGCATGTCTGATTTTATCTTTGAAAACAAAACAGAGTTTTCAAAAAAGGACAGCAGCCATCGGTATTGCACCAAGGCCGAAACCACACAGTACCCCAACTGTGTTCATTTAATCAGCAATACTGTTCTATGTGCATTCTTTTCAATGAAAAGCATTATCATCACTGTTCTGAATGTGTTCTGCTCACTTTTTAAATCCCCATTGAAAGACTGAAATATTGTTTTATACTGAAGAGACCAGCATTGAACGATTGATTCTGACCAGTGACATCACGGGTTACTCTATAGTAAGTGTACCTTCAAAGGTTCCCCATAAAAGTACTGTATATACAACCTCTACCTAAGCTACCTTGTATTACAAGCGTACCTTCGACTACAAATTAAATAAAACATGAACCACACTATAAAGCATTCAGAAGTACTACTTGTTTGTTTATTTGTCTGGGGTATAGCAAAATGTTTAAAAAAACATGCATTGTACTAAGTGTTTATGTATCCTTTCCGACACCTGTCCCCAGTAAACGTATGTATAAAAAATAAAAGCAAACAAAACAAAAAGATGTGTTACAAATTAAAAAGAAGTATGTCATACTACATACGGATGTTACATATTCTAATGCCTATGAAGGCTCCTTTGTTCTAAAGCATAACCATTCCAGAGGAAACACAACATCTCTTACGGTGAGCTTTCAGCTCATGTGGGAATTGTTAGTGCCTTGCTGAATGATCAGCGCTGTCGTCCTCTTTGAAAAAGTGATGTTAGTGCTGGGGTGGCTAGCCCTGGTCCTGGAGAGCCACAGGGTGTCCTGTTTTTTTGTTGTTACTCATCACTTCATAAATAAGCAGTTGATTATACAGGTAACTTACCTGTTGCTGATTTTCAAGGACCAATTCATAATTTCATGATGCACTACTTGCATGTGTCTTGTCGATTCATCCACATGGCCCTGTTCACACTTTTGCGTTTATGTCCGTTTCCCTGTGACCTGTGAGCAACCAAATGGCAAATATAATGGGAGACAATGACAAATAACTCACAAAGACAAACTACATAGAAAAACCACTCAAGGTAAGTTTCTAAGGTTAACTTACCTTAAGGTTAATTAATGTACCTTTACTTGGTTGTTGATTTTAAGGTGAAGACAAAGACCCCAGAAAATCCATCCAGGGGCCACTCCTGTGCACAGCGAGCATCCTGTCGGCTTCCCTCCCCCCTCCCTGGGGTGGACAGCCAATTGCCGCCCCCGGTGGCACTCCCGGCCAGAGCCAACTCTGGCGCGACAGGGAATCGAACCCTGGTCACTGTGGCCAACATCGAACGTTGTAACCACTGGACCACGCGGGAGGCCAGGATGCACTTTTCAGACCAAACAAGCAAACGAAAAACATTATGAAAAACATCATATATAACTGATTGAAAGGCAAAAGATGAGCACATGAGGATAGGTCAATTTGATTTTAGTTGCTCTTCCCCAGCCATTGCTTAAGCATCATCATTTTTCTCAGTGTGATATAAGGCCCGTAAAGAGGGAACGAGTTAATGAACGACTTAACCTGCTGCCACAGGAAGATGCCTTCATTAACAAAGCCGAACATGGCAAAGACGCTTTTAAAAACAACACAGTCAGTGACATTGGCTGGATTTAGCTTTGTTTGTCTGTTGACTGAGGACTTGGCCATTGGCCTGTTCTTATGAGGCCATCCAAGGTAGCAATAGAAGTAAACAAGTCCTATGCTCAATTTTCATGGGAAAAACCCAAGTTTGTAGGGGTTATTGGCCAAGATACACAACAACACAACAACATACATACATACATACATACATGCATACATGTAAATGTAACATTGTTTTATTACATTCCTACAATTACACTTTATCCATTTATTATTTTATGTAAATACATTTTGCAGACAAGGAGGAGACAATCTACATTCTACAGTGTCAGTCTTTAATGCTGTCAGTTAGCAGTTGTGCAGGGGGTGGACAAAATATGCACTCTTTTCACACCAGACGCAGGTTATTATCATATAAACAAGCACAAAGTATAAAGCTGTTATAGCAGTGCCAGTTATTCAAGGAAAAAAATGAACATTTTAAAGCAGTTTGAGGTTCAACCCTGAAATTGCTAATATCTAATGCATGCCTTATCAGATAAGAGCTTGAAACCTAAAAGTAATTTAGGGTATAATATCTTGAAATTGTACAATTTAGACTCTCTGGAATGGAACTGATGTTTGATATCTTCTTAAATCCTCTGGCAGTAGCTATCCATATTTATGTCTAGGTTATCACAGTAAAGGATAGGGGGAAACAGGTATTCAGCCACGGACTTGCATTGCCCGCTTTTTGAACTGTCTTTTTGTCTGATGACACAGGTGTCTGTTCCAGAGTGGGAGTTCCATGGCATCCCTACCCTTAGTCCCTTCACTTAGTGCTTATTCCTGTGACATTGTTAAATGTCACTCAAAGTGTTTATTTGCCCAAGGGTATTTTAAGGAAAATTAGGATTGGGTTCTGACCTAGGATTGACAAAATTGGATTAATGATCCAACAGCAAACTTAATTACAGCCATGTCCTGTTTTCCTCAAGTTATAAAAGCCTGCCAGGATGTTGTACCAATTCATTCAAAGCACCAGCTAGACACCTGTAACATATGTTTCAAAATTGTGCCATAATCCAATTTATTTGTTTTTATAAGCAGTCCCATTTTCAACCTTATTTCTTTTATTTTTTAACATTTTTGTTTCAGATTTTTTCTCCCAATTTGATGGCCAATTGTACCCTCTATTAATTCAATGAAGAATGGTCCAATATTCCACAAGAAACAGCTCAAAACTTTTATAACGGCATTCCAAGAATGATTGAAGCTGTTCTGAAAGCAAAGCCCAACTCCTTATTAGTTAATACATATTCATATATTGTTTGGTGTTTCCATTATTTTATCTACCCCCGGTATAATCATCACTTAACCATTACAAACTGATCATACTTAAAAATCATTAAATGGCTCACATAATGAATATGCATTACAGCATGAATGGCATAATCATACAGGACTAGGCTAATTTGTTATATTTTAGAAATCCTGTCACGTTGAGGTCACATACTATATGCAAATGATAATACAAAATAAAACCATTTTATGGCATATTGTTTGTTAACCTTGCTGCTGTATGTCAGAAAATTGTTATGTATTTATGTATGAAAATAACTGGCATGCTTTTTTATATCAAGAGCATATTTTTATTCCAATCGTGACAAAAATACTCAAAACTTCCAGGGAAGTTAATTCTAGTACCTCTCGATCCCTGTTACTAAGTTTTTAAAAATCAGTTAGGTGTTTAAAAATGTTAAATTATGTAGGCATAATCATTTCTGTATGAGGAAATATGGTCTGTCATATTCCAGCCATGTGCACAGATAGGGGTGAAATAGTCCTTGAGCACGCATCCCTGTACCCTTCTGATGGGAAAAAGCCCTCTCAGTTTCTTTCTTTCTTTTTTGAGGGCTAGTCTCTACTCTTTGCAGAAATGATAGTCCTCAAGCACTGATACAGGACCAGAAAAATCCTAATGTTTTCCACATAGAAAAATAACCCGAAACTGAACTGTGAACCATCAACACTGACAGGCAACTTCTACTAAGCTCCCCGCCCTGCCCCAGGGGGTGTGGGGTGCCCTTATCTGCCCTTATCTGCCCCACCAAAGGTTTCGGCACTGCCCTGGTATACTCTGTTTCAGAAAAATCTTCCCACTTGACCAAAAAAAGCGGTTTTGTGTACAACCGCCACAACACGTTTACCAGTGGATAGCAAGCTGTGGCAGTAAAGACAGAGATATTTTCGATAAACGTGCACTCATTTTCTCCCACTCACAGTGAGATATGTCAAAAGGCCGGCTTCACTGTTGGCTCTCGTACACGGAGAAGCCCCGTGAAGCATGGCCCATTAACCAGAGAGCCAGCTTTCCCCAAAGGCAAAACTCAGCCTGAGAGCTTTTGATGTGCACATAACAGACCCAATTCCAGCGCGAAACCGGTCCACCACCCGAGCGTAGGCGATCGCAGACAGCTCTCCGGGCCCTGGCATGGGCCGGCAGACCCGGCGTGCACAGAGCTAAGATGAAAATCCTCCTCTTCAACGGAATGGCTCAGCAATGACCAATTACTGAGAGTGGGGAGGACACGGTGAGACGGGCAGATCAATCACCACCCCGGCCTGCTGTGGCGTGCGCTGAGGAGGTGGGCTGCCACTGGAATTAGCTCTGTGGGGCTCGGCGTCAGAGATCGAATGGCCTCATGGTAACGCATGGCTTCTCGGTTTGAAATAAGAAAATGCCTGTTGTCGTTTTTCATGGTGTCAACACACCAGCTGAACTGCTCTACGGACAATCTCTCCTTCAACATGGAGACCAAATACCTGTGTCAAACACCAGATTGCACCTTATTGAAACGCATGTGCACATTTGCTGTATTCATCAACCGTCCACCGAGGCACGGTCATACAATGACGAGAGGATCGTTTTCAAACGAGCAGGGTTTTAAAAGAAGCCGCTCCTTTAAGGGAAAAGAAAATTGTACAATAAATATAACCAGATACGTGATGACATTAGCTTAATTTCCCCGTCTGGTCATCTGGGTGTTGTTGTGTTGTGTTTCTGGGCATGCAAAACGAAGAGCGGTGGTCTTCTGGGAAGGCGATAAATCACAGACATCTCCTTACATCCTGTGTGTGTCCTCTTACGAGACCTGCCTACTAACACAAAGGCTGGATATCCCGGGGGATGGGGGAGCCATTAGACCGCGATGTGCATTTGGGGCGGGGTGGTGAGATGACACCCCACGCGTACACTGCACCCGGGGGAGGAATGACCCTGATTAAGAGCCGCTGATGCCTTTTACCGTCGACAGCGCACTGAAAAATGCATGGCAGATATTCTCACCCCCCGAAAAAAACAAAACATGGTAAACATTGTTAGCAAGACAAACAGGAGAGAGCTGTGATTGCCTTTAAGCCGAGTGCCCTGTAAGTGTACCTTTGCCCTCCTGCGGAACACATCTTTTCAGCTCTGTGTCATGTGCAATGAGGCTGGTAGAAAGGCGTCAATAGGGACACTATAAGCAGCTAGGCTGCAGGCAAAAAGCGCAACAAAAATGAGACCAAAAGACTTACAAACTGTAAATGAGGATTTAATCTCATTTCTGTGTGGAAGTGTAATTTATGTCATAATTTTGCATTGATGCCTTTTATATGATATAAACTCTTACGCTCATTTTTTTATAATAAACATTTATATGATGAACATGAGCACGCACAGGACAGGGCATTTACAAGAGTAGTACTGTGGGTTGTTGTAGGGATAACGTTGTTTATGTTTGAAGCTGAAGTGGCACATGCATAGCTGCTGCTGGCTCATGCAGCTTTCATTTCATTTTGCAATATTTTGTAGTACCTCATTCTTGACCTGGCACAATGTTTGTTTGATAATGGATAGCTGAAAATGTGATAATGGATATTCATTTGCAATCACAAGTGTTCAGTTAATCCTTTGATTTGTATGCCGGGGATGTCAAAGCTTTTTTGATGTCTGTTGCAATTAAGGATGAAGGCAGGTGTGAGGACATCACACAATTAGAGCAATTAGAACCCAATATTTATTTATAACGTATTTTTTTCCAGTTTTGTCTGGGAGGACGATATGTAGTTTGATATAAACTACTGTAAATTTCATGAACTGCAGAAAGGAAATTCATCAGTATGTTGTGCGATTGTTTGATAAAGAGTGTTATTTTTGGTTGTTTACCCAGGGAATGTCCTAATGTGAGAGCTAAAGAGCTGTAGTATATAACCTGCCAGAGGTATTCTCTGAAGCACTCTGTTTTACACTTAAGAGCATCTATTTTTTATTTTGTAAAGGCGGTTTCTGTGAGCTGTCATAGAGTATACACTTAGTAGTGTGTAATCCAAAACTAAGTAAGGTCTGGGCTTAGGTAACTGGGCCAATTTATTGCTGTATCAGATCAACATGTTGTGGTGTCCCCAAGGGTTGGGCGACACGCACGGACCTTGCAGAGGGCATAGGCAAGTTCAAGTACACGGAGGAGGCAGTATTCAAAACAAAACAATGATTTAATAACCTAATACTGACAAACATAAAACAAAGGGTGGGGTCTTCAGGGGAATACAAACACACAAAGTCCGCAATCTTTATCTCGTTGTCAATGTCCAATCCAATTCCAAAATCCAAGTCAGTTCCGCAATCCAGTCCGTAGTCAAAATCCAAAGGGGGGTCCTCAAACAATCCAGTCAAACACAAAACACTCCAACACGCTCTCTCTAAATCCTTGCTGGTCAACGACTTCACAGGCTTCTCTTTCTCTCTCCTTCAACACACTCAACTCCTTCCCAAACACGTTCCTACTCCTCTCCAAGTGTGATGGGAATCAGCCCTTTAAATAGGCCTCGAATGGCTTTCAGCTGGTCGTTAGTCCCATCACTTGACTTGACTTAGGTGTGACTGTGGCCTGCTGGGAAATGTAGTGTTTCCTGCCTCCCATGTGTTGGAGGCCAGGCAGCCATTTCCTTGTGCAGCCCCTTGGGCTGCCACAATGTGGATGCCAAATCAATAAAATGACAGAGGCTGCTGGCTAGCTTATTTTCTTAAAACACTAATTTACAGTGTATGGATGTGCCCCATTGTCTGATATTGAATACTAACCATGCCAGTGCCAACTGTGTCCAGCAATCCAACGAGGCAGCACACAATTGGCGTCGCCCCATGGAGGGAAGGTTTTAGATCATAGTGTACTCCTCCGATGCAATGACAGCAGCTCAGCTTAGCTGGTCAACTGCAGGGTGAAAAGAAGCGGCGATAGGATGCTGGGTGGCTCCTCCTGTTAAGGCACTGCTCTAGCATTGCCCAGGGAGGGAGGGAATCAGTTGGCATGGATGACCGTGTCTAGTGGCACGCCGGGAACCCTCGCTGGTTAATCAGGTGGCAACAGTCTGCCTGTACAAAGCTGCACGTGAGGTTTTCCTCCAACTCCTGCCGCAAGCCTGACTTGTGAACTGTGGCGTGAAAAGAAGCGGCGGTTTCGCATCACATGTTTCGGAGGAGAGCACCTGCTTGTCTGCGATTTCCTGGATTCACAGAGGAAGTTGCAGCAATGAGAAAGGCGTATAAATAGAATTGGCCATTCCAAATGAGAAGGAAATAAAAGAAAATAAGACTGAAGACAGCCTAAAATGCATCTGTCTCGGGATCACAAATTATGTCTTTGTACCAAAAGGCTGTAAGTGGTTGTATTCCTGTCTTCTTTAAATACTGTGTGTCCAGAGGCCTGTTCCTAAAGATTCCTAATCTTCCAGTTACTTCCAGTTGCAAGGGGTGCAAGGTTCTTTGAGATTTGAACCCCCAGCTATAAGTATTTTCAATACCCAATGCAACGACATATTTAATTGTTGTAAATCCTGCACTCAGACCACAATAACATTAATAAAATGGAATGATACTGAAGATTTCAAGCCAGTGTTCAAAAGGACAGGCTTTATTTACTTTGAGGCTGAACATGTTTGATCTTGTGACCAGAGAACAGGTGCATGGATCAAAGGCCTTCTGCTTTATGTAGAAGAGCACATAAAACACATTAATCTCCCTAACCAACTGAAGAGCACATAAAACACATTAATGATTGGCTCCATTTCCATAACCAACTGCATAAAATGCCAAATTTTATTGAGTGGTCAATATATAGATTTTTTTATTTGTTTCATAACTGACATTAGCCATATTAAAGTGATTGGCAGGGGTATCAGTGCATTTCCATAAAGTACCCTTCTACAAAGACGATGAAATAAAATGCAGCAAATTTTATTGAGTGGTCCCATTTGCTTATATATTTTAAATGACCAAGGTAAGTTGAAAATGATCATTAGGTCAATCACATTAGCTTTTACATGATTAGCTTTTTATTGGAATGGATTCTGCAAATTAAATGTGCCGTATTACTTTTGTTTACCCACTGTTTCCCATATCATACCGTGTCTTTCTTGCAGGTGTAATCTAGAAATGCATTGCTCACATTAACTTTGAATATGAACATGGTCTGATGTTTTATTTTTAATCATGTTATGCTGTAAGAGCACTTTGTGCTGAGGACTACAACATAGCACGTTCTTGCTAGCTATGCTAAGCTGCACTGCAGAAGCAATGAATGGAGTGAATGTGAGTTGTGCAATGTTGGAGATTGCCTCCTCTGAAAAGGATATGGAATGGGGTGGTCTATTTTTGATCAAATTACCTTTTTAAATGGAGAAAATGGAGTCAAGATCATTGCAAAAGGGTGGGGAATTGAAAATAAAATAGAGGGTATACAGATATAAAAAAAAATAATTACCTTTTTAAATGGAGAAATCACAAAAACACAGATATAAAACAGTCAGAACACTAAAAACGCACATCCACAACACAACACACAACAATTCATAGGCTTTTCAGGTTAACACAGACACGTCCATTGATACTGTCAGATAACTGTATCAATGCTACAATCAGTCATACTAGCACAAATGTTCTACCTTTTCCAGGTTGGGGTTCAAAAAACTAGGTAGTGCTGTACCTGACCTCAATACACAGTGTATGCAAAGCCCAGCTGGACTGTCATTGCGTGCTTGTACCGAGCCAAGAAATAAGCCCTCAAGCTTTCGCTAGATAGATAAGTTGTTACGGGCAGTCCATCCACCCAGGCAGAGTTATATAACCTGGTTAAATCCTTCACCACCAGAATATGGTTAATAGACTGCAAGGTCCTTTAAGCAACCTCAGTGTTCATTGTCGGGTGATGTCCATATTTTACACTCCTGTGAAGCTCATAGGACAGAAGGGACGGGAGAGATGTGAGTTGACAGCAGCTTTCGCTTCAAGCTATTAGACGTACTTAAGCCATCCCTGCGCCAGAGGAGCAAACATCGCCAGACACTGATTTCTATAGGAGTAAAGAGAGAGGTTTCCACGCAGGTCTAAAGGGCAGGCTACGGGGATAAAGGCTGAGATGCTTTCATTATTGGCTTGACCCGCAGGTCAGGCAGCGCTCGTTGCCGAAGGACTACTCATTACCTGCCTCTCGATCGTAGCGTAGCTCCACTTCAGCCATCCAGAAAAGATTTATCTTCCCTCATGTGACAAGAATGATCTCTCCTGTACTACATTCATCTTAAGCAATGACGATCCCTCTGTTGCCAATAAGTAAATCAACAGTTGCCCTTGTTTTCAAAGCCATTGAGGAACAGGGCGTTCAGTTTGATCAACTTAATAGTATGGAGAAAAGGGCCAATAGGGCCAATATGATACTGTGTATAGGACTGAAATTGAAATGTGCAATCATTGTAAATGATTCCGACTCTGCATGTGGTTTTGATTATTCTTCCAATAGGATTTCTTGCTATTTCATTAGGATTTCTAGGATTTTCTTCAATATTGGATTCTTTCAATAGATCAATAGGATTTTTAATTTAACCTTTAAGATAGTAAGAGTGACGCAAGTCTCTTTTTTTTTCATGGATAAACAAGAAAAATGTACTCAATTTATAATAATTGAGAAATAACATTGCCAGTGTTGAAGAGTATTTCCCCACTAACTTTTAAGATGCAAGCAAAACACAGTTATCATGTTAACTGGCTTGGGAGCAGAATTTAAACTTGGATGCCTGTGGTCAATCATTTGATCAAGGCATTTCCTTTACTTTTGATCATGTTGAACTTTAAAAAATGCATTAATCCCTATACACGCTCTGAGCTGAACTGCATGGGTAATGGTATGTCGCTGCTCTGTGTTTTAGGGGGTCAAGCAAGAATTTACGCTTTTGGAAGATTTCAGGCTTTCCAATAAACCCCATTCTTTAATTGTTGGCAATGATGGCACCATAAATGTCCCCTACATTAGGGATGTAGTTCATTAAATTAGACAATAAAGTACCTGCATGTGGCAACCAATCGCAAATCAACACAACGAGCGATAAGAACATGGAGTCCTTACCAACCCAGCCACGTGTGGACAATTCCAATATTGATCAGTGCACACAGGTAAGCAATTAATCAATGGTCACTGGTGGAGAAGTTAATCAGCCCCACAGGACTACAAGACATTGAACATTCTTCTGTGCCTCCTAGAGAATGTGTATTAATCCATGGACCCCTGGAAGCACATTGCCCAAAGCTACATAATCCACTTTATTATTATCACATCTACTGTATCTATATACATAGGCTCACAATATATTTGTTTCTCATTAGTTGAATCTTTTTACATTCTGCTAGATTCTATGTAACAAGAACAGCAATAACCAACCAGCAATAGCCCTGCCTGTATTCTCCACTTAATTTGATACCATGTTGTTTTTATAGTCCTCTCAGAGAAAATAGTGTCAACATACTGCCTTTTAATTCACATAGTACATAGCCTACAATTCTTCCAGGAATATGATCAATCAGAACTAGTATGATTTTACACTATGCTTTGTTCTGTGGACTTAAAATTAAATGGTTATAGAAGCCTGGAAACCCTCTGAAATGACTCCATACTGTATGGAAATCCATGACTATTACATATGTAATGCAATAAATTATAAAGGATAGTGCAGAATGAAATTGCAATGGTTGAGAAATCCATTTGTTTTAAGTTAATGACTGACCCAAAATCCATATACTTTGTAAGGAAATATTGAATACACAGATCATGTGTAACATAAAATGACTGAGGAAGGTCAATACACCATAAAACCGTATTACTCTAAGCGTTCCCAGCATACAAGATCTGTTGCTGACAATGGAATGCAAAGCATTAAAACACACAAAATGTTTTCATCCAGATTGCACTAAGAACTATTGAAACAACGGAAGAAAACATATTGTGTATCACCAATGTATGAAGAGGTAAATTGACCATTGAAATCCTGTTACACAATCCATTATAAAGTTGTTGCTTTTTTAAACCTGCAACATCTATGTAGAATGCATAATATTTAAAAAAATTTTGTTGTTGTACTACTTTCCAATAAACATACTGTTTGGGCTGCAAGGCAAATGAGATAATTAAATTAGAGAAATTTAGTAAAAACCCTGTGTATATTCTGGAATTAATATGCAGGTGAGATTTGCTCTTTGTGCACTGAGGAGTGTCACCAGAGATTTGACATCACAATCCTCAGAGTCATAAGTCCATACCAGAGAATGCTGATCTACACTGCTATGGCTATACTAGCTAATACATCACAACTGCATTATTTTTTATGGAAATGATACAAGTAGTTCAACCATTGGTACTATGCTGTCGCTGTCAGGTTATCACATCCTTCATCAGTCAGTCATGACCATTTACCCATGGATGTATAATCAGGTTGGCTGTCTGTTCACCCACAGAGGCAGTATGAACAGTACACCTCCCATGCCAACCTCCTCACACACCCCCTCACCCACCTACCCACCACCCCCCAACCGCCATGTGTACCAGATAGCTCTGTCTGATAGAGGTTGGCAGCAGTACCCCAAAGCCTGTCGACAAAGCCACGCTAACTTGTACAATCAATATGACCAAGATCAATAAATGCGCAAAAGCTGATCAAAAAGTGTTTTTCCTTTTCCAAGAGCTTCCTGATTGGACTAACAATTAGCTACAGCATCAGTTTCAATTCATGTAAAAATTAACAAGTTTCCGAGTACTCCCTGCCTGTCATGTCTCATTTTTACCAAACATTAAATGATTAAGATTTCTTTTAAAATCCATCTGATGTTTCCTGAGCAAGCTCTATAGTTGATATCTTATAAGCAGGGTTGGGTTGTAACGGAATACATGTAACGGCGTTACGTAATCAGAATTAAAAATCAAGTAACTGTATTCAGCTCACGTTATATTTGAAAAACGAGTAATCTGAATACAGTTACTTTAATAAACCTGAAGTGAATACATTTTGGAATACTTATTGGAATTCTTGGTGGAAAGTTTTCCTTACAAACATTAATGAGCTGATATTCATTACACAGCATGAAATTCTCAAATGATTATCATCACACAGCTCACGAAATTGCACAGAACCAAAACAAATGTTTAAAAAAATGTGTTTAAAAAAAAAAGCGCACCCACACTCAGAGAAACATTGACAGCGACAAGAAAAGTCAGCTTTCAGTTCGTGGCGTTATCGACACCATTTCCAGTTTAAACAAGACCAAGAAGACCATGGGAAAAATCTGTCGGTCCAGTGTACCTTGTGTCTTCCAGGAATAAAGATGCTGTCGGCATCAAAGGACTCGACTTCGAATCTTAAAAAGCACTTGGAGTAAGTCAACGTTAGCTAACCTTCAGCTTAATGAACACAGTTCTGCAGTAATTTGCTGTTACCTGACCTTAGCCTACGGTTTGAGGCATCGCAATAACTGCTCTGCTAATTTTATACTGCTTTCTTTATTGTTGAAACGATGACATTTTCTTTTCTTTTCTTTTCTTTTCTTTTTTCTTTTATTCTTTTTATTTTTCCCAGTTTTCTCCCTATTTGGTAGCCAATTGTACCCTACTATACGTCAATTACGTTATGCACTGCCGAGCATTCGCCGCTACACAGCCCGCCAACACTGGCATTTTTCTAAGCCATATCCCTCACATATCCCTCTCAAGTCGCTGTTATTCCAGTTTTAAAAAAGTTTCAAAAGTTATTACATTGTTTCAGATGTTGTGTTTGAGTTATGCTCATGATGAGCCATTAAAACAGTAAAAGAACTTGCCTTTCAGTTTCCCTTTGCTTTTTATTATGATTAATTTTTAATCTGTCCATTCTAATTCCATAACATGTTAATGATGATGACTAAAACAAAAAATGGAGATACAATGTTGCATATATTTAGCTAAATTGACATCTCAAATGTATTTGTATTTATTATTAAATGAACAGAAGCTGACCTGACCTCTACACAGTGGAAAGTTGAACATGACATCCTGTAATGCATAATAACTATTTAAATGTATTACTGATAAAATAAAAAAGTGAACATGGCCTGTGCAAAGGTTTGAGCACCCTTTTAGTACTAAGTAGCACCACCTTTGGCTATATAACAGCTTCCAAATGTCTCCTGTACCCCAAAACATACCCATCTGTGATGGAAAAAGTAAGTATTCCAAAAGTATTCCAAAAGTAATCTGAATACGTTACTTTTTTGAGACATGTAACTGTATTCGTATCTGATTACTCTCAGAGCCGTGTAATCAGTATTCAGGCACTAATTACATTTACAAAGTAACCCTCCCAACCCTGCTTAAAAGTATGAAGTCATTCAAGATCAAACAGACATTTCCAGCACCGATGTTAATAAGAGTTCCCCAAAGAGTCTCAGTTCCTCTTTGAACACTGTTTGGAATAAATCAGCTTTGCAATACTATGGCAAGCTGGCTAATGCAACAATTGAATAAAAAATACAGCTAGCTTGCTCGTCAGCTAATGAAACAAGCAAAATACGATATCAACATTAACCGTGCAATGTCTCTTTCGTCACTTCAGACAATGACTCCTCCCACCTCCTCCCATCTTCAGGTTCTAGAAGTCTGATGGAAAAGGAACCAAAAAAACTGTTAAAGTTCCAGATAGTTCATGGAAAGAGGTGTTCCCATACTGCGGTGTGCATGGGTTGACAATAGCAGTCTTGTATTAGCTAAACATGATCTTGAGAATCAACTCAAGATGACAACAGCCAGAAGGCTGAAAACACTCCTGCAGCTAAACATGTTATTCACCAATATGTACAATCCACTGACAGAATAATTTTGTTCTGAATATTTGTTACATTTTTTCTGATTTAATGTTTGAATCACATCACATCACACCAGGGCCCTGACATTTAGTGGCCAGAAATAAACACTTGCCATGCCAATGCCAGGTCGATTGCAATCATTAATTAGCAAATTAGCATCATTATCTCCATTAATTATGCACACGACTGGAAAGTTTCTGGAAACTGGAAGTTTATTTGTAAAATAGTAAATTATCATAATATGTGTACTAATTTGCAGTTATTAATGATTGAAATTTACCTGGCATTGACATGGCAAGTATTTATTTCTGGCCACTAAATATCAGGGCCATGTTTTCTGGAAAGTCAGATGTGAAACATTAAAGCAGAAAAAACATTTATTTTCAGAACAAAATTCTTCTTTCATTGGATTCCTTATGAATCTGCTGGTGTGTTTTCAGTGTTCTGGCTATTGAGGAAATCATCTCTAACATAAAAACATTTTGCTGTTCCCTTGATCACGTCCCCACTGCATTATTAAAAACGTGTATGCCTGCTCTCACCCCACTTATAACACATTCTGGTAATGTTCCACCTGCACTTAAAATTGCGGTTATCAGTCCACTTTTAAAGAAACCTGGCCTTGAGGTGGAAGTTCTGGCTAATTACTGGCCTATTTCCAACCTTCCCTTTCTTTCCAAGGTCCTGGAAAAAGTAATTGCCACACAGCTCCACCATCACATTAAACCGATTAAAAATTCCAACCTGAATTTTCCTCCCACAGCACAGAAACAGCTGTGGTAAGGGTCACTAATGACCTTCCAATGGCTGCTGATACAGGCTCCCCTAGTCTTCTGGTCCTTTTGGACCTCAGTGCAGTCTTTGACACCATTGATTGTTTCATTCTGAAGGACACCAGTGGTCTCTCTGGGTCTTAATCTGGTCCCAGTCCTACCTGTACAACAGGACAGATGTATGTCTCGTTAGGTGGATGTAAATTTTGGACACATGTGGTCTCCTGCCGTGTCCCGCAAGGATTGGCCCCGTCCTGTTCACAATCTATATGCTATGTAAGTATCATCAGCCAGCATGGTATCTCTTTCCACTGCTACGCAGATAATACACAGCTCTATCTCTACATTGTCCCCTCTCAAGCTGGTGCACGCCTGAACATCTGCCTTGAAGAGATAAAGGCTTGGATGCCGAAAACTGAAGCCCTACTTATAGGCACTGCCCATCAGATTAACCAATGTAACATAACTCAACTGACTATTGCAACTGTCAACCTGCCTCCAACCTTGGCTTAAAATTTTACTCCTCCCTAGTTTTTGACATCCATATCAAAAACATCTACAAGGTGTCTTTCCACCATCTCAAGAATATCGTCAGGACCACTCATATATGCAGCGTGCTCATATCGGCTTCCCTCCCCCCTCCCTGGGGCGGACAGCTAATTGTCACCCTCTACCGGCACTCCCGGTCAGAGCCGAGCTGGCATGACCTGGTGGAATCAAACCAAGCATTGGCCAACATCAGACGTTCTTACCGCTACACCACCCGGGAAGCCAAGACTTTTAAATTGGGCCTAAAACCCATCTTTTCTGTGCTGCCTCTGAATAGGCACAGTTGCAGTAATGTTTGTTTTATTTAGTTTTACTGCACACCATTGTACGGCAATTTGAGATTGCAAAATGATAAGCGCTTTATCTTTACAAATATTATTATTACTTTTGGGCAACACAAGGGACACATCAAAGAGCTGCATTTGGCATATATGTGGGACCTAATCCTATGATAGTTTAGAAAAAACAATAAAATGAACCTTCTAGATGCACAACCTAAAGTCTCAATGTATTGTGTTCAAACATGATTGAAGGAATTGTTGGATGGAATATTTTCCTGAGGAAATCCATTAAGTCTATAATTTAAATAAAACTTATTTTATTTAATAACTGTGACAAAATAATAATTACTGTCCTTTAACAGCATGCAGATAATCATTTCCTATCAAATACCTGAACAAACACCGTTATTGAAAGCATACTGCTCCTCTTCAGCTACCTCATGTCAGAATGGCATAAAAAGCACAAAGGGTCTCAATGAATGCAGTTTTTTTTAACCAGCCTAATAGGTGTGCTAGATAATGATTTCCTGCTTCCTGTACATGCAAGAGCCTGTTTTTCTGATTTAAATTTTCGTATTATTTTTATCATTTTAAAAAGCCACTTCATCGCCTCTATTTCATGTCATTAAGAATTTAAGTGCACTTTACTTCCTCTCCCACTTGTAATCTCATCAAATATTGAACAGGACCTGAGTTAAATAAAACAAACCTGACATGTCCAGTGCACCGGCTTTGGTGAAGTGGAGACTCTTAGCCAATGGATTTGAGCCATTCCATATCAGGATAGTTGTATTAAAAAAGATGTAATCTCTCTTTCTCTCTATCACCCTCTCTCTTTCTCTCTCTCTCTCTCTCTCTGTGTGTGTGTGTGTGTGTGTGTGTGTGTGTGTGTGTGTGTGTGTGTGTGTGTGTGTGTGTGTGTGTGTGTGTGTGTGTGTGTGTGTCTGTGTCTCTCTCTCCTCCTTAAATAAGACCACTTGTTGTAGGCCTGATGGACGCCACTTCTATCATACACAGAAACACTCAAATACAGATCTTAGCAAACACTGTACATATATTATACTGTATATTACATTATCAAACATGAGGCTTAAAGACCATAAAACCTCCATCAAGGCTGGAAAAAGTGAGATTTGAACCATTTTGGTGATTATGATGTGCAAGTGGTTAAGTGGTTCCTCATTAACATCACAACCTTTAATTTGAAGGAGACCATTTTACATTCACATGGATGGAAAGGCTTTTGTAGATTTGTTATATATTTAAGATTTTTCCCATTCTCTCACAATTTGGTGGCCAATAGTACCCTCTTCTAATTCTACTATTCCTCCCCCACCCCCACCTCATACTGCAAGCTCGCTGCTGCAACTCTGTGGCAACTACTGCCCCCACCGAACGGGACTCCCGGCCAGAGCCGGGCTGGTTCAGCCAAGGGTTGAACAAAGGCTGCAGTAGGCAACCTGCACTTAGAACAAGTGCCTTTACCGGTTGCGTAACCCGGGGCTTTTGTAGATTTTTGTCGACGAACAAACCTGCAAGAGACTATTCTGTCACAAACTGATTTGACAAGCCTTCTCCCAGCAAAGAACAAAGTGTAATTACTGTACATCCATTTTACCCATAATAGTTGAGGGGAAAAAATGTAAGTGCTAAATAGAAATATGAAAATGTGCAAGAACCAAGGAACAGCCACGTTAAACAGGCTGATGTGGTGAATAAATGACTGTGACTGCAACAAAATAAAGGCTCCCACAATGATAGTGTGAGAACAAGAAGCTCATTCCTCTTGCTCGTGCTGATGGGGACTCTTAGAAGACTCCTGCTGTTGATGGGAACAGTGATTATAGTTATTTGTCAATGTGTGTATACATGGAATTGGATCATTTCAGTTAATGAAATGCATTGCCAAAATTAGCTTCAATACAACACTTCTGGTAGAAAGCAAACACCTTGATCTGTAATTTACGTAATGGTCATGGTTTTCTCAGTGTGACTGGTGGGACAGCTTATGATCTTATCCTACTGTGAATTAAATGTTGTGCTGTGCTCTCTGCTCTCACTGTAATTTCAGCTAATTTATTTAAGGGCTCTTTCAGGATGAGTGGATGAAGTGAATAAAGTGTTGCACTGCCCTGCTGCACAGTCAGAATTGTGTTCGAATCAAATCGAGGAATCTTTTGCCATGGCTTCAGTACTATTGTTTCCTGAATTTCAACAATATAGCTGGAAGTCATCACCTATTTACCCCATCACATAATGTTTGTAATTTGTATTTCTTTTCAAGCATTTTTTACAATTTCAGTAATCGCTTCCTTCATCCAGTGGTGAACCGTGACTATGGGACCTAAGCCTTCAGTGGGAGCAAAAATCCTGCAAAACCGTTTATCTCATAAAAATAACATGAAACACAGCTCTAGTGCAGGAAAGGAAATGCTTTATGACAACATGAAAAAATATAACATGAATTAGCCTAATAACACCAGCCCCGGCCACGCTTCGGGCAGTGCATGGAGAAACACCGTCGGCATCGACACAACAGTGACAAACAGCATAAAACAATGTGCCCCAACAAAGGAACAATCATGCTGTTCAAACAAAACACACAACCTACGGTAGCCTAATGCCTATCACCAACAGCCACAACACCAGTGACACATCAAAGGATGTGACAGGCTTGTGGTGCTGAAAGGACAGCGACCTGAATACCTGCATGATGCTGAAGTAGAGCTCACTTTGTCACACAGACATGATATACGACAGCTGTCACACACAGCATCAAACTATCTAAAACATAGTTAGCCAGCAAGATAGGTTAGGTTGCTGTCCAGGCTGCTATCTTGCTAACTATCTATCAGTTAGTTGCCTATTGGCTTGGCTAACTGTTAGTTGTCTAGCAAGATAACTTAGCTCGAAATAGCACGACCAGTCAGTTTGCTAACGTTGGTAGCTGTATTTTTATTACCATAATTGTACTGTAAACCCTTTCAGGCGTCGCTTTGGCTGTTACTAGCTTACCACAATGACTGAACAGGGTTTACAGTACAGTTATAGTACTAGCTACATGAAATTGCTAAAGGTTAATGCTATGTCAAAGGATAAGGCTGTTAATTGGCTAGCTTCTTTAAATTAAACTTGGCTGCACAAATATAGCGAATAGAAATAAAACACGTTGACTAGCATGACAGAGCTATCAAATAATTAGACACACCCACACTAATAAAATTTTTAGTTTCAATTCATTTCCTTGAACATTTCAGTCATTTAAATCCATTTGAAATGAAGAAACATTCGAGGTTAACACACTAGTTATCTATAATCTTTCCTCCAAAGAGGAATTGTACGCCTCTGATGCTAATCAGATAGTTGTTTTCACTGAAATAAGAATATAGTAATACCGTCAATTTGGTCTTCATCTGTAACTAAATTTTTAAATTATAACCAGATAGCTAGTGAGCTGCAGCAGGGAGAGGCCACACACCAGCCAGCTAGTCAAAATCATCAAGCTTGCAGTAAAATTTTTGTGCTGCTAAGTTTGCTTTTAAAGTGAGCAATGCTGCAAAACAGGCTTTTCTCAGTGGATCTAAACATAGTGACACAAATCCACAAAAAGCATCTGTGTAAACCATGTACAGAATAGACATGTACTGTTGCACAGAAACAAAGACTACAGTATTCCTTTGCAATACATCTTGCTTTATAACTCCATTGTCATTTATGACTGATTATAATTATCTGTGGCTAAATCTTTTACACTAAAACATAAGGCTCTGTTTCTTTCATGCACTCCTTATAGAGCTATCCTGATTTTATTATCAGTTTCCCCTACAAGGCATTTTAAAGAAGGTCAAATGCATCGTAAAACTACACCATCAGCCTCTTGTGTTTCCTTTAACATTCCGTGAACCATTAAAGGAAGAAGCTTGCTGCATTTTGACCTCTTTGAAGCATCTGATCTAATCTGCCTAACTACATACAGTGCGGGAGAAGTGCATTAAGAATAATGAATATGTTTACCCTGAACTGTCCTTTAAAAAGCCATTTAAAACTATATGATGGAAGATGGGGGGAAGGTTTCTGGGGGAATTCCCTCAAACGGCATTCGTAATTCAGATTCCACCATTAGTGTGTTTTTGAATGATCCTATTCATTTGGAAGTCAACCAATGCAAAGGAAAGGGGTGAATGTACTATGGAGAAAATGTTTCTGAGAGATGGGCCTGGATTCAGTCAATCCAATCTGTCCTTCACTTTGACTTCAAAATAAATGAAAGTGTTACTTTTTTCTTCGCAAACAGTTAGGGGATTAGGTGATTGCTGAACTCACCAAATTGTGTTTGTGAATATACAAATGAACACTTTCTGTTACGTGCGGTAAATGCAGACCTGGACCCAAAAGCGGACTCGACACGGAGATGGTAATTGCGCTCCGCTCAGGAGGCGTTTAATCACGGAACAAATAAAAGTGACGGAAACAAGCCGTCCAAAAACAAACAGGCAAGACAGGAAAGCCGTGCGGCTAAATAAACGAGAAACAGGGAATCCAAAAACAACCGGCGAAAAACAGGAAAGCCGTGCGGCTACTAAACAAGAAACAAAATAAACACAGGCAGATTCAGGAATATTCGCGAAGTCAGGAACAGGTAACCAAATGAAAGCAGTGCTAGAAAAACTAGTACGCAAAGGCAATGGGCTAAACGAGTGCCGGGTTTAAATAGGCAAAAGCATTAACTAATAAGGGCAGCGTGCAGAATGTGTAAGGGGAAAACAATGTGACAGGCTAAACGAAACGAGGGAACAAGAAACAGATTGGGGCAGCGTGCAAAATGTGCAGGGAACAACAATTGTCACAGGCTAAACGAAACGAGGGAACAAGAAACAGATTGGGGCAGCGTGCAAATGTGCAGGGAACAACAATACAGATTATGGGCGAAGCCGCCCCGCAACACAGACAACCCAGGGAGAACGCAAAAACCAGACATGACACGCAAGGAACAAAGTGGCAGAAAAACACAAGGAAAGTGAACAGGGCGGACAGCGATGTAACAGAACCCCCCCCTCAACGGGAGCCTCCTGGCGACCCACCAGGCCTGTTCTTCTGAGGGTGGGTTCGGTGGAAGTCCCGAATGAGGGAAGGGTCAAGGATGAGCTGGCGGGAAACCCAGCTCCTCTCCTCGCCATAACCCTCCCAGTCCACCAAATATTGGTGGCCCCGACCCCTGCGCCGAATGTCCAGGATGCGCCGGACGGTGTATGCTGGGGCGTTGTCGATGATCCGGGGGGGCGGAGGGGGAACGGCCGGAGGGCACAGTGAGCTGGTAGTGACAGGTTTGATCTTTGAGACGTGAAAGACGGGGTGAATCTTGAGGGCTGGAGGGAGTTGGAGTTTGACAGCAGAGGGGTTGATGATAGACTGTACCTTGTATGGACCGATGTAACGTGGCTGGAGTTTCTTGGAGGTGGACTGGAGGAATGTCAGTGGTGGAGAGCCAGACTTGCTGTCCCGGAGAGTATTGGGGGCTGCGGTGCGGTGGCGGTCCGCCAGGCGTTGGTGTGCGCGCGTGGAGCGACGGAGAGCAGAGCGGGTGTCCTCCCAAATCCGAATACAGCGCCGGATGTGGGGTTTGCACAGACGGGACGGAGATCTCCTCCTCCTGGGCCGGGAACAGGGGGCTGATACCCTAGGGAGCACTCGAAGGGGAGAGACCAGTGGCAGAGCTGGTTAGGGAATTGTGCGCATACTCAACCCAGGGTAGCAGATTGCTCCAGGAGGAGGGGTTCCGGTCTGTGATGCACCGCAGTGCAGTCCCCAGGTCTTGGTTGGCCCTCTCGGTCTGGCCATTCGTCTGGGGGTGGTAGCCGGAGGACAGGCTGACAGAGGCCCCCAGGGCCTGGCAAAACGACTTCCAGACGTGGGAGGAAAACTGGGGACCACGGTCCGACACAACGTCCGACGGGGATCCCATGTAAGCGAACCACGTGCTGGACCAGGAGCTCTGCAGTCTCTGAGGCTGAGGGAAGCTTGGGAAGGGGAACGAAATGGACTGCTTTGGAGAATCGGTCGACAATGGTCAAAATAGTGTCGTTACCTTCAGAGGGGGGGAGTCCACAGACAAAGTCCAGACCAATGTGACTCCAAGGACGACCTGGGATGGGTAGGGGACGGAGGAGACCGCTGGCGGGCTGGTGGGATGCCTTGCTCCTGGCGCAGGTGGTGCAGGCCAGCACGAACTCCCGGGCGTCCGCGGCCATGGACGGCCACCAAAAGCTGCGTTTGAGCAGCGACAGGGTGCGCTGGAACCCGGGGTGGCAGGCCAGACGGGAGGAGTGCGTCCACTGCAGGACCTGGGAACGGACGGAAACAGGGACAAACAGGTGAGGGCTGGGGTTAGGTCTGGGGTCAGGTTGAGTGGCCTGGGCCTCCTGATCTGCCTCTCAATTCCCCAGGTCACTGCAGCAACCACACAGGAGGGGGACAGGATGGTGTCGGGACTCGTCTGTCCGGTTTGGAGGAGAATTGGCGGGAGAGGGCGTCGGGTTTTAGGTTACGGGATCCGGGTCTGTATGTGATGGTGAAGTTGAAGCGGCCAAAGAACAGAGCCCACCGGGCCTGGCGAGAACTGAGTCTCTTGGCCGACTGGATATATGCCAGGTTTTTGTGGTCGGTCCAGACGATAAATGGGTGTTCCGCTCCCTCCAACAAATGTCGCCACTCCTCCAGGGCGAGTTTGACCGCCAGCAACTCCCAATTCCCAACGTCGTAGTTGCGCCGGGCGGGGGACAGCCTACGGGAGTAGAAGGCGCAAGGATGGAGCTTTTGGTCCTTACCCGAGCGTTGGGACAAGATGGCCCCCACCCCGGAGTCCGAGGCATCCACCTCCACCACACGAACTGACGAGACACCTCAGGATGGACCAGGACAGGAGCGGAAGTGAAGCGGTTCTTTAAACCGATGAAGGCGGCTTCAGCTTCAGGGTTCCAGGAGAAGGGGATGGATGGGGAGGTGAGTCGGGTGAGGGGTTCAGCTACCCTGCTGTAGTCCCGAATGAATCGCCGGTAAAGTTTGCAAACCCCAGGAATCGTTGCAATTCCTTTACCGATGACGGTTGAGGCCACTCCACCACCGCCTGGATCTTGGCCGGGTCTGGTCTCACCTGTCCACACTCCACGATGTACCCCAGGAAGCTCACCGACGAGGCGTGGAATTCGCACTTCTCCGCCTTGACAAACAGTTGGTTCTCCCACAACCTCTCCAAGACCTGCCGGACATGGGTAGTGTGTTCCTGTAGGTTGCGGGAGAAAATTAAAATGTCGTCAAGGTAGACGAAGACAGAGCGGTTGAGAAAGTCCCGGAGCACATCGTTGACCAACGCCTGGAACACAGCGGGGCGTTGGTGAGCCCGAACGGCATCACCAGGTACTCGAAGTGGCCCAGGGGGTGTTGAACGCCGTCTTCCACTCGTCCCCTTCCCGGATTCGAACAAGGTGGTAGGCGTTACGGAGGTCCAATTTAGAAAAATAGTGGCCTCCTGTAGAGGTTCGAATGCGGAGTTGATGAGAGTAGAGGGTACTTGTTTTTAACGGTGATGGCGTTGAGGTTGCGGTAGTCGATGCAGGGACGGAGTGACTTGTCCTTCTTGGCCACGAAGAAGAACCCTGCACCGACTGGGGATGAGGAGGGTCGGATGATGCCTGCCGCCAGTGAGTCATGAATATATGACTCCATCGCTGCTCTCTCCGGCCGCGAGATGTTGAAGAGGCGACCGGAAGGCAGGGGAGCCCGGGAAGCAGGTCGATGCCGCAGTCATAGGGCCTATGAGGGGCAACGAAGAGGCTCGCTCTTGCTGAACACCTCCGCCAGGTCGTGATACATGGGGGAACCGAGGACATGTCTGGAGGAACCAACCTGGCGGGAGGTGAAGCACCCTCCGTGGGTGCTCGAGCCGACTGGAGGCAAGTGGCGTGACAGTAGGGACTCCAGCTCTGGATCTTGCTGGTGATCCAGTTCAGATGAGGGTTGTGGAGTTGGAGCCAGGGTTGGCCGAGAACCAGAGGGGACTGGGGTGAGGAGATGACCAGGAGCTGAATGGTCTCACGGTGGTTGCCGGACAGGATGAGCTGTAGGGGTTCGGTGGTGTGAGTGACCTGGGCTAGGAGGTTCCCATCCAGTCCGTGGACCCGGAGAGGGACGGCAAGAAGACGAGTGGCAATGCCAGCCTGTCGCACTAGCTGGGCATCAATGAAATCTCCATCCGCCCCGGAGTCCACTAGGGCACACAGCGACAGGGGTTGACGGTTCCAGTTGAGCGTGGCCTTCAACTGGAAGCGAGACTGGGCGGTTGTGGAGCCCTGGGTGTGGCTCACCAGTAGGCCCAGTTTTACTGGTGAGCCTGGGCTTTTGGTCGCGGCGGGCAGGTGGCCAGGTAGTGGCCCGTGTTACCACAATAGAGGCAAACTCCCGCCTTGAGTCTCCGCTTGCGTTCCTCCGGGAGAGGTGAGCTCTGCCCAGCTGCATGGGCTCTTCAGTTGCAAGCCCGGGGCTGACCGTTGCTCGGTGGTTCGGAGAGGAAGGAATCAGGAGGTGACGGAGAAGAAGAGCTCGCTGGGGTGAGGTGACCGGTCTTCTCCCTCCGACGCTCCCGCAAGCGGTTGTCGACCCTGATGGCAAGGGAAACCAGAGCGTCGAGGGAGTCAGGGTAGTCCCTGCGTAGCCAGCTCGCCCTTCACCACTTCACCTAACCCGTTCGGAAGGCCCCTTGGAGCGACGCGTCATTCCAAGCGGATTCCGCCGCCAGGTTCTGAACACCACCGCGTACTCCGCCACGCTGCGGTCCCCTTGACGGAGATGGAATAAGCGCTGGGAGGCATCCTTCCCACCCACCGGGTGATCAAAAACCTTCTCATTTCTGTCACGAATGTGGAGTACTGGGAACTGGCTGGGAGCTGGCTGTCCCAGATGGCAGTGGCCCACTCCAGCGCCCTACCCCCAAGGCAGCCCATGATGAATGCGATCCTTGCCGGCTCAGAGCCGTATGAAGATGGTTGTAGGTGGAAGATGAGGTCGCATTGCATGAGGAACCCCTTGCAGTTCCCCAAATCGCCATAATAGCGATCCGGGTGGGGAATGCGGGGTTCCTGGGTTGTCCAACCGGCAGGCTGGCAGGCGGCGATGACGCAGGGGTTGGGAGAAGTCGTCTGCGTCAGAAGAGAGACGTTGGAGCTGAGTTGGGACACCTGTTCTCCCACCTGAGAAATATGGCCTCCCATACTCCTCAGTGCCTCCATAGTCTCCTTCATGTGTCGCTCCTGCTGGTCTACGAGCTCCTCCTGGCAGGCGAGTAGGTGGTGGAGCGCATCGAGTCTGCTGGGTCCATAATGGCCTTTGCGTTCTGTTACGTGCGGTAAATGCAGACCTGGACCCAAAAGCGGACTCGACACGGAGATGGTAATTGCGCTCCGCTCAGGAGCGTTAATCACGGAACAAATAAAAGTGACGAAACAAGCCGTCCAAAAACAAACAGGCAAGACAGGAAAGCCGTGCGGCTAAATAAACGAGAAACAGGGAATCCAAAAACAACCGGCGAAAAACAGGAAAGCGTGCGGCTACTAAACAAGAAACAAAATAAACACAGGCAGATTCAGGAATATTCGCGAAGTCAGGAACAGGTAACCAAATGAAAGCAGTGCTAGAAAACTAGTACGCAAAGGCAATGGGCCAAACGCAGTGCCGGGTTTAAATAGGCAAAAGCATTAACTAATAAGGGCAGCGTGCAGAATGTGTAGGGGAAAACAATGTGACAGGCTAAACGAAACGAGGGAACAAGAAACAGATTGGGGCAGCGTGCAAAATGTGCAGGGAACAACAATTGTCACAGGCTAAACGAAACGAGGGAACAAGAAACAGATTGGGGCAGCGTGCAAATGTGCAGGGAACAACAATACAGATTGCGGCGAAGCCGCGCCCCGCAACACAGACAACCCAGGGAGAACGCAAAAACCAGACATGACACGCAAGGAACAAAGTGGCAGAAAAACACAAGGAAAGTGAACAGGGCGGACAGCGATGTAACACTTTCATTGAATCTTGAGTCAAAGTTAAGAACAAATGTTGATTGAATCCAGGCCACGAATATTAGTGTGCTTCATTTCCCATATTTAATTTGATGGAACTACAGTAGGTAAATATTCCATCTTCCTGATTTAAAGTCAAAATATATATGTTGACATGTGCTAATAAATACTGGATGTGAGCTAAGACACAATAGCTGTTAATTCATCTGTTTCCATATTATATTTCTCAATTAAACACATTACATCTTTCTGCTGTCTTCAGTTATGCAACAACACAAATGGCTAATGGCCTTCTCAGGTGTGGTTTTGGTGGTTTGGATGGCATGCACTGTTTAAATGCATTCTTGGCTCATTCAGTGATACTAACTTCTGTTCTTCAATGATAAGAAAGTACAAATATTCAGTCTTTATGGTTGGTGGAGGTTGAGGTGTGTTCACCCTCCCCCTCACTTTTAGCTCCTTAAAAGGGATAATAGGTGCTATATAAATGCCATTCATTATCATTACTAGCAAAGATGTTGAGTCTGTAAAATGAGATGACATGGTCATTACAGAGGAACCAAAGCCAAAGATTTTTTAATTAGTTTAAATTATATGAAAAATCCATACATGATAAATTGCATCAAAAATGGGCATTGATTCCAAACTCACCCAACAACAGACAATTAATTGTCATATAACATAAAATATGTATTAAATGATAGCCACAACATCAGTATAATATAAAACAAAGTCTGTGTTCAAGGCAGAAAATAAATGGAGCATGTAATTTTTCAAAATCCCAAATAACATACAATGTTTCATAATGAATTTGTATATATATTGACTTTCAAGAAGCATTTGACAAAAACTCATTGTCAAGATGAAAACAGTAAGAGTCATTTTAGAGTAGGTTTGAAATTCGCTGTTAGGTAGATATACATGGAACAAATGGAACATGTAATTTTTCTAAAATTCCAAATAACATACAATGTTTCATAATGAATTTGTATATATATTGACTTTCAAGAAGCATTTGACAAAAACTCATTGTCATGATGAAAACAGTAAGAGTCATTTTAGAGTGGATTTGAAATTCGCTGCGAGGTAGAAAACAGAGAAAAACTGTAGGAGGGAGCTGAGCAAGGTGTTGTGGGAAGGGGTGGGGACCTCTTCCTTATTTACATAAATGATCTTATAATGACACAATGGCAAAATAGTTATGTTTGCAGATTGCACAAAACCCAGGGGCTTAGCAAACAGTTTGGAATCGACTAAATTAACCCCTTCCACATACTTGAATTATGTACTTTCTATCTCCAACCATACAGAAATGGATGCATATTTTGGAAATTAAGACTCTTTGCCAAGAATGTGTTACAATCAATTATGCAAAAGGGGAAATAAGTGAGCAAATGCTAATACATTAATAAAAGTGGTCAGTAAACTGTTTACACAGCACTACAGCCTGACCTGTGAGATGTTAGCTAGCTCTGGCAGCCAAAAACAAAGAAGCGGAATTACTCTGAAGCTGAGATGGGAATAAAAGTGTCAAAGGTTTGCAAAGAAATCATTTGTTTCATGGTCTTAGTGGCAGGACGAGTAAGATTAAAACCACTAATTTGCAGTAAATTACATTTTATTTCAGCTTTATCAGGGACTCTCAGAAATGAAGACTGAAGTGAAATGCAATAAACCACATTTTTCATCAGGGGATGATATTGCTGTCTGCCATCCAGAGCATCGCACTGACATGCTGCTCCCTAGAACAGACCCATTTGTCTCCAATGCTGGTTGTAGAAGTCCATAAACATTTACATTTTAAGCATTTAGCAGATGTTCTTATCCAGAGCGACTTAAAATATGTGCATAAATACATGGTAGGAATGATCATAGTTAGCGCAAGAGATCAGTGCAGTAATACAGCGATAGACATCATTGCAGGCATCTGCATACCTGTAGCACTAGGAAGGAAAAGGTTAGTATTTTTATTTATTTATAAATGGAGTAAGGAGGGGTATAAAGTGTTGAACAAGTAGGCAGTGGTGATGACAATTAGTTAGATGGACAGAGTTCAGTGGTAGTGGAGTCTGAAAAGGTGGGTCTTGAGTCTCTTGCGGAAGATCGCAAGTGATTCCGCGGTCCTGACCGATTGCGGGAGGTCGTTCCACCAGCAAGGGGTCAGGACAGAGAAGAGGCGAGACCACGAGGAGCGGCTGCCAGGCACATGGAAGGATGGGGCAGACAGTTTGCCAGAGGAGGCGGAGCGGAGGGGTCTGGCTGGGATGTAGGGAGTGATGAGTGACTGGAGGTAAGGGGGAACAGTACCTCTAGCCGCTTGAAAAGCAAGCACCAGTGATTTGAATCTGATGCGTGCTGCGATGGGGAGCCAGTGCAGAGCGGAGAGTAGAGGGGTGACGTGGGTAAACTTCGGCTGGTTGAACACCAGACAAGCGGCAGCGTTCTGGACAAGTTGCAGTGTACATACGTTTATGCTTCCATCACTGTGGACATATATACATGCCATGTATTCTTGTCATTGCAAGGGCATTTCATGACATTTTATACATATTTGGGAGAAAAATTCAGACAACCACAACCCTTTTCCCCTCGGTCAGCTAAACCGGTTTTCCCAACCGGTATAAGTTTGCCACGTACCCCCACTCCCACGTGCCAGCTGTTTCTGGCATCCCACCACCTCCCCATCTTGGCCTTTGCTTTATGTTTTAAAATATTGTCTTCTCTCCCTTTGTCATTTATGACCAGTAGGGGTGTAGACAACCTCTGGACTCCAAGCCCAAGAATTAAATGACAATTAACCCTTCCTAAATACAACTTTCCTGAAGTGGCACATCCACCGTGTCTTAATAAAATATTTTACTTTAAATGTTTATATGCTCTATGAGGAGTATAATCTAGTACTGAATATCATATAAATCTGACTGTAGTTTTCATACTATTCATTTATTGTAAAGTGTACAGGATGTTCAGCACGCATGTCCACAGGTGATGTTCTGTATAGCAACAGAAGGAGGACAGAGACCGAGAATGAATATTTTCTCACTGAAACTGGCTTCTTAAAACCTCATAATATGATTTTTCAGTCTTTCATATAGAAACATTTATTTTTTACCAAAAAGTTTAGTATAATTAGCAAGCTAGCTAAATGTTCTACCCATGTTCTACTAATGGTAAAGTTTTGTGTGCTTCTTCTATGTAGGTTTTCCAAAAGCCATCGTTAGCTGGTATTGTACGTGTGAATTTAACATGCTTTTTAGTTTACTCTGCCCCAGCACCAGTCTGGCAGAAAGCAAAGCAAGTTGATAATCAAACAATTGGGACATTGGCATGATATAAATTAATTAGAAATGTTACAACTAATTTTGACAGGACATTTTGAAGAATACAATTACAGGGAATGGTATAAATTGGCACAAAATTGGACAACTAATCCCTCTAAAGTAAAAGGAAATGGCAGAACCTACAAGAAAACAACACTGCTCCAAAGATGAAGTTCTACTTCTTTAGGATGAAGCAACACAACATAAACAAAGCTTAGGACTGGGATGGATGTCAGAAAAAAATGGCAAGACCTTTCCAGCCAAGCCAAAAAAAGGGGGACTGAATTACACCGTGAAAGGGTATGCAAATATCTGATGCAGGAACCACAAAAACACATTTGTAATAATAATAACATTTGTAATCTTAGAATTAATTTTCCTCTCATATCTGTACAAGATGTGTCATTGCATAGCAAATAAAAAAACCTACAGTAGCTATGGCATTTGACTGGCTAAAACCATGTAACCACTTGATATAGACAATAATGGATGCCTTGGTCCTGTATTTAGAAACAACACTGTAGAATTTGATTTTAGTTATTGGATATTTTACAGTTTTTGTGGAAGTGTACAACCCCTTCTGGCAGCATATACAGCGAGTGGGTTTAAGGTTGCCCACACAGCAGCATTAAGGCGCACTGCTTGCCTGCACGGATGGCGTAGCCAACATAGACGGCGTCTTTGGTTTAAATGGAGGATGCTCTGAACCGCTGCCATGATTAGAATAACCTGGTTAGGCCTACCTGCTGCTCTTATTTTAATGTGGCAAGTTAATTGGAACTCAACTTAATATGGAGCCTGGGAAAAGTCTTCATCTTTTAGGCTATTCTTGTGACCAGTTAAAATACATATGCCATTTAGCAGATGCTTTTATCCAAAGTGACTTACAGTAGTGAATACATAAATTTTCAGTATATGAAAACCCAGAAGCCAAAACCAAGGCATTGTCAGAACCATGCTTTACCTGCTGAGCTACACAGAACCACATGAAGTGAAAGTGGGAAGGTTGAAGCTAGGGAAGGGCAGTGTGTAAAGGTGGTGAAATGATTCATAGGATTTCTGTACAAATGATTTCTGGCAGCAGGTAGCATGAAATTGTTACTGACAGAAATCCAAATCCAACGGTGTAGGAGGGGGGCGATGTATGAAGAGGTGTGTACAACTGCTGTATTGTCGGTGTGAATGAATATCGATTTGGTAGCCCAGTGACACCCCCAAAGAGACGCGGTCACTACCATCGAATGGAGGAGGGTGGGGAGGAAGGCGATCACGGTTGGAAATTACGTTATTAACTTCAATTGTTGAGGGTCATACTTTCCTCGTACTTGTGCACATGTTTCGTGTTGGGGTGATAGAAGAGGTTGGCTGCATTACCACCCGTGACAATAACTGTGGCCCGACATTGTTTTCAGATAATGGCTTTCTGCTCGTGGTCCAGTTTCTTTCATCCAAACCATGTCCAAATGATGGAGGAAACAGCCGTCCTTCAAACGATTTCTTCATCATTGTTTAATCGGAGAATGGGGTCTCTTCTCCACTCGTCTTTGCATTACAGAAAGCATGCATTTGTTTACGTAAAAGGTTACCATCGCACTGTACACTTTTTTTTACTGTTAACCTACTCTGGCCAACATTTTGCGACAACATCCTTTCCCCCAAAATAATTTCGTCACTTTACATGTTTCACATTTGTAAAGGTGAAAATAATTTTGCATCCATGCAAATAAATGCGCTTCCGGTTCTACTATTATACCACCCACCCCAAGTGAGTGGGAGTAATAACTGTTCTGAGCGCACGTGAAAGGAGATGGAGGAACGTTTTTTATGGAAAGTTTACTGGCTTTATGCCACATATTAAATTCTAAATTGCTGTATTCAAACAATAGAGGATACAACTGGCCACCAAATTGGGGGGGGGATCTGAAACAAACAATTTTTTTTTTTTTAAACGTTCAAGACACTGGAACCGGAAACAAACAAAGATTTTGTAAAAGCAAAAAAAAAAAATGGAAACGGTATCAGCTTTTAATGTCATGGAACATAAATGTAATTTTGATAATGCTCTGTTGGCCTGGCTATGCAGGCATGGAACCCTGGTATTGCAATCTCTGGAGCCAATTTAACTGAGAGAGCAAAGTTGAATGGAGATGTGGACTTCAAAGCTTCGGACGGCTGACTAAACAGATTTAAAAGCCGCTGCCACGGCATCAATGCTGATTGTGCAAAGTGAGAGAGGGTCCACTGATGTGGATGCAGTTCACCCATTCATTGCAGAATTAAAGGAACTCATTACCATACATCACCTCACTAGTGATCAACTTTACCACTGCGATGAAAGTGGGCTTTTGTTGAAATGCTTGCATGCCCGATCACTCCTTGGCTGAGAAAACCTCGAATTCAGAGTGGCAAATGACAGGGTGGGAGACAATCATGCTGGTCATAAATTAGCCTTTTTAAAGTGGTTTGTGAAATAAATTCATTTGCGCATATTCACATTGTGTCGGTTGTTATGTTTATATTATATGTTACCGGTTTATCTGACATTTCATGTATCCGCCATACCGCTGATCCCACTGAGAGTGGTTATGTGGGAGCCCACTGTATTGGATATCTTCATACTCTCTAAGTAGTAGCAAAATGATGTGTCGAGACGGGCTGAATTGCTTGTCCTCATACTCATCTGATTTAAAGATCTGATTAATTTTGAGACATTCATGGCATTGTTCATCATTGCAGCCAAACCTGACCTACAGTACTTGACTTATTGATACTTCTCTTAGACCTCTACAGCTCTGTCATAGTAATATATCACTTCAATAAAGTGTGGTACATTTGCATATAAAATGCCTTTGCTATTAAGGCTAACAGTGGTACTGCCCTTCCATTGATTTTAACCTACATCCTCCTGGTATCAATTCCAGTTCCAAATTTGTATCCCATGGACGCAGTTTCTAAAAGCATTTCAAGCACTGCAAATGATTTGTTAACAAACAGCCAATTCCCTTGAAACTGTCTCAAATGAACAGCCCTTTCAAGAGAAAAATACTCTCAACAGTCCAAAATATTGTTTCTATGGAATGCGCCCAAGTCGTCCCTTAAATGTGTGAATTTGTGGCTTGGGGGTAGGTAGGTCACTTTTATTATCCAGTGTTTCATACTTACAGTGTTCTGAGTTCTGATTATACCTGCGTTCTCTAAATCAAAATAATGAAAGTTCCTTTTCAATCCCGGAAGGCTTTTGACTGTAAATTCATCGGCTATGAAATCATATCAGCTATCCAACAAGTCGGAAAATACAAATATCCATCTAACTATTTTTGGAGAAATCCGTAGTAAAAAAACAAAATTGCTGAGAATTTCAAAGATAATGACAAACTACTTAATCTAGCAAGTCATTTGTAAATCCATTTTAATTGGATAGTACTACTGCTAATAAACACTGTGGTTGGAGTCCCTGATCTGCCCCCCTACACTATGTATCACTGGTCATTCTTGAGTAGAGAACTCTATACTACATGCCTCCAGTCCAAATGTGCAGTCATTTGACTTCTTATCGCGTTGATGGTCGATTTCTTGTTAAATCTTTCATTTTAATGTGTTTATTTGTCGGTTTCCTTCACAGACACTCCCTGTGTTGCTGAAAGACGGCCATAAATGTAATATAGTGGATAGCAGATGAGGAGTGTCCAGGAACAGCTGAACTTGACCATAAAGCTGAAACAAATTCAGGTGATCATTCTCTTGCCAGCAATTTACAGTTAGGTAACAACCCATTGCATAGTGCGTCAATTCATAGTATATGCATAAACTAGAGACAAACAAAAAATAAAGAAAAGCTTTGTTGATTGAGTCCTGACACTAAAGCCTAAAGCTAGAAATCAATGTACTTTTGCATACTTCCGGTACAACTACATCCAAAAATAATGGCACAAGTAACGAATATGACGATAGGGCGGCATGTAGTATAATGGTTAGGGAACTGGACTTGTAACTCAGAGGTTACTGGTTCAATTCCCTGATGGGACACATCTGCCGTTGTTCCCCTGAACAAGGTACTTAACCTGAATTGCTTCAGTAAAATATCCAGCTGTATAAATGGATTGTATGTTAAGAAATGTAAAACTGTGTAAGTCGCTCTGGATAAGAGCGTCTGCTAAATGCCTAAAATGTAAATGTAAATGTATGACATAAATATGGCTATAGCTAGGTCTGCAAACCCATTCATGTCAAATAACTTCAGAGAACAATGTTAATGCTAATAGAACAGTAATTGCAATGTGCAACAATTCAAAATGTATCTTATTTACAACTGAGTCTAACAAAATAATGATTATCCAAATGATTGGCTGTTGTTTGTTTTAGTTTTTTTCAGACCACTGTCAAACCGCTTGCTTGTTGACACACAGATGACAGGAGATAGCAATTTCTTGCACCAAGAGAAGGTACGAGCTTCTGGCTCTGATCAAATATAGTAATTGCAATGGCAGCCCCCAAATGCTAAAGTGCCTCATCTGCTACATTATTCACAAGGCACTTCTTAATGACTTACAAGACTGTGGCTGGTGATTGATAAGGGAGTGTTATTGCCTGTTGGCAAGACTCGTGTAGCAAAGGTGCCCTTGATTCATCTGCAGATATCAAATCATCCAATCATGAAATATTGAACAGAGGGAGATGCCGCAACTGATAATATGCTGCCTTTCGAATGATATCCCCACCCCTCCATTCATTAGCATATCAGAGCAACACTCCACAAGACCTTTTTTAAACTGAATGTAAGAGCCGTAAGAAATGCAAGGGGGAGACGAAGCCCAGCTGTTAAGTCCACGCTAGTATCTGTTTTTCATGTGGAGTCTGCTCTGCATCTGAAAGAATGAATGATTGCATTAGCCAAGAAAGAGGAGCGCTTATTTATACATGAGTTTAAAGATCTCCCGGGACGTCGAGCTCTAAGTAATACGAGTTTTATGCGGATTTAGCTGTTCGCGGCTAGGCCCTCCTCTGCAGCCCGGCGGGGGGACAGCACGGCACGCGCTAGCCGGAATGCGCCATGCGCCCGTGATGCGTGCATATCCCCGCCGCTGTACTGACAAGAATGGCGGATTGGTTTAAGACGGATTTCCAGCCGCAAATTCCGCGGAAGATGCCAAGGAGGACAATCAATTAGCGCACTCTCTTCTCCGGGCCACGGGCAATTCCCGTTCTGACAGCTGTGATAAATCGGCCGGTTTCTCCCTGTGAGCGAGGAGTCAATGCAGCAGGCCTTCTCATTAACATGGTAAGAAACACGCCATGAGGGGGCCGGTGACCGCACCTCTCCAAAACGTCATCTGCAAGCGCGCGCGATATCTGGGCACTGATACGAACCGCTGTGGATTGGTAAAACTGCATTAAACCATGAAGTCAAATTGCAGGATAGCAGTGGAATGTTATAGCCTACATTTTCAGACTCCAACTAAGAAAAGGGAAATGGGGCTTATTTGATGTAACGATGTAGTAAGTGACATTGTTATGGCTTTGCGACGACGTAGGAGTTTACTGAACAGATAAAAGCGAATACTTTTTTTTTTTTTTTACTTTGCTTGATAGTAGAAAATGAAGAATTGTTCATTTTTCATCATTGTATACAGGTATTAAAACCGTACTTTAATGAAATCTTAAGTTAAAACTCCTAATTCAGTTAGGAGTGTCTGAATCAGATTCCTTATTTTAACGATACAACCACAAGCAGTGCAGGGCGCAAAGAGATGGAAATGAATTGAAGGTGTGGCGAAGGTGTGACCTTAGCAAGTCCAGACGCTTTCCACATTCACATAAATGAGTGTCACTTATCTTTATCTTCCACTGTTTGAGAGACAGAACATTCTCTGTCCCGAATCGTATTACCCTCGACTCTCACATTCTACTGTCCATTATGTCCTGCATAAGTTACAATATTAAATACATTATCTGTGTTTTCAAAACTCCTAATTGCTGATTGTTTGTTGAAGTTTTAATTATAATGTCTACTTACAGTATCCATTTTATAACCGCATTTTTATGACCGCATATGACTTTTTTGTTTTGTTTCAAAGTCAGGAAAAGCTCCCTCAAGCAAACCTCCGTCACTGAGACTTGGTAGCGTCATCAGACAAACTCAAGTAATAAGCCAAACCCCAAAATGAGTCGTGGTGATATTATTTTAGTAAATACTGGTTAAAATGCCTTGTCATGTCCTCTGCTGTCCATATATACAAATTATTAATTGATAAATAAATAAAATCACTGTCCCTGTCAAATTAATAGCAGGGCAAATCAATGCACAGCTGATTGCTGAAGGTTTAAAGAGCAACATTATTAATGAAGGACACTGTTCAAACGAATTGAGTGATTGCTGAGCCTTTACCAATTCCAACATATTTTATATAAAAAAAATAATGATTAAATAATAATAATATATATGTATAACCTTTACCATATAACAATCAGATAGTCTGGACATTAAATGCTTTAATGACCTCTGCTCTGTCTCACCAGATAGCACCATTTCCGGTGTGGTAGTAAATCATTTCAAATTATGTATATTAAACGATAAACCGGGCCAGGATATTACAGCAGCGCGAGGCAAAATGTACCTCCCTCAGTACTGTTATAAAAATGCATGGCTTGTGTACATTTTATTTAAGGGCTGTGCAATGAAACAGCGTGGGAGAATATGCTCACGGTTCATGGCAGCATAGTCCATTCTCTCCCCTAGGCGGCAAGGAGATCCAATCTAAACGCGGGCGGATTCCCAAGGGAAGACAACAACCGAGTCTGGATGGAAGAAGTCATGCAGAAATGCTCACCCAATTTAGGAAAAGACAATCACTGTACAGGCTAGGTATAAATTATGTATTGGATTTTTTGTTGTTTTTGTTGTGCGTGGATGACAGGTTTGCCCTTTACTGTTTCCGGCCTGTTTGTGGGAACACTGATGAGCCTGCCACAGTCATCCAGGGCAAGGCGGTGGTGGAAAGGGCATTGTTGCACGAAAGAAATGGCACATGGTCTCCGATGGCCTTTTACCTCTGAAACAGGCCTCTTGACTTATCAGCTGCAGGTGTGCGGGTTAACGACCTGTGCGGTGGCATTCAGCTGCAAATCTGATGTAAAGAATGAAATGTGACAGGAGATTTTATCCAATGATCTGTGAAGTGTTGTGCTTTTTCTTATCAAACATGTATTACTGTCCTCTCGAGCACTATAGGTGTGTGCCAGCTCCAGCTACCAGAGGCTATGCACACTTTATGTATATTAAAGAAAAAAATTATCTGTATAAATGACACTCGTCTGACAAGGACTAATGGAAGAATTAATATTACTGTATTTCACTTCGTTTGTGAAAAGAGTGCTTGAGACCTCTGTGAACATGTATTTTTTCACATTTAGACGATGACACATACCACTTAAATTCATGTGATGTAATAAAAGCCAAGGTATTGCTTTGGAAAACCAAGCAAGTATTGTCTGTCAGAAAAGTCTAGATTCCAGCAAAGCTTGACTCATCACAGTACAATCAATGGAAATGGGGTATTAGTGTGCTCCACAGGACTTCTAGTATTATAAGAACGACCTTACAGATTTCAGTATTGTCAAAGTCCTTCTGCGAGTCCTGTGTTATTTCCAATAGCAGTATTTGTTTAAATTAAAAGCTTCATGCATATCATTTGAATAAATTGTATCTTTATGCTACTACCACCACAGACGCAGAATTGTTGGAACTAACAATGGTTTTGCCCCCCAGTTCCAGATTATACAACACGCCTACATACTGTATTTGTATGCAGTGGCGTGTCCAGGCCATTTTCTTCAGTAAGTAATATTCATTATTTATGCAAGCCAAAGATAATGGGAAAGAAATAAACAAGCCAATGGTATTGTCACATCCAGTTACATGCTCTGACACTTAGGCAGATACCACACATGCAGCAACGTGTAAACCCGAAGAGGATTGTGTGTGTGTGTGATCTGAATTTCATCTCCGTTGCTGGTTGCACAGTGATGAATTTGAATCATTATTAGCGTCAAGCTGTGAGCTGAGTGCTTGAGCCCAAAGTAACATTTTTTCCCCCCCTCGCCACTGCAGAGAGTAGAAATGTGTGCGGAGCAAATGCCACTGGGGAGTTGACACTTTGAATGCCTTTGAATTTTTGTTTAATGACACCATTCAATTTACACTTCCAGAAAAAGTACATTCCAGAACAATAAGTCTTAGTTAGTCTTAGCCCCTATAAACTGTAAGTATTCCTGTGCTGAAAGTACTACCATAATCATATGCATAGAAATGTTTTTAAGATAAATTTAGCGACCTTTTTATGTATTAAATTATACTGCAGCATGATTCTGTCCAATTGGTGTTATATAATTATACGGTTTTATGGGAATTGATCTCTGCATAGATTTCATTTGAGTCTCTTGATAGTTTTGATGGCTCTGTGCACATCACTGGGACAAAAGCAGTTGGAGAACTAACAAATCTTGTCAAAACCATCTTGGCCAGGTCTGGGTCTGTGGCTCAAGATTGTAGCCTTTGCGAATGGCGCCATCTAGCATGGCTAGTCACACAGGAGCAAAACGGGAGAGAAAGAGGTGTTTACCTCAGTGTTAGTATCTATATAAACAATGTTACAAATTGATCATATACACACACCTATATATTAAACACTGTGTGTTAGATACAGTATTTACATTAAAAATCCTCAAATCACTGGTCTCCAGCAACACTTACGTTCCAGCAACAGTATAGATAATTTTTTGTTGGTAAAGGACAAATACTGTTCAAGGAATTTCATAGATAAGTGAAAATTGTTAGCATTTCGTAAGAATAATCTTTTTGCTCTTCTACCATCTTTAGGCTGTGTTCACACGGACAATGGGGCTTGCGTCAAAAACGCAGTTCTGCCGTTGTTTTCAATGACAGTAGTGCGTTGGTGCTTCACAGAGGCCAACACAAGTTGCAACGCTCTGTTGTCCATTAAAAAAGTTAACCAGAGTTGAACCAATAGGAGCAGGATATGGAATTCAGTGGGTGGGCTTTCTGTTGTTTGCATTTTTTAAACAAGGAGAAAAAACTAATTGCCACTGTTTGCATTTACCTGGTCTTAATCGATACATCCAGGAAAATGTATGAAGACAGCTCACAGCGAGCGTTTGCCTGGCACACTATCAGTGTGTGCACAGGTCTACCAGGTTAGTATGAATGAAATATGTGAATTTATTTACCTATGAAGCTAACAAGATACAACAGTACATGATATGAGAGTAAAAATGCTATTTTACCTCACAAAGACGAGGCTAGTTAACGTATATGCATCACTAGGATATGATGGGTTAGCGAAAAAGATAAATATTGATTTAGATCATGACTGTGACCTTAGCTATTGTAGTGTCCCTTGGGGTGGGGTGACACTCAAGGACCTTTTCAGAGGGCACAGGCAAGTGAATAATCTGGAAGAGGCAGTATTCCAAAACAAGATGATAATTTTATTAAATTAATCTTGACAAAACCACATAAAAGGGTGGGGTAATCGGAATAAACAAACACATACAGTCCACAATCCTTCTCTTTGCCTTTGTCCGTAATCACTGTCAAAATCCAATTCAGTTCCTCAAACAATCCAATAATTGGTACACAAAACGGAGTCCTCAAAACAATCTAAATCAAACACAAACAGCAATCCAAAAACAATTCTCTTCCCCTCTCTCGCCTCTCTTCAATGCGCCACCCTACTCCACCACCAATGTGACATAAAACAGTCCTTTATATAGCTCCCCAAATTGACTTCAGCTGCCAGCAGTACTCATTGTTTCCCTTGTTTCGGGTGTGGTACTGCAGGCTGCTGGGAACTGTAGTCCTCTTGGCTCTAGTGGCTCCCAAAGGTTAAAAAGGCAGGCAGCCATTTCCTCATACTGCCCCTTGGGATGCCACTCAATGTTCTGTCATTCGGTTTGTCTTAATTATATGTATTTTTAAATTTCACTAAAGTTGAATTGTCTTGTTTTCCATATAAAACGTAGGTACCTGGGTAGCCTATTATCTAACGTTACTTCACTGTAAATATAGTGCCCTTCATAACATAAATTAGGGCAGCAATCACGTGCTATGCACACGTTCTCTGACGCAAAATCACTAATGCATACCTATCCGTCAATCTGACACAACTCTACTGTCCATGTGAACACAGCCTTATAGTGTTATACCGTTTTTTTTGTACATCGCAAAAATACACAAAAGTGAAATAAAACATCTGGTTAAAAAATCTGATAGTATATCTGTTTTTACAGATGAATCGACAGATGCAAAATATCATAGTGTTCTACACATTTCATATGTTTTACAAGGAGGAACAGATTATTTGAAAGTGGCACTGGCAGATACTGTGTACTTACAATCTGTCAATCACTCCACCGTGACAGAGGCCGTTGTTAACAGTTTAAATGCATATGAAGTGGATTTAAACAATATCACAGGCGTTGTATCGGATAACACAAGCTTCATGGTTAAGGCATACAATGACAATGAGGCTTACTTACAAATTTTGTTTGTTTCACATGCAGTGCTTTAACACCTGCATGTCAATGATATGATGCATATGACATGCATATGACATGCACAATGATATACATATTTTCGCACCTGCTTGAAATATATGGGCAGACAATTTCCCAAAGATCGACAAACTTGCTTCAAACATTGTTCGCCACCTGAGCCATGTAAAATGCATTGGGGTACTTGGTATGCATCCGTGGTCTGCCGTGCTTAGTACGTCGACTTTTACAGCAGCTTTGTAAAAGATGAGTTAGTCATCTCACCTAATACACCTGCGCTGACAGAAATGAGGGCGTTGCTGGGGGTTGAATGAACAGCTGTCTCTTATTTCTAAACACAGCAAAAATCTAAACAACCTGATTAAATGGTTTGAGAGTCGAAAAATCTGAATTCACCAAACTTACAATATAATTGAGGATCTGGTTAATGAATACTGAACATTGGCACAACAGGTTGCACAGCAAGAATGGACCAATAAACAAACAATTCACAAAAACATTTAAGTCAAGTCGCCGTCAAACTCACCACATACTTCAACCCTGAACAGTTAAAGCAGAAACCAAGATTCGTTCAACCGGCACATACATTTCTCAAGGCTGTGTGGCTTTTCAACCCGCAACAAGTGAGCAGCTTGAGCGTGGAGACCCTTCTCTTAGAATCTATTCCTGGCATTGAGGATGACTGTAAATCAGAGATGATAACATAGATCAATAACAATTTTGTTCTTTATATTTTTAGTTTGCCTTTAGGCTGTCAAAAAAACATTTTCCTTTTGCTTTCAATTGTTTTTATAAGTTTGTGCAGTTTAAAAATATCTGCCCAGGCATTTCAACATATGAGTTCCTTTGTTCCATGATGGGCATGATATGTCCTACAGAAGTGTCAACAGACATATTTTCACAATTGAAAGCAGTAGCCTACCTACAAATCAATCAGTATGATTATGTGTGGGTGTGTGCAGTGGCAACTGCTGACTAGTCTACTACTCTGCAGTACGCACCTCATTTGTAGTAAACGAGTGATTACTTGAGATCATAATACGTTAATTGCTTAACAAGTAGCTTCAGAAAGTCGTCCATCAACCTCTTGGTGTTGGAGGATGGAACTACAGGTTCCTGACAGAGGTGGTGAAAAATGCATGCCCTTACTTATAGCTGATAGATGATGTCTTAAAAAAATGGTGAAATAATGAATAAACATTTTTATATTGAAAATAAAATAATCTGTTTGGTTGTTGATTCAAAGAGAAGGTTTGGTCCTCAGCAGCCTTCCCAGTGTTTAGTACATTGTTTGAAGGAGGAACATAGTTACAGTGCTGTAGCAGGTATCAAAGCATTGTGTGTTGGAAGACTTGTCAGTACATAGGTCGAGATAATTATCGAGGTGCTCGTGTGAATTTCCTCTTTTTGGCTTTTTCCAATCATTATCTCCCACTTAAAACCTTTTTTGTGTTTAAAAAAAATACTATTACACAATGTTCAGCATTACAAGATCAGAAGCTTTTGTTATGTATTTTTACATCAAGCGTATGTGATTCTGTAGAAGGAGCAGCCACTGAACAACGAGCTGTGAAAGGTTTAGTAACCTAATTATTCACATTTTACGTACATGTAGAAAACAGACAACGATTCTCTGAATTATGCATGATTATTTCAGTTGGTTTTGGATAAAGATACAGTATTAAATATTTAATATTTAAATGCTTAAGAAATAAATTAGTTGAACAGAATTCTAGGAATATCTTTATTGTTGCAACCCCCATAACCTACAACACAAGAATAAGAATGAAATTGATAATTAAGCACATGGTTCCATGCAATGGTTCAGTTTGCATATATTTCTGACTATATGTTTTGGAACATGCATTATTTAAAATCCTGGATTTAAAAATCATGAATGGGACGTTATCTGTTAAGTTCCAGCTGTGCTCCAGAACTTGTATCCTGTCCTTTGTTTATCCGATTACAACTGCCCGAATTGTGGACAGGTGTAGAGGATTAGACCTCCTGGAAAACTCACTCAAAGTCAGTACCTGAGGTAAGAATGATTTTAGTACATCCCGTGGCCAAAAGGGTTCTTTTCTGCAATGATCCTTTCACTCACATACCCTCTCACTAAAGTAGCCTAAGGAGAGTATGGGTGAGGGCAGTTAACATATCAGTGCTTATGCTAGGCTGGGTCATCCTCTGGGGGAAGTGATAAGCCAGACCGGCTCACCTTCAACATGACAGGTCAAAAGGTTATTTCTGCTGACAAAATACGTTGCCTACATAAATTGCATAACAGTTTTAAAATTAAACAAAATAAATCCGCCGACGAACTGAACATGCCCTACAGTCTCAAAACCCGAGACAAAATCATGCCAAGCAAGGGAGACAGAAAACTGGCAAGGCACCAAAATGACATGAGTGCAGCTGCAGCATTTTGGCTATACATTTAGAATAAGCTGGCAATATATCATCCTTCAGGCCTATAAACAATCAAGGTCGGAATAGTACATTTTATGGTTCAGTGGAGGGGACTGTGGCACCATGTGGCTGATACATTTAGCCTTACTTACTTATTTAGCTGATACATTTAGATACATCTAAGTTCAGATGCAGCATCGCATCGAGGCTTGTACACTAGACAATTCTCTGAAAAAACAATGTAAGATAATGATTTCACTGTACAGACTTACTGCATTTCATTAAAACCTGTGTTTAAAAAACTTTTATTATGTTAATTAAACATAGCCATAAATGTATTCATTTGTTATCTTGCTTGTTACATTTATTTGAATGTGCTCCCCTTCTGTTATTTTACAGCTTGTGAATATTCATACTGTTTTTGCACATTTGGATTGCCACCAAGGTATATATGTATTACAGGTGCATTGTATCGAACAGTATTTGTTTTCCAGCCCAATAAAATTAATGGGTATGAAGCCACTGCATGTGCTGCTGTTTGTAAAATTTGATTATTGAACAAAAAAAGCCCCAAAAATGTCAAACTGAAAAAGTTTTAGACAGTCTGAAAAATGAATGTTTTTGCTTTTTTACCTGATGTTTCTCGATTTTCAGCATTCCCTTCAATGCTCACGGCTATGATGTCCTGCACAGTGGTTCATTCCTCCTCTTGTAGTAGTCTAGTTGTATTCCTGCCGGTCACAATTCGCACTGCCACAGTCAGCATTTGATACGAGCCTATGGGGTGTAGCAATACACTGAAAACCAGTGCTTTAGTAAGACAAGCCACCCAAAAAAAAACTTTTGGTTATTTTTATTTATGCAACCCATTTGTAGTTTAAATGTAGTGCAGTAGCTAATAGAGTATGCTACAGTGGCTCTACTTGTTTGGGTAGAGCCCTTTCTGGCTTTCTTTTGTTCAGTACCTTGAGCATGGGCAAAGGGATTTTCAAATTCTCACTTATTATGTTAACTTCCTTCCATACAACAGTTTTCTGCACAGACAATTCCCCCAAAAGCAATACACTTTTGTCTCTCTCGTCTTCATTTTGGAATCAAATAATTATACATAGTGCCTCTGTGGTTAGGTTTTTTCTTTTCATTTTCTAAGAATATGGTTCTTTCAATGCCAAAGCTGCTTCTTCACTACAGCACCTTTTGCCTTCATTTCTTTTGGGATTCCTCATTACAAACACATAATGATTAATTAAATACGTTGGCAGAATTACAGAAAGACATTGGCAGGGAAAATGTACCAACAAGAACATTGAAAAGCAGTTGCTTTGATTAATGTTTTTAAATCGAGCTTATTGCTAAAGCATAAATCAGTGTGCAACACTTTTTTCCTCCTTTAACACAAAACCACTCTGACTCAGAAAGCTCACTTCTCCATTTTTCAGTGTTTTGGAAATTTCACCACATTAAGATTGAGGCAGTGAGGTTTATAAAACCATATAAGTGTGAAATTCTCCTCACAGTTTCTCCTTCAGTTTCTCCAACAGCGCTGGAGTGCGGTCTCGTTTCTGCGCGTTTGCTCATCGGTATGGAGTCAGGGTGCCTCCAACAGAAGTCATGGCTCAGTTCCTTTTAAAAGCAAGTTTTAGTGCCTTCCACAAAAATATACCATGGTGTTACACTTAAATCAAGTCACTCTTGTGGAGGCTGTCACTTTGCCCGGATCTAGGGGGGGGAGGGTGAAGCTGTCACAGTGCCTCAATCATCCCATCTGCTGACCGGTGAGCTGTCATGGGTGGCTGTCCTGCTCTGCTCCGTTGAACAGCACCGCCAGCCCTAATGTGAGCCTGTCAATTGTTCTGAATATCACTTGGATGGAGAGCTTGCGCACAATTTCCGGGGACCTGCCGGGGACAGTCCTAGCCAGACACCGGCTGACCTGCACGACTCAGGCCTGGACACTCGAGTGAGCATCTAATCAGAGAGGGACCACACCTGGAATCATGCGCTGACACGCAGCTGCCAGCCAGCCCACACCAGATGAAGGGGCCCATCGGCTTTTGCCTGAATGCACATTCATGCCAGAATCTCATGGTCACGGGCGTGGAGGAGGAGGGCTTCAGCAGCAGCTGGCACAGCCAAACTGCAGGGGCCTGATCGACCAGACCAGTCGCTCTTGTGCGATATGGCAGGTGAAATCCTGTGGACTGAAATCCTTCCTCACTGGGTGATACTCCAGCCCACTATGCATCACCCTGTTGGCCTACTGGGCACTGTTGGCTCTGGCACAGCATGAAAAAAAGGGTTTATACATTTCATAGATGAACTAATGTGGTCAACATTCATGTTGGCCATCACAGGCCTAAGTGTGTATGATTGCCTCTTGATTGGTTCCTCTTAATAAATGCTGACAAGGTACCACAAATAAGGTCATTATAAAATACATCTTTCTATCTTTGTGCCAAGCAGAAGTTGGATGTCTTGGGGCTATGAAAAATGCATCTGAAAAAAAATGCTATGGAATGAACTTACTGTATGTGTTGACACTTGCGTGGGAAACTTGCCGTGCATGCTATACGTAGCTGTGGAAGGCTGAGATGAGGCCTGCTAGCATATCTAAATTTAGGTGAGGTGAATCAAGTTTACATTCCTACACTAGATAATTAAATGGTGTCTTTTAAAAGTATTTTCCATCCATTAAGAATATGGATCATTTCATTTGTATTTTAATGAACGTAATGCATAAAAAGCAAATATTCATCTTGATAGTTATTTCATTAACAGAATTCAGCATCTTCATCCTGTAGCAGTACATTCAGTTCACCTCACTGCCAGTTCAGTGTCATTTGGCAGTGTTTGTGCACAAAAAAATGTAATAAGCTGTAACATTGTATATAATTACTTAATGTGAGTTCTGGATCTCTAGGTTCTTTAGGAAGTTTGAAGTTCTTCATTGGGCTTTTAAATGAGAAAGTGTACACAGAAAGGACTCTAGCTAATTTTCTTTGTTCACTAGCGCCATGTTACTGTAACTTGCCATAAGCACAACAATAGTAGTGCTTTTAAAAATATATACGTACGTATATATTTATTTTTTGGATTTATTTTTATTTATTATTATTATTATTATTTATTAATTAAATGTAAAAAAATAAAACTATTCTCTTTGTAAAGCGCCCTGGGTTGTTCCCAAGAAGAGCGCTATATAAGATCTTTTTGTGTTGTATTGTATTGTAACTTCTACTCTGTCCTACTTTCAGCCCCCTGTGGGGGGAGTCCTTGAAATGCGGAAAGTTACTGATTTGATTGACATGAGTGTTCGAGTGTACTGGCATTGATAGTCAACGGTTCATCAGTCCAATAGAACATCTGTTTTTTTTAGTAACTAACCCTATGTTTTGATTGTTCAGTGAAAGGAATCGCAAGCTGTGCTTTTTCAGTCACGTTCGGGGAGCACTTATGATGAGAGTTTCTTACTGATTCAATTGACATGAGTGAGGAAGGGCGGAGCTGTAATACCATCTTTGGCTTGACGGGTATGCAAGTGTACTATGGCAGGAAGGAGTCTTTCGTGATTCAGTGCACTCAGTTAATTTTAATGATTTGTTCAAAAAGATTTGTCTGTGCACCTATTGCACACCACTACACCGTACGGGTATGGCTAAAAGGCGAGGAAAAGGATTTGCCTCTTTACAGGCAAGGTAGGCAGAAACAAAAACCATGAAATTGTCGTATTACTGCGACATTGACGAAGCTGTGTACTAATGGCTTGTTTACCATCTGCAATATAATGAGACTTTGGCAGACCATGCAGGTCAAGAAAACAAAATAACAAGCTAATTTACTAGCAAGGATAAGCAGCAGTCATTTAACTACACTGTGTTCACAAAAAGCCACGGGGAGCCATCATTTCTGTTAGTGTAGCCATTCTGCATTGCATTTGTCTGCAGTTAAATATGCATAGTGTTACTAGTGGGCTATACTCTATTTTAAGTTATTTAGGTGTTTTATGTTATTTTATTTTTAAATTATTATAATACTTTGACATGTTCAATGAGGTTATCTGCAATGAAATACGGCAATTGGAATGTATTTGCTAAATGTAATTTCCAAACGTTGTTGGTTATATACAGTATTTCATATAACACATATTAAACCTATTCACTACTGTACTCACACTTGGTTTCACTGTGTTTCATTCGTCGCTAAAGTGACTTTCGATACACAGGAGCGGCGATAATGGCTCATGCTGTATTAGGGTTTTAAAAACATTTGCGCACCACGCTAACTCGTGCATTTTTGTTGGACCCCAACAACTGCGACTAATCAAAGTTGTCGTGTATTACAATAACAATTATTGAGAAAATATTCATAAAAATAAAAAAAACAGCAACAGCAGTTTCCCTTAACTGTTTTTGTCAGTTAATAAAATAAATAACAGGATCAGACAACATACAGTTAGGTCCAGAATTATTGTCACACTTGATGAAAATGAGCAAAAAATAAGGGTGTATAAAATAAACAGCACAGATAATGAGTTATGTTCAAACATATATATATATATATATATATTTTACATTTATGTTAGAATTTCTTCATTCTATTCACCTGTGTATTTTTGTAAATATAAACTTGTTTGTCTGGTGCTTTCCTCCCCAACGCGATTTCTGAAAAAGGGGTTAGAAACCACAGATTATACTGTGCTGACGACAACCCTGATGGCTGGCAGTTCACAGGTCTGGCAAGTCTGAACTTCATTAGCATTTTAATACCCCTCAAGAGGACCCATATCACATATTACTGACAGGTTCCTTATTCCTGTCTGTGAAAGACGAAGGAACAATGAGCAGAGAAGACAACACAAGCACAACCAGGAAAGCAATGGCTGACAGAAACACATGTTACTAGCTACGGGCCTTGTGAATGTACTTGACGAGGAAGACAGGCAGAAACGATGACCCATCTGTAGAAGAGAAAGATCTTTAAGCCAGCAGCTTACCCTAACTAATATGATACTGTTTACTAGAGTACTTACAAGCACATCCAACTCCCATATTATCTGGGGCCAATTTCCTCAGCACCACCACCTTCAGTAAAATGTAGGTCACCAAACCAATGACTCCAAATGGGATGGCTATCAGGACTTCATTGGCTAATGAAAAAGGAGGCTATTTGGGAGTGAAGGGGAGATGATTACACCCATCTGCCCAGATTATACTGTACATTCTAGAATCCTTAAGACTCATCTGGAGTCCCTGGGCCTTTCAGTGATGGGAATGGCACATTGGGTACCAACGATGTATAGCATGTGTTGGGGAGTGGGGAGCACCATTACAACTTCTAAACTGGGAAGTAAATATCTACAGTAAAAAGAGAAAAATTATCAGTTCTATAGCTTTGCATTCACTTCATTAAATCTTTAAAAAAAAAAATGTTTGTCTGTTTGGGTAGATGATGCTGAATGAAGATTAATTGAGAGAGAGAAAGATACCTAATTAAGGAAAATCCTGCGTTATACAACATAATGCGAAATAAAACTTCAAAGTTCAATGCTAGAGCTTGGATTCATAATTAATGCCAATCTGTCTTTGTTTCCTTTTCAAGAATGAAAGGATGACCTCAGACTAACTTTATCAGTCCTTCTGTTCCTGAGGATTCATTTTATTATTTTATGCACAGTCATTCATAAAAGAATGCATGTGGGTAGATGTCATGTCAGCCCTGCATGATACTAAAACTCTCATTTATCCTGAGGAAAGGGCAGTCAGTTTCTTCAGGAGCCATTGCTCTGGTATCCTAATGCCATAAATGAGCCTTAATGTGTCAGTCATTTTCAAAACCATTAGCTGCCTATCCAGCAATTAATCTCTGATCCAAGTTAAGCTTAAGTATTGAAACTCTTGCCACTATTTTTCCTTCCACTTGCTTCGAAGTGCTTTGTGTTTTCCGGAGTAATTTATTTTCCCATTGTCTCAACAAATTACACGTAAAGCAGACTCTGAATGTATCAGTTTGAATCATCATCAATGAATTGCCCATGCTGGGCGCATTAGTAGGGGGCGTCAGCATGCATGGCTTATTGAAGGCAAGTGTATTTCTTTGTCAAGGAGAAGTGGTAGTGCTCCCAAATGTAATGTGACTGAAGATACAACCTCCAATTATTGATGTACTGTTGTCTGTGTTCATATCATAACTGTATTTACATTTGTTATACCACCATGTGATACTCGATTTGTAATAGCATTGTTATTGTTAATAAAAAAACATTATAATTCTTTTAAATACATTTATTTCAGATTTTTTCTTCTCCGAATTTAGTGGCCAATTATACCCTCTATTTCTTCAATTCCTTCCCCGCGAGGTTCGAACCCCAGCCGCAGTGGGCAACCTGCATTCCAGGGGAATGATTTTACCGTTATACCACCCGAGGCCCCCGATATTGTTATCATTTACTTTTTCACATCCTGGGTAGATCATGAGCATGAATCAGTGGAGGCATTGTGGTGTGATGTTATGCCCTTGAGCAGGATTTGTAACCTGAATTTCTTCCATAGATAACCAGCCACATAAATGGGTAGCAAATAAATGGTAAGCTATTCGAGTTGTCTGAGATAAGGGCATCTAAGCCAATAATGTCATATTAAATCAATGCACTTGCAGATATTAAAGGTCAAAAAATAAATGTAAGCTTTATGATATGTTTCAAGTACTTAAAAGCAAGATTGAGGGCCGGGTTTACTAAAGGATTGCGACTGCTTTTCCAACGCAAAAGCAGTCCCTACAAGGTTGCAATATTTACGTCGGATTTACGTCGGTCACAATGAGTCAAAATGCTATTAGGATGTAATTTGCGGGGTTAAGTCACTTTGTGACTTTTCTTTAGATGAGTAGTTAAATATGTTCATGTATATGTATACCTGGGGTGAACGAGTTAAAAAAGGGTGGAGATTTCGTAAATTAGGTCGATTAAATATTCTGTCTCATTTACTAAAGCATGCCTTAATTGCGACTCTCCTCTTTGCGTGAAAAGTTTAAGAACTCTTGGAACCAGGCGGTATTTTATGAGCACTGATATTGCCTAGGTATTTCATAATTCCCATTTTGTATTGTGCTTTTCAAGGTACTAGTCGCTGCCCCAGCAATGCAAAACAAATAATCACAAATGTTGTTGCAAAGTTCGTCATGACAGCTTTATTTTCAGGAATACCTGTATGTACAGACAACTCAGTCAGATTTTAAAATATATATTCTATATTGCATTCATATTATTTACTAGAACTTGAAATAAAAATTATGTGAAAGGTTGGATTTCTACTGACCAATTTATCATCAGCTAGCAGTCAGTATAAAAATGCAGTTGAATGTGAATTTGAACAATTTTAACAATTATCTTATTGTATGTATGCGGTCAGGAGGGTATAGAATGAATAGTTTTTACAGTTTTACATACATTAGGTTGTAGGAAGGTTTTTCTTTTGGATGACGCCTAATGTCATGTCATTTTCTTTACACCATCAACTGTTCATTTTGTTATGTCTAATGAATTATGTATTTTTGTGATGTCACTTTTTTATGACTGTGCCTCGTTGACCATATTTTTAATCATGGTTCCCTCACTGCTCCGTATCCATTTCTTGGCACTTTGTGACCTGGACATGTAAGCATGCTCAAAATTACCAGCAAAATTCTTTCATCGTGAAATTATAACTAGTCTTAGTAAATTGTCGTTAATGTGTCCCTATTTGCGACTACAAGATAGCCGCAAAATAGTGACCATCTTTGCGCTGCAACTCTCTTAGTAAATCTGGTCCTAAGTGTCCTAAACTATTCTTTGCAAACCTTACCCTCCTCCATCTGAAGCAAACAACTTTTTGCCACTGATGATCATACTGAAATTCCTTCTGAAAAAGAGCCAGCACATTATGTAAATGTATTTACATTTGTATGTGTAAAGGTAAGACTTCACTGGCCAACTAGTGGTTGATATTGCTATTAATTTTGATAAAGTGCCTCTGTGGAGAGCTTTTGACACCTGCCATTTTATACAATGAACAAACACACTCTGAACAGTTAAGTATTGTAATGAAAAATATGGTAATATTTGAAATGGTCAGAACTTGGGCTTGAATACAATCGCAGTAGCATGCCAAAATTGATCAGCATGAGTGGTTTTATACATTTTGATGACTTTTTTTAAACTGTTGCTGAAGTGTTCAAATTAACACAATAATGATGTTTACAGCACCTTTATAGAGTGAATGACCATACAATGCCTATGCATCTACTCATAATATAGGCACATACATTTAGGGATAATGCCTCAATGGATATGTCCTGATCTCCAAAACATTTGCTTGAGGACTGTCTGTAGGTTGGCCCTGACAAATAATGATCTACCACCATGGGAAATGCATTCCTTCTTGGCCCCTAGCACATTGTTAAACAAACTCCACGAAGTCCATTTATGGGCAGGGCCCAAAGTGAGCAGCTATGCAGCTGCCTGAGTTTGGCTTGCCTATTAATTAACCTCCAAGCATGGATGTGAATTTATCTGTCATCCGCCGGAGACGACACAACGTTTACTTAATTAGCCCTGCCCTACAGGTGACCCCATGTTTGCTTAGCATTTGTTGACTTATTCATTAATCATGTTTCAGAGGACCACATTACCTAGGAACAGGGCTGAACAAGGTGAAGGACAAACCACTACTAGCTTCAAAGCAGTGGTGTAATTTCAGCAAAAGCTACAGTACGGTATGGTAAGTCACGTAAAATATATTGCGTTAATACTGGGTGAAACAGCAAAGAGTAAAACAGTTTGGGCTCACTGCTTGACCAATAGTAGTATCAAGCATGGTAAAACACAACTTACTGGTTTATTCAGGCAAGTTTTAAAATAGACTATCAAGCCAAGCAACCTTGTCAGACCCAATTGACGCCCGTGCTTCAAACAGAAATAAACAAAAGAGTACAGTAATTAAAAGTACAAAATAATCAGTGTTTACTAATAATAGTTGCTACGGTAGTTGCTCACAAATGTGTATTTTACAGGATTACATGCTCCCATCTGTCTCCATGTAGACACTACATTTTTCTCATCTCCAGATTAATGCCACCTTTCCATATTATTCCTTTATTCATTTCCTACTTTTCATTCATGTTGTTGCATATTAGCATTGCACCGGATATTAATTTGAAGCATTATTGGAAAATGTGTTTGGCCAAACCTTTGTTGGGTTCTATCAGTGTTTTTTCCTCATTTGGAGATTATTAAAATGCTTTCAAAAGCAAAGAAGCCAGGGGCAGAATGTAAATGGAGGCTCAAGCGAATGATAATAAAAGGCACATAAGCTCTGATACACGGAATAGCATGCGGGGGTAGCATGAGAAGAGGAAATGCACACATAGTACATTTTACATTGACATTTTAAGCATTTAGCAGACGGTCTTATCCAGAGCGACTTACAAGATGTGCATTAATACATGGTAGGAACAATCATAGTTAGCGCATGAGATCAGTGCAGGAATACAGCAATAGACATCATTGCAGGCATCAGCATACCACACCTGTAACACCTGTAACACCAGGAAGGAAAATGTTAGTGTGTTTTTTTTTTTTTTTTTTGGGGGAAGTATAGTGTTGAACAAGTAAACAGTTGAAGACAATTTAGCTAGATGGACAGAGTTCAGCGGTAGTGGAGTCTAGTCTAGTCACATAGTGCAGCTAGGTTGAGCAAACAGTAGTTCATCCACTTGCTGACAGCTTTAGCATTTTTGCATCTAGACTTCAGTGATTTGCATTATTTGTAAGATACAGGCTGACTGACTAAACAAAATCTGTTGATATACCATGGTTAATCAAGTATAAGTTTCAAATCAATATACTTACATTTTTTCTACATCAGTCTAAAAACTTAAAACAGTTTTTAATTGTATTTGGTAAGATACATTTGATAAGTTTGGTCTAGTATATTCATAGTGTACTACGGCATTCATGTTGTATCTCTATTAGTCTAGAGCAGTGATGTGAATTGCACAGGGATGTAAAGGGATAAAACATTCGAGCTGGATTATGTTTATTGGTTATTCATTAGCACCTATCAGTATTTTATAGCCATTTCAGGTTAGAAAAGCCATTTTTACAATGTTTTTGAAATATGTCACACAAGACAGGTTTTAATTTGTTGGGCCTGGAGCTCAAGTTGTTTCATTTACGTGAAAGAAATATACAAAATAAAGAAAACACTGCCTGTCCAACCATTACATTATTACATTACAGGCATTTAGCAGATGCTCTTATCTAGAGCGACTTACACAGTTTACATTTCTTTACAATCCATTTATACAGCTGGATATTAACTGAAGCAATTCACATTAAGTACCTTGCTCAAGGTTACAATGGCAGTGTCCCACCTGGGCATTGAACCTGCAACCTTAACATTACAAGCCCAGTTCCCTAACCATTATACCACACTGTCTGCCTATACCAAGTCTAAAGTCTAACGCAATCAAACTGGAGCCAAAGCTGGAACCAAGGTGCTGGGACAGAGAAGCTGGAATGTTGGTGACTGAAGTAGTCCGGCTTTTATGCTCCAGGGACAATCAGGTGTGCACAGGCGCGTCATCAATGAATCTGGCTCCATCTACAGCATATGAACTCTGCAGGACACAGAAAGAGTGCATAATACATTGGAGAGGCGTTTTTGAGATGGCAAGAGCTGAAAGTGGCTCAGCTTATTAGCATTTATACAGAGATGGCATCTTTCCTGCTTGAAAGATGAGCAAGGCTGGTTAGCGTTTGCTAGGATACCTATCACCTGTAATAAGCCTACCGCGACACATCTCTGCAGTTGCAATGGCCAATGGACACACTTGCCACAGCTGATCAGGTCTAGCTATAGTAGATTGTATGTGTATGCGAATTAGTGAATGCCTAAATACCAGTGTAGGAAATCTAGAGTCAAATATATTTACGTATGAATGTCCTTTCTATAAAAATAATCGCTTGATATTTCTCACTATCAGTTATGACCAGTCAACTGGCAATGCGAGACTATGGTCCAAAGTACCACAGGCACTTCTGTCATGTTTTTACTAACTCTACCTCCCGTGCAGTGACTAGAATAGCTTAGTATACCTTTTAATTATACAGTATCCTGTGATGTTTTTTTTGCCACTGAAGTTAAATTGTGGCTGTGTATCCCCCAGAAAAAAACTTGACCTGCTTTGCTATTCCAAGCAAACTGGAAAAATAATGAACCAAAAGAAAGTGAAAGCATGTCAATGCAGTGATTAATTTCCCTCTCAAGGATGATTTGTGTTTGTCTCATAACTGTCCATCACCACTTCAGAAATACCTGCAATTTATTAGAATTTTTAATCGACAAAAAAATAATAAAAATTATTCTTACACTTTAATCATCGGCATACATAATGCAAATTATTCTGATGTCAGATTTAATTATGCAAATGTTCTCATCTCTTTACAGGCCTCCATTGCTGCTAGGCCTCACCATAATTTAATTTGTTATGCAGGGCCGGCATGTGTATTCCTGTATTTTTGTTTCTGGATATAGCTCTTGTATTTCACTGTACTTTATTACATTCATTCTACTATATCTTATTATATGTGTGGTATTTTGGCAAAAGCTGATTTTTATTTTAGGGGTTATGTGAAGAGGGAATCAGACTGTTTACTATTGTAGCCATTTATAATGAGAGTAGGGCACACAGAAGATCCTACTTCAGTGGGCAGCTGAATGGAAAACACTAATGAAGCTTGACAAGCCATGTCCCTGGGCTGCACTGTGAAGGAGAACATACAGAGCAAAAACATGTTATTTGAAGCTCAGGGAGAATCGCGTGCATCTACTGGACACCACATTGCAAGTTCCAAGTTCCAAGTTACATTCCAACATGGCACTTTGTAATGGTAAATATACAGTATATATATTTTTTGATGTAACACATAAACCATGAGAATATATGGCACGGCAGGAGTGTTGAAGCTGAAAGCTGAAAGCCAAGGGCCGTTAACCATCCCTGAAGTGTCATCAATTCTTGTATATGCACTGGCATGGAGTGGTTTCTATCCCTTGTACCACGGCTACAATTAAATACATACGCACGTTTAAAAAAAATGTAATTTTAACACATGTAATTAAGTACAAAACTAAAATGACAATGTACACATCTGCCGCATGAAGATAGTTCCAGCTGTCACTAACCTTTCAGATCCTACCTAGTACTGCCTACTTTATAATAATAATAATAATAATATATGCCATTTAGCAGATGCTTTTATCCAAAACGTCTGGATTTAGATCTTTGCATTTAGATCAAAAGTGAAGACACTCTGAATAGACATGGGAAGCTAGCTAACTAGATAGCTACACTAGTCCTCCCTTGTTGTTCGTTGCTGGAGAGCAACTGGAACAAGTACTGGTTTGCTATATACAAAAGCTTGTTTTTTTGACTGTCGTGTAAATTTCCTACAGTGTAAGCTAACGTCACTGCCTGTTGCCTATAATGGGGATGCAGCTAAACCGATGTGTTGTGTATTTATCCCATTTCATTGATTATTTTGCATCACAGTCTTTAATACAATGTAACGTTAACAAACACTAGCTAGCTAACCAAGCAAGGGTAACAATAAAATATCTGTTTTAGAACCCAGCTAGCACAGGTGTCGGTCAGCCAGCATTTTGCAAATCAGCATTACAGCTATTAGTAGATTGAGACAGGATCAGCTGCTAAGAGAAGGCACAATAGTTGTAGGGCATTCTGGCTTTTTTTGGTGAGACGGTTCATATTCCTCAAAAAGAGCTGGTTCGTTTGGTTTCAGTTTTTTCTATGTAAGCTCATGTTTCCAGCCTGCATACGATCCATCACATTGATGATAAAAAATATGTTGGTAAAAAAGATGTATATATATATATATATATATAGAGAGAGAGAGAGATACTTTCAATGCAAACACAATTCTATTCATCAAAACTTTTGCTCATTAAACTGGCCAACCTGTGTTAAAATCACCAGGACAAGCATGTAACTGTGAGTCAGGACAAGTTAAGTTCAAGTGTTGATTGAATCCAGGCCAGAGAGGGAGACAGAGCAACCTTAACCTTTAGTGACTCCAAATCAGCTTTTATGGTGCTCAAACATAAGGATCAGAATGTATAGTACACATGAAATGGCAACCTTTCTAAACAAATTTAGTTTCAGACAGCTTCTTTAAAATTGCCTGCAAGGAAATAAATATACAACAAATATACATGGATAATGAATGCAGTGAGTTAACACCTTTTTCCAAAAAGCAAGCATGGACAATTTCCATTTAATATCAGAATCTATTTGACTGTGAACAATTTTCTGATAAGAACTTAGTGAGCTAATTGTGCCCCCCTTCTACTTTCCAAACAGGTGCATCGTTTTCCATCCCTTTTTATTCCCTGGTGCACAACATTAGTGCAAGCTCCAGTTCTCTGAATGTCAAAGATAATTTGCATCAGAACGTTTGATTAATTTCCTGTTTCAGACAGCCCTAATCCTCTGGCAATCAAACCACAGAGCTACAATAGTAATTTCAAAGTGGGCACACAAGTTCTCAATCAAAGGAGCTGGTATGCATATTTGGCTCACAAAAAAAACCGGAACATCAGAAAGGACAAAATGGAGAAGATTAACTCATAATTAGCTTCAATTTTAACTTGAAAATGGGGACAATAATATAACATCACTCTTTGCCCTCATTGAAGAAAGTGTTTTAGACCTTTTCGACTTCAAGAGGGCGGTGTAAGGGATTATTCGAAAAATTAGGAAGTAAAATGGAAATAATGGCCATGAGAGTTTCATAGCATATCAACAATATTCACAAAATGCATATGGTTTTATAACACCTGTTGGGGCTATCTGTATATTTCCTATGCTTGTGCTCCCCTGCTCTCACATAATGCTACTGGCTATAGCACTGCTTTTTTCTCTTCTCTGCCTCAGCCTCTGACTTGGGGGCACTCACGTGCTGTGACAAGTGCTATACAAATACATTTGATTTGATTTGATTTGATTCGATTATAAGAAAACATTAAAGGAGAACCTGTGATTCTGAGACTATAGAGAGCATCTTTATGCTGTCAACCACGGAGCGTTGTGAAAAGAAATGTACATTTCTGTTCAATTTCTTAGAAGTACATTTGAGAGAGAACTTTTGTGACATCTAGCCTCGGAACTGTCCTTTGGATTCAAATTATAATGACACATTTGAAGTGCCACTAAGCTTGCTCACTAAGCTGATGCACATATATTTTGTTGAAGAGGTTTTTCTTTCCAGCTGGGGCTTGTGGGATAACAGGCTAATAGTGCAATTGAATCACGACCAGGATCCAAATCCTGCTGCCATCTCCTCTGAGAGCTCTTCTGCCTGAAGTCATGCACCCAGACATGCCCACAAATACACACACGCCAATTCTCATACACACGCATGCCCGCAATACAACATTTATTTGACAGTTGTACTCCTTGAGTGCTATGAATCTGATACCTAGGCAACACTAACCAGTTGGCTGCTACACATTGGTGGTGGCTGAGGTGAGTTCCCCCTTCACTGTAAAGCATTTTGAGATCATGTGATGAAAGGCACAATTGTGTATGCTGGCTATTAAATAGTACTTTTTCCTTCTGAGCTATCTATCTCAGAGGTGGATCGAGGGTTTCCCTCAATCACAGGGCACCAGGTAATGATTTAACATTTACATTTTCCTTTAATTTGAGCCTTCCCCAAGCCTATTATATGCTCCGCCCACCCACAGAACACTAATAGTTGCCCGATGACTTGAGGAGCATGACACTGTTATCCATGTGTCATGGCCTCTCCGTCACCAGATCCAAACCCAATCAAAGCATTTATGGAATATTCTGGAAAACAACAGTTATCTTATACTCTTATACTTTAATGATTTTATGGCAATATACTAAGTCTGGGCGGCACGGTGGTGCAGTGGATAGCACTGTCGCCTCACAGCAAGAAGGTCTCGGGTTCGAATCCAGGCCAGGGGCCTTTCTGTGTGGAGTTTGCATGTTCTCCCCGTGTCCGCGTGGGTTTCCTCCGGGTACTCCGGTTTCCTCCCACAGTCCAAAGACATGCACGTTAGCCTAATTGGAGAGTCTAAATTGCCCGTAGGTATGAGTGTGTGAGTGAATGGTGTGTGTGTGCCCTGCGATGGATTGGTGACCTGTCCAGGGTTTATTCCTGCCTCTCGCCCCTATGCATGCTGGGATAGGCTCCAGCCCCCTGCGACCCTGACCAGGAATAAGCGGCTTAGACAATGAGATGAGATGAGATGAGATGAGATGAGAGATACTAAGTCTATCTAGTTACTTTTTCAAGATAATCTTGAGTCTCTAGCTGGTCTGCTGCTGGAGGGGGGGTGTCATTTGTCCAAAATGAAGTGGCTGACTATGCGGCTGGATGGTGTAATTCAGCTGTGTGCCCATGCTGGGGGCACTAACTCACTGTTTGTTTTCTCACTGAAACAAACGTTTTGACCTCAGGCTTACTTGGTGTATTGGTGTGATGAACTTAATTTGTCTTATCTCTAGGTGAGTCCCAGCCTACTAGACAATGTTTCTTATGATACACGTCTCATCACAAGGGCGAGGCCTAGCCTTTTCCAGGGCCTTGAGATCTCAGGAACAGAGGAGAAGCAAGACTACTGAGCAGAGAAGAGAAATAACTTGACTTTGTTCAGGTGCGGGACTGTGGGCTGTTGGGAAATGTAGTCTTTCCGGCTCCAGTGGCTCCAATGTGTTGAAGGGCCAGGCAGCCATTTCCAGCCCTTTGGGATTCCACAGTATATACTTAGCAAGCATTATAAGTATAATTTATATAAGGTTTTTGTATTGACAGGCAGGTCAGGCAAACTGTGTTTGAATTGCTGGCTCTAATTGGAGCCCGACCTACGTAACATCATGATTCATCAGAATTATTTCAGGTAAACAGCTCCAGAGATGAATCCTGTTAAAAACAATTAAGCTATTTTTGACAATACACATACAGTACATCACCAAGACTGTCTAGGTTGTACATTGCTCTTCCCTGAGATTGTTCCAACAGTTAAGTACCGGATATTCTCTGATTTTATGACTGTCTAAGAGGGTAATGTGTAGGCGGTAGATTCTAATGGATAAAGTAATTACACTAAAGGAAAAAGCAATGACACTAATTAAAAATCTCTTGGCATAAGTCATGTTTTATACCTGGCTGGATAGGATTCAGCTTGATACTTAAGCTATAATGATGTGCTTTGCATCATATTATTTCATATTTATATACAAGTTTTATTTATATAAATGTTTTATATTGACAGGCAGGTCAGGCAAACTATGTGTTTGAATTGCTGGCTCTAATTGGAGACCCACCTACATAACAGCATAATTCATCAGAAGAACTAAATGACCCTTGATTTATTAGTAAAGCACATTCTCGGAAATTGGGCAGACTTGTCCTGCATCAGTGTCAACCTGGTCAGGCACTTAGTACCGTAAAGGTTAGGAGCTTGACAAGTGAGGCTACACTGTACATGACTATCTGATAGCCCAAATATGATACAGAATCATGGTACTTTGATTGCGTTTGGATTGTTAGTGTGTCATATTATTTTACAGAAGTATGTGGCAATCTGTTTGGTCAAACTGTTTTGGAATAGATTATTTCATTGTCCTTCAAGAATAAATAGCTTTGACAGTTTGCTATTCAAGCAGAGAAACCAATCACTGAATTTAACCAGCAGTATGAGACATCTTCCCTTCCTTGCTCATAGTAGTCTTTCTTATTAGCCAAGATGATAAAAGATCAATGCAGACTAACATTTGATTGAGGAAGTCAAAGGGATTTGATTAATTAACCAGGTACTATCGACACCAATCAACTACCCACTACACCACCACTACCACTCACTATATCATGCAGCCATTTTAAATATAGTTAGATAGTCATCCATCATTTAATTTTTCTGGCCAAGCTCCAAAGAATATGTCACCTCAGACTTAATTTAACCTTTTATTATTTTTTGTTATCAGCCCACCTCACCATTTTATCAGCCCTCCGCTTCATTTAGTTTGTAAAAATAAACATTCTTGTTTCAAATATAACATATATTTGAGTCAAATTTAATTATGCTTAGCTAACATAAAACACATTTCTATTCCATCATAACTAGCTAGCTAACAATATTTTTTTAAGAAGCCTTATTGGCTCTCTTTTGACCAGTATTTTGGAAGGAAAATTTGCTCAAATGGCAAATTCTAAATAGAGTTCCACGTATTTTCCCATGATGGGAAATAGCTGCACTCCTCATGCTTAAGTAGGTGTACAATTTGAATAAATGAACACAAAGTGATTGGGGCTGAATTTCGAGGCTTAAATTAACCAGGGTCACCCTGATGTATATATTGGTTGTCTAGTATCTGTCTAGGCTTAAATACACGATCCAGTTAAAACCAATAATGGTGGCAATATTTATAATAAGGCAAGATATACTATGACCATATAACCTGATCTCGATGCCAATAGGTTTATGAATGACGAGCGTTCACACTGGAAACCAATATGCCGAGGAAGGCTTTTTGTGATGTCACTGTTGCCGGTAGCCTATACAACTGTATCTTATAATAGTGCATAGTGCGACTTAACTAATTACTATTGTGAAAAGGAAATGATGTATTTTGATTTTTATATACTTTTTATTAGAAACATGATGGTACATTGATGAATAAAACATTGTCGGAGAGGAGCTCGTTTTGCCATCAAAGTACCATGCGTGTACACATGTTTAAATGGGAATATCGAATGTTTTGTGCTCACTTCCTGAGAATCAGTACAAGCTGCCTGTGCCTGTGTGACACAGGGATGGGTGGGGGAGGAGCAGAGAGGCTGCTGATACAAGTTCTGCTGTCTTCTCAGGACCTTGGACAGCGACAGCATCACCTATAGGCACACACAGTCGGGAGCAATCAATAATCAACCCAGATGATGCTTGTTGTCTTCAGGCCTGGCATAAAGGCACAGCAACCTTTAGACCGTGGCCACACAGAGAATTCTCATCCATCAAAAATGGATTGAGTTAATGCATTGTCAATGGGGTTCGTACGTTGATGTACGATCGAGAGAGCGGATGGCTACTCATCATTTTAACGCATCTTTGTCCATATTTTTCCGTACGACAAAAGTTGAAAGGAGTTGACCTTTCGACGGACCGCAGTGCACGTAATCATCCGTTTACTGTTCCACAGCCAATTACAAACGGCAAAGGCCTATTTGATTCCTTTCCCCTCAGTGTCAAATTGGAAACCCTGCCTTTTTACAAAAACACAGCACCTCCACTATGCATTCTGAATAAATACAAAATGGAGAGTGATGAATGCGTATATGATCTTCATATGTTTGGTCCGTTTCTGGGTGGCCGCAGCCTTAGAGAGAGTCAATTTTTCAGATGGTCTTAGCCATGGTATGGTTGTTTGTTTCTTCTTTGTCAAATGTATTTTGTTTTTCTGATATCCTAAAAAGGCGCATGTGCCTGTCACTGTGCCACAGCTTAATTTGTGGGCTTCAGCTCCGTGGCCCTCCCACTTGAATATGCCCATGGCATGTCAAAATAAAGGTTCCCTGCATTTCAAGTACCTATTCATTTTAGGTTGTAGTAAATATGATGTTCCTCTACATCACACACCTATACTTATTGAGGTGTAAATGTTTTGGATAATGAATACATTTTAGATTCAAAGCAGAGTTTTACATCTTGTTTCAGCCAATAGTCAATATTTTACCATAAATTAAATGAAGAGTGCAGGGACACTGATATCTTGGCTTCTTTTTTATATTGTATTTCCTATATGATGCCACTTAGGAAGCTCTAAAATCATCAGTATCCATCCCACATTTCCCCTCATTGAAAATAGTCATAGTATTGTGAAAAGATATACACTACCGGGCAAAAGTTTTAGAACACCCCCATTTTCCAGTTTTTACTGAAATAAAGGTCAAATAATATTTTTTTTAGTTAATAACCTAAGGTCAAATGGAACAAAAATAACCAGTCATTGATTTTTAAGCACTATTTCATAATGAGTCCCATAGAGGGTTAAGTTGAAAAAAACAGAAAAATAATGTACATTTCAGTTACAAAAAAAGGCAATTTTCTGGGAACAAGTAATGGGTTAAGATGGGTTAACAGGCACTCTGTGCAAGTCGCTGACTCTGGATCCAGCAAAAGAGCCCCAGACCATCACGCTTCCTCCTCCATGTTTGAGAGTTGGTGTCACACACTGAGGAACCATCCTTCTTGCCTACTCGACAGCCTACAAAAACCTTTCAAATTTTAATCGGTCCACAAGACCTTCTTCCAGTCTTCCATTCCACTGGTGGTGCTTCATGGCCCAGGCAAGCCTCTTTTTCTTATTTCTTATTAGACTTCCTTACTTCAACCAGTGCTAAGCTGTGCTTGAAGCTGTTGTCCTGTGAGACACCTATCACGCCAGCTGTTGACTCTCAGAAACTTGTCTTCTGATTTTGTTGTGGCTTTGTGTCTGCCAGACCTCTTCCTGTCAGAGTTTCCTCCAGTTTCCAAGTGCCTTTTGATGGTGTAGGAAACTACTCACTGCCAAAACATTTACATTCTTTTTCCATTTTTGGTAACCTAAACTTTTTGTTTTAACCTCTGCCAGTTTACAGCTTATCTTTGTACCATTTCAGGTTATTCACTGAACTGCTTAAATTTCAGTAAAAACTGGAAAATGGGGGTGTTCTAAAACCTTTTGACTAGTAGTGTACAGGTAACTGCCAAAATAAAGGAAACACTTTGGTAAGCTGGGGGGAACACTCAAACAGTCCTGGCTGAGGCCAGGAGAGTCCCAGCTGGGGTAGCTCATTAGGGGAAGGAGTAAGGCCGAGCCTATCCGCCAGTACTGGCCATGGCACCCCCCGGACGGACACCCACAGTACTGCACCTGTTTATAAGTTGCCTTTATTTTTTGCTGTTACCTATATGTTAAGTGCATATCACAGGAACAAAGAAAACAAAAACATACAGTGTATTAAGTTACGTACAAAGGGAGCAGCACAGTGGATGAGAATCAAGCAACAAAATAGCAGTAAAATAAACCATAGAACAGTAATCTTTTTATCATGCATACAGTGCCTAACAATAATTCATAAATGCAACACACATCTACATCATGCTACTAACATACAGACAAACCTTATGTCACAGTATTCACATGATGGTAAATGATTCATAACCAGAGTATTACTTTGCTAAAAATGACCTGTAAGAGCAACCGGATCAACATGAGAATTCACTTTGGAGTGAACTGGAATGAAGTTTGGAGTGTAGTACGGTGTAGTAGGCTTGGACACATATATGTTCTGAGAGCCAAGGTGAAGTCTAAACCAGTCTGCAGTTCTGATGATTTCATGTAGCAGATGCAGATTCCATGCCTAGGGAGTAAGATATAAGGAGAAGTAATTATAATATAATAATAATAATAATAATGATTATGATGATGCTGATAATAATGAACAACTTTATTTGTAATAATAAAGATCCCCAGCATCATCAAAGTCATAAACTTTCCTGTTCAGATAGTAAAAGCTTTTTTACTAGTAATGTTGAAAACATTAGTTGACTACAGGTAACATTGGAATGGAAGAGACCAACCAGGAACTGTCTGATGAGTTTGAACAGGGGTGGCCAGGCCTGATGATGACCTGAAGGTCAGAGCCATGTCCTTGACTAGCAGGTAGGGTAGTATTAGACTTTTCATATGATATGAGCTCTGATCAGGAGCCAGTTTAGGAAGACATGGAGAGAGGAACCATGGGCCATGGGGAGGGGAAGCATGGGGCATTGAAGACCAGCTGAACAGCAGAGTGGAGAATTATTTGAAGTGGTCTGATGGGTAGTCCAGGTGGGATTTTAAAAGGGCCTGGATCAGGAGCTAAGTTGAGTGTTGAGAAAATAATAAATTCTTCTCATATTTTTACGCATATTTTTGTGACTGCTGTTCTATCCATTTGCACTGCACTCTGCAACTATAGATCGGAAGCAAAAACGGAGGTTATGAAAATGCAATATATGCAGTCAGCTGAAATGAGCTTCAGTCAAATCAGCAGAGAGATGAAATATCCTTAAACATGACATCAGAATATGGAAAGGAAATACATATACTGCCTGAGAAACTTGAAATGCTGATCTTGAAACTGCAATATCAGAATTTTTACTGGTTCCTGAAGATATAAATACTTTGAAAGTGAAGGATTGGAAGGGATCTTCTATTTTTATAGAAGATAAAAATGACAATATCATCTGGGCTCATGTACTACTTGCATGCCATAGTATTTGCTGTGCAAATGAGGGAAAAGCAGATGCCAGGGTAAATAAAAATATTGTCTTGCAATTTTATCTATCTATCAGCTATATACATATTTATATGGGAAATAATTTATTTTGAACAGGAAATACAGCAAATACCAGGTAAATACCTTTTGAGACCTTTTCTTCACTTGAGATATTTGAGATAAATTGTACAATATTGGCAGCAATAAAATAATGTTACAAAGTTAAACCTGTTTAATATCGCTCCTTTCACTTGAATCTCTGTGAAAGACTGACTGTCCCATCCCTCCGGGGGCCCGGCTGCCACTCCTCGCGGTCTCGCCTCTTCTCTGTCCTGACCCCCTGGTGGTGGAACGACCTTCCGCAAACGGTCAGGACCGCGGAATCACTTGCAATCTTCCGTAAGAAGATCCTCATTTACTCCTCATTTAAAAAATAAATAATAATTACTAACCTTTTCCTTCCCAGTGTTACAGGTATGGTATGCAGCTGCCTACAACAATGTCTATTGCTGTATTACTGCACTGACATCTTGCGCGAACTATGATTGTTCCTACCATGTATTAATGCACATCTTGTAAGTTGCTCTGGATAAGAGTGTCAGCTAAATGCTTAAAATGTAAATGTAAAATGTAAAGTGGGGCAGCAAATTGGAAACAGTCTCCTTAGAAAAGGAAAGGGTTAACAAACATATGATGGATGTGTGGATGACTGTTAGAGGTGCATCTGAGTCTTTAATCTGTGCCATAAAAATCTGCAGTACTAAATAGTGTTGTCATCAGAGGTTTTTCCTCAGAATCCAAAGAGAACACGGCTGCTTTACAATTTGGTAGAACGGCATGAATAGCAAGAAGTAATTGCCTTGTTAAAAAAAAAATCCAGATCAAGCATTTTGGCATTAGCCTGGGAGCTAGGCCGCGTGTTATGTTAAAATGGCTAAGTACCTAAGAGGTCTGGTATTACTTTCTTTGATCTCATTGACACCCATTGTAAATGGAAATATTTGTGAATATGTGAGGGTTACAAGACTCAGGAGACTCAGAGTTCCAGGGCTATTTTGTGTCTTGTATCTTGTACAGGTATCTTTTGTGTCTTGTATCTTGTACAGGTATGGTACGCAGATGCCTGCAATGTCTATTGCTGTATTACTGCACTGATCTCGTGCGCTAACTATGATTGTTCCTACCATGTATTAATGCACATCTTGTAAGTCGCTCTGGATAAGAGCATCTGCTAAATGCTTAAAATGTAAATGTAAAAATGTGTCCTGATCTATCCCTGTGAAAGGTTTGGCTTTTTAATTGCACGGTTTAAATAGTTTACTTAAATTATTTAAAATTTGCTTTTATTTACATATATGGCCTTGTCATGACTGCCAATCTGCGAATTCCATTGCATTGCCCTTCCAATCTATTGTGGGTTCAATATGTGACACAGTGATACAGCTGGACCTGTTCTGAATAGAGTTACTGTGTTAACCTGGCAGAGTGATATGTTTTCTTCTTGATAAATTGTTCCGTTCCAAATAGATCAGTATTGCCCCCTGCTGATATGTTATCCACCAGCCATGTAAAAAAGCTGTCGCAGTAGTGCATAATCTATTGATGTATGATGACACTGATCATTTGATGTTGGTGTAGGGGTTGTTACAGGATCTGTCAGGAACACAAAAACCTTGTCCTGTAACAGAATGGTTTAGATATGCCAACATCAATAGAAGTACTGGAAATATAAAATTGAATGCAATTCCACTTAACTTTGTAAATGTTACCCTGCTTCAAAGTCAACTGTAACCCAATCAGTATGATTGACTGATTGATTTATTCATTTGTCAATCTATCAATTAACAGATACTGGACTAACATAACAAACAAAACATAACAAAAATAACATTTTGTTATCTGTAATGTTTTTAGCACCTAGAAAAGTGTAAATCACAGGCCAAAATTACTCTTCTTAATATTGGGTATATTACTCCTAATTCCTAATTACTGGAGTATGTTTGTTGCTGATGGCATATGCAATCGGGTGGTGTACTGCTGTTACCAAGAAACAACAAAGTAAAAATATAGAAACTGGTGACATTTATTTTGCTGAAGATCAATGTGTTATTAGACAATGTTGTGTTAATTATCTGTAGTGCACAGGTCACCTGACATATATTAGTGATCTTGTGGCTTTGTTGAGCCATCTAGACAATTTACAAATCTGTGAATTTCTGTAGTATACATTTTACATTACATTTTAAGCATTTAGCAGATGCTCTTATCCCGAAGCGACTTATACAGTTTACATTTCTTTACATACAACCCATTTATACAGCTGGATATTTTACTGAAGCAATTTAGGTTAAGGGTACAACAGCAGTGCCCCACCTGGGAATTGAACCTGCAACCTCTGAGTTACAAGCCCAGCTCCCTAACCATTATGCTATACTGCCAGCCTATATACTACACTGCCAGCCTATGCATCTACACAGCATGAAAAACAGGGTCAGTGTATGCAATGATATAAAAAACTTACACATGTTTTTATGTCAGTATACAGTAAATCTATTGTAATAAATAGTAACCAGGAAGAGTTTGCTTGTCAAAGAGATGTAACCTTTCACTGCCACCAGGTGGCAGAAAAAAACTTCCATCAGCAGGCTGCAGTAAAATGGTGTCATTTTAGGAGCAAGACAGGCTTATATCATTTAGTACACTATGGCAGTAGAAACTTGGATGTTCTGGTACTGTGGCAGATGTGGATACATTCAGTGGTGAGAGCTAATCCAATGTATCATATACTTCATAGGAGTATCCTAAAACATATCCAAAAGACTCAGACCATATACGAGTTTCATACCATAGAATGACACCATTGTCATGTGCCACCTTGCATATAACATGAACATAAATAAAAGAACATTTTAAAAGCCCTGGAAACATTGCTGCAAATGATTGCAAATATATGAAAATTCAGTTTTATGTTAAATTTCATAATTTTCTGTGGGCACAGAGGTTAATGATTTTTTTCACTTTTAGGTCTGGTGTTCATACTGCATACATGACAGAATGTGCATTTTAAAGAAAACAGTGGTGCTTATGTTCCAGGAACTTGTGTTAGAAAGAAAAAAATAGTTATTTTAAAATGGTTGATTAAATGTTTAAAGGCCAATCGTTGCTGGCAGTGCTTATTTGCAGAAATAAATAAAGTGATTGATCTTTGAAGGTGAAGGGAAAAAATGCTTCCACTGTCCCTGAAAAGAATATTGAAAAGACATTCATCTGAGCCTGAATATATTCAAATACTTTGTGCCTACCCAGCATTCCAGTGCACCATGAAAACACAAAGTAAAATGACAGAACAAAAACATTGGCATGATATATTTGAATATAATACTATCATTAGTATTAGATGTACCAGGAAATGTTTGTTATTACAAATCTGTCAATCACATGGTATGGTGGGGCAAGCAATGGAAAAAGACATGCAGTTTTATATGGGAAGTATAAGGAGAAATATTTTAGAAATTAGACCATGGTCTGGTGTTGTGACTTGGGTCAAATATCATATTTTAGGGGCGGCGGATGGCGTAGCGGTCTAACACGCCACACTTTGGTGTGGTGTGCGCTGCCTGTCAGGGACGCGGTTCGAAACCCACGTCTCTACCAGACCGGCCCTGGTCGTCAGCCCCGATCGGAGGCAGCATTTGGCTGTCCGCCTCCGGGGGAGGGGGGAGGGTGAGCCGGCACGAGTCCATCGAGGAGAAGGTAAAAGGTGTCCGTGGAAGAATTTCCGTCTTGGAAGAGGTGGGAACAATTGTCCCGGAATGAGTGTCTTGCCCCGGAGGACGGGCGGCAGACTCGTGGGGGTGGGGAATTGAAATAAATAGAGGGTATAATTGGCAACCAAATTGGGAGAAAAATGGGAAAAAATTGAAATAAAATTACAAAATTTAAAATCATATTTTAAGTGTTTTCAAATATTTTTCATAAATGTATATGAAATTCTGTATTTTCAAGCGCATTGCAACTAAATTCAAGAATACAATTTTAAAATGCATTTAGAAAGCATGAGAATGCATGTATTTTCAAACATTCCAAGTATTTGGGATTCTAGAATTTGATGTTTTTCCTCTACTCAAAAACATGAAATTGACACCTTGATGGATAATATTTTCTGGCACTCTTAAATATAATAAATATAGTGTGTTTTGCACATATATTTTGGATGGCATTGGAAGAATATAGCTTGATGTCATAATCAGCTTGGTTAACACTATAGTTTATCGATAGATGGTTGCTGGCTACAAAACACAAGAGTTATACTAACATTTCTGAAGGTGGGAGTACTTAATGTCAAGACAAAGCTTAAGTTTTTATCAAATACATTATCCCATTGTTGAGCATATGAAATGGAAATTAATCACTGGATGGCTGGCTAAGGCTACAGGAACTGTGCTGCAAAATATATTTTTGAATTGGTAGCTGTTTCTTCCCAGTTGTCCAAGTTCATGCATTTCAAATGGAACAAATACAAGTACTTTTACAGTATATGAGGTGCACACATTTCTTCAAGCAGCTTGCAGGCTATCATAGTTTGCTACATCAAATTTATAGAGGCCACAGATTTACAGTAGGTGAAATAGGGCTGGCTCAGTCCACTAAATGTAGGGCCGCAACTTTACAGCCTGCTTCTCTGCTTGCTCACACGGGCTCGTTGCGTCACTTCCGCCTCAAACCCCTTTTTGCTCTGTACTAACAACATGACACTGGGGTTACGAGCACTGACATCTAGTGGTTACAGTGGGTTCTTTAGTTTAGCGCATTAGTTCTATTACAGTCAGTCCTCCACTGGCGTCGCTTTCACAGAACTGGATGGATGTAACTAAAGCTAAGCTAAAAATGCCTATCTGCATGAGTTCCAGCTCCCTGGTCCTCGAAATACACCCATGGGGTTTCTTGAAGTGGGAGACACTGCTTTGTTTTACATCGGACAAAGGAAGTAACTTTGCAACATATTGTAACATGTTATAATATACAAAGGAAGTAACATATTTTATTGCAGATAATCTACATTTTTGCACACTATATTCATAGTATTGACTTAGATGATTAAATAATAATAACAATACAAAATAATTTGGAAAAAAAAACTTTTTGGAGAATGATTTGAAATACCAGGTGGGGCAGCGCCCAGGCGTTCCCTGTCGCCTTTATCTAACCGTCCAATTCTAACATCCTGTGAATACCAAAACTGTATACCAGCCACAAACATACATGCACCAACCATTAATTTGCTTGCAAAATAAGCAGGCATGTTTAAGGAGCCCGACATACATACATCTGCGCAGATTAATTGGACCAAGTTTGGGGTTGTGAAATCACAGCGCTGTATAAAACAGTTGTATTCTTTCACGGACTTAAAATAAAGTAATTGAAAGCAAATTATGGCCAGCTGACAAATCCGCCAAACACAGGACATTCGCTGATGTCTGGAAATAAACAGGAGAGGTTTCAGACAGTAACATAAATATTGCCACTGGGGATCGAAGCCATTAGCCCCTTTCTGCTTGTTTAACAGCGGTCAGTCTGGGACATAGGCATGCTGCAGCCGTTACAGCTGTAGGACATGCTTTGGGGGAAGATTCCCCCCCACCCCCCTCTGTTTGTTCAGGAGCGGCTGCAGCAGGACTGTCATGCTCGCTGAACACTCAGACACAACACGGCCGGTGGGCTCGGCGCAGAGAAAACCATTTTCTCAGCAATCTGGGAGTTTAGAAAACAGTGTTACTGATGAGCGTTGGGTGGTCTGACTGACGCCACACATCATTTCACATCGAGTGTTTCCCGAGCACAAGGCATGCTCAGAGAAAGGTAAATAGAGTCCCGCTGAACACAAGTAATTTCAAGGGGCTGCGGCAGGCACGTTGAGCGTATTGTCCCGATCTCTCAAGTTAAATGGGGAGCAAATCCCTCGATCTCTCTGAATGCGTTATGTCAGCATGGGCCCAGTGTGACTCGTTTCAAAGTAAAAGACAAACATCCACTGTGAAGAAAAATAGAAGCGGAGCAGGACAATCAATAAAGCCTGGAGAGCATGACACTGTGACTACTACGTTCTCCGTGTTCAATAATCATCTCAAGGCTTTAAAAAAAAACTAAACATTTTCTATTCTTTCCTTTTCTGAAACGTAACAAGATTTTCTGCGCCGTGTGCCTCGTGCTTTGGTGCCAATTGTACAGCAGAACAGCTCCCTCTGCTGAGTATATATGATAGTACAACACTTGACTTCTAACAAGCCCGTCCAGACATGTTAAAACTCGCAAAATATCAACAAGCTGATAGAGAACAACATAAAGTTGTTTAGACAGTTACAATGATTATTATTATGGTTATTATTGTTTGTAGTAGAAATAGTAGTGGTGGTGGTAATGTCAACGTAAGACACAGCTTGTTACACTCTCATATTCATCGGACAGTCTTCATTCAGTTAGGCTTCATATTTGTAAACCTACCCAGTTGGATTATGAATTATGGTATCAAAGCAATGGCCAAAAAATGAACTCCAGTTCCGCTTACAAGAACTGTTTAGCCAACTCATTCATGCTTGATAGAGTTCATCTTGCTGACAACATTATTTAAATATGCCAAAAGTGAGGGCTGTGTTTTCATTGCTTTGACTGAAAATAATTAAGGCCCATTAATTGTAGTTGTAAACAGTTAGACATTAAACCCAATTACTCAACTTCTTAAATTAAAGCATGGGTAAATATAAGTAGCTCTTGAGTTTCATCACAGCCATTATTATCCCATAAATCACATGGTCATTAGTCTCATGTTAACTCAAACCTTCTCTAAGTTTTCATCAATCCCGTTCCATCCAGACTGAGCAATGGCCAACATCATTATGTTAATACAAACAGAATTATTAAGGACCAGTTGAAAGATCCTTCTCATAATATGCACATTAAATACACAGAACTGTAAATATATCCATGTTGTTGTCCATTCCCTATAATGGCATGGAATAAATACAGGTATGAATTTTATTAGAACTTTTTTTTTTAAAAATGAAAATGTGGATATTTCTAACCTTGAAAATGTTATCTTAATCATAGTTTGAAGCAAATAAACTGGCAAACATTGCATCACTACAATGCAACATGAAATATTTATTGTCCTCAGATGAGGATATATGTCAATTATTAATAGTTAAAGTGGACTTTTTTATGTACTTTTTTCCAAAATGTAACAACAGTCAGCATGGACAACACTGCAAACACAGCCATTGTGGTACTAAAAAAACGCAGAATACATTCAAATATTTAGCATGGCAACATGGCCCTCTCCAAAATCATAGGATTAACAAGATAGAGCAACCAGGTTGATTCCAAATGAACAGTGGGCTCCACGCAGCCTTCAATATTGATTTTGTAGAAGTCAAGCTTGTAAATAAAAAAAAGTTTAATTGGATCTGGGTGTCATCCTCAAAAAGGAGCATAGATGTCATATGAAAAGAAGATGCTCGTCAATTTATACCGCAGAAAGGTAGATGTTGAACCCTTCGTTTTTACAAGGAACCTCAGTTTCACAGTCAGGCAAAGAGCAACATAGGGCTTTAAAAAATATGGGTCACGGTTCTGACCATCTAAGGGGTGCGAAGCACCAGAAATGTGTTCACCGCGATCTAAAGAACACCCACTGAGACCGCACAAGACATGGAAGGTTAGGGCCGATGTATGAGCCACTTAAGGCTTCTTTCTCTCCACTACCCACTCACTACAGAGGGCTTTCATAATAACTGGAAGGCTGAATGGGACTGCGGCCAGGACGTGTGGTCTGCACACAAGAGATTCCCGATTCCTTCAGGGCACGTGACAGGAAACCATTGAAGGGAATCTGTCAGTTCAGACTGCTTCTGAAGGAGCCTCTGAATGGCAAGATTCAACAACCTTGTTGGCTCTGAATCCCAAACATCCCTGGAGCCATCCCCCCCTCAAGAGAAGCCGCCCCAGCTTCTGAGAGGCCATAATACAGTATACATTGGTACAGTGCCATAGGGGAATGATTTTATGGGGGGTCTTATACAAGCTACCAGGCTGTATCACGAGAATCACATTACAGAATATCTCACACATCTTCGTTGGAATACATGAACGTGCACTTTATTCACTTCCAAATAAACAGGAATAAGAAAAGCTCATTAACATGAATACATTATTAGTTATAATGTTATTAATAACATAATAAACTATGTTATAGTACATTAGAAGTTGATAACTTATTCTGATGAATGACAAGGCTGGTTATTTGTGGAAGGTTAAGGAAGGTTATAGTGAGTTGCCAGCAATGAATGTCAAAGCAGTTTTTAAAATTCAAAAAACCTAAAGTGAGAGAGAATCACAGAGAATTTGTAAACTCGTACAATACACAAGAGACACAAGCAAGCTAATGTAGGGCCTTTTGTTGTGGTGCTGTTGACTATACAGAAACTTGCACTGTACTGGTTGACAAGTGGATATCATAACTAACTAAACATAAATGTCAAACATCTAATGCATGGTTGAAATAAGCAAGTGAAACTCAGAGTAGGAACAGAATGCTGTGAAACTTCAGCAGGAAAACATTTGCCAGCAAGTTATGCAGCCCATACACAACAAGATTTTTACCCATCTGAAAGAGAGCGGAAGAGTGGTGATGATGGCAGGGGGACATACATGACACCATGGGACTGCTGTGATATGAATGCCTCAAATCAACAGAGTGTCTCCACCATTGGTGTACGATTACCCAAGAATTACATTAGTACAACTAGTGATATAGAACCCCTGGCTAATAGGTTAACTTAATAAGGTTTTCTCTCAGAAGCCAAATGAATTTTATTTGCTTAATTAAAACAGTTTAGTGTGTTAATGGTCAGCAATGAGTAAGAAGTGTTTTGCACCAGTAATTAAGTGCGTTTAGTATATTTGGATGGACACATTGCCTTTAAAAAAAATAGCAATAACCTTTTTCTTCTTTGCCACATATTATCTCCAGTTTCATGTTTTAATAGAAAGAGCTACATGGTAGCCCATATGTTTCCAATTTCTACCGATTTATATTGTTCAATCTCATTCATGACAATTTTGAAATCCTATCCTCTGCTGAACATTTTATGTGAGTCGGGTTTCCTTGCATCCTTGTATTTTACAAAGCTGGACTTCAATATTTAACAGCTATAACTTCCAGTATAATGAATAAATGACAATAATAGTCCTAACTCCACAGTCATTAAGACATGAATCTCAGTTTAACAGTTGAACAAAGAGCTACATAATAAATTCTCCTAATGCGTACCATATGCTGACATCATGAGGTAAACTTGGGAAACAAGTTCACAAAGCTGACTCAAGTTCTTTGTCTATAGAAGAAGCCAGCTGATATGCAGTGCCCCTTTAAAGTCTACACTCTAAAGACTACCCACTCAAAAATGTCACCTTTTGTTGCCTTACAGCCTGAAATTAAACATATTAAATATACCTTTTCCACCTTTATTTACACATTTTACCCTAAACTAGTTCAGGGGTAACCAATCACCTTCCAGATCACACACCAAGCTAATTGGCCTCCACCTGTGTTCAATTGTAGTGATTCTGATTACTTCAGAATAAAATCAGCTATTTCTAGAGGATTCCACTGCTGGGTAGTGAATTTCAGAGTAACAACTCCACCATGAGCAACAAGGAGCTTTCCAAATAACTCTGGGATAAACTTATGGGAAGGCACATATCAGGAAATGGGTATAGAAATATTTCAAAGGCCTTAAATATCCCTTGGAGCATGGTCAAGACCATAATTAAGAAGTGGAAGGTGCCTGACACCACCACGACCTTGCCTAGGTCAGGCCGTCCATCCAAGCTGAAGGAGACTGAGAGAGGCCACCAAGAGGTCAATGCCAACTATGACTTTATAGCAAAGAATGTTCAATGTGTGCATGTGTCAACAATGCAGAAAGCTCTCCACAATTCTGGTCTGTATGGTAGGGTGGCAAGAAGGAGGCCACTACTTAAAAAAGTCTACATTCAGACCTGTTTGAGGTATGCAAAAATACACTCTTCTGAAGCCATGTGGCAAAAAGTGTTGTGGTCAGTAAACCAAGATACATTTTTGGCCTAAATGCAAAATGTTACCTTTTGGTGAAAACCCAATACAGCACATCTCCCAAACAACAACATCCCTACTGTAAAGCATGGTGACAGCAGCATTCTGTTATGGGGGTGTCTCTCATCAACAAGGCCTGGGCTCATTAACTGGGACTTGCAGAAGTGTACTATACAATTTGAATCAGAGGCTTGCTCATCACAGTTAAGCATTGGCTAGTTTCTATATAAACATCTTTGTACCACTTTGGTCACAACATGACCTCTGATAACAATTATTTAAAAGCATGCAATTCATAAAGAAACTCATAAAGCAATTCATCATTTTGCAGTACATTATACACCCATGAGCACAACTCATATTTGGGCGATGAGCACAACTTACATGTTCCAACTCCTGTTTCATATTTTGTACAGTTGTTTACTGTACAATATGTTACAATTTAAATCTCATGTTTGCCTCTACCTGCAAACCAATTTGTTCCTCGCAGATGGGGTGTAGTCTAGTCACTGTGTGCTTTCAAGGAGTTGATAACAGAAACACAAAGATCTGTAGCCCTTTAAATCGTTTAGGACGCATTGGCAGTCCCTGGAGCACATCAAAGTTCTTAGCACTGGATAAACTCAACAGGCTGTTCGAGTATCACATCCTGTATGGCCTTTGCTGTGGAACCAAACAGCTAAACCCAAAGCCCCCCAGATACACTAGGGACACTAATAGTAAACACAGCAATTTCTTGCAGTGTCTTTTCCCCCAGTAGACATGGGCAGATGGAGCAAGCAGAACGTAAAGGGATGTCTTTCATCAAGCAATGGTTTATAGCAATGTTTTATAGAAAACGTGAAGCTGTTGTTTCAGATCAAACAGAAAACAAATGATGGATCGTGTAAATATTTGGGTATGATTTAAAACCATTGCAAAATCATTGTTGCTATGGTATGCAATAGAAAATACTGAAGAATTACAATTAGTTTTGATAATCCTGTCTGATAATCCTGTTTTAGCTACTGAATTGCATGCAAGCAAATATCTGATATTTCTAACATAATATTACTATTTGAGAGAACTTACTATACTTACTACAATGACTATTTGTCATTGTTTGACTCTTGTTTCCTATCATTACTTTGATACTTTTGTTTTTTATTTTGCGAGGATAACATCTGACAGTGTGAAGACAACATTATATTGATTGCATGTGTTTTTAAATGCACTAGATATAGCCTTTTTTGTAAACAGTTTTGTCTTCACACTGTCAGATATTATCCATGGAAAAAAAAAGGAAGTGAAGTAATGATATGGAAAAAAGACACTCATGCAACCATGGCTTTATATTCAAACTGCATAAAGAAACCAGTTGATATTTCAAATCATTATTTTATCTGGTAAAGAGCGGAACTAACAGGTGGTTTTTGCAGTTAGTGAGCATCACAGTGTTTTCTGGCCACTTTTTTCCCCAGTGCTCACTGATGTGTGCTGTGTTCCTTGTTATTGAGGTCTGCAGTGCCCATACTTATTTAATCAATTACAGTAACATGAACATGCTAGGATATCTTGAAGAAACAACCGAGCAATGAAAGGGTTCATTTTTGCCTCAACTGGTTAAATTAACTAACATTGTTATTCTTGTCATTTGTGAGATACTGTTTTCCTTTCCAGATTTTCAGCTGTATTGTATATTTTAAGTGCTGAGGAAAATCTATCTTGATTAATATGTTGCGTTACTGGAGGATTAGTCATGCGTGTGGTTTTAAATGTTAACATCTGCCTGGAAGTGAATTATTTCAAGTTTATTTTAATTTCTCAGTGCAGTTAGTTACATCTGGTGGCTTATTTGGATACTTATACAACATTCTTTCTTGTTTCTGCTAGAGATAAAATGATAATGATGTATAAGATAAAAACGTAAACTACCTTAAGCCAAACCACTTTGTACTTCAATTGAATTGCCACCTTAAATCCTTATGGGTACGCACTGTTTTAGTAAATGCTGTAAACTCTGGTAAAACACCTAAATACAAAGCCTTGGTCTTTAAAACTCAGTCCTCAAAAAAGGCATATGCATGTATCACTGATATCAACAGTATACATAGACTTATCCAACAATGTACTAGATGTTTATGACATTTAAATGGTAGTAAGTAGTACAGGAAAAATCAAAGTACTTCTAATTATCGAAATGACTACAATGGCAAGCCACCAAATATAATACCATTATGTATGTACTGTATAGTACACTATGAGGGGAAACCACACTTTCCACACTTAACTACCAGTTAAAGGTCTGCAAAGGTGCCAATATACAGTATATATAAAATATTAACCAAACAGCCGATATAATGTTTAATCCATGCCAGTAATTAAGTTATTACAGGTATAAACCCTGTCCCATGTGATTTAAATAACAGACACCCCATGGTATTTTGTATATATATACGTATATATTCGTTCGACGTGTTGTGTGTTCAGTGATGCTCTTCTGCAAACCACTGTTGTAACGCGTGGTTATTTGAGTTACTGTCGCCTTCCTGTCAGCTTGAACCAGTCTGGTCATTTTCCTCTGACCTCTCTCATTAACAAGGCATTTTCACCCACAGAACTGCCGCTCACTGGATGTTTATTGTTTTTGCACAATTATCCATTACCAACAATCATTCCACGGTCAAAGTCACTTAGATCACATTTCTTCCCCATTCTGCAATGCTTTTATGCATTGAGTTGCTGGATTTGAAAGTGGAGAGAGTGTCAATATTTCTACATGATTGGCTGATTAGATAATTGCATTAATGAGCAGGTGTACAGGTGTACCTAATAAAGTGGCCATATATATATATCGTGTAAATTAAACCATATCTTAATGTGTTCAGGGTTTCCATTATGGAATCAGGGTGTCATTATGGAAAAAGTCCATGGGACCTCCATCTTCTCCATGTCAGACTTTTCAACATAGCACAAAGTTCAGTGTTAATGCTAATATGACTTTAGATGAGTCCAAAGGATAAAAATAAAACTGTAAAATGTGAAGATGAGGGTATATATGTATTCTAATACAGTTGATTGAACACTGAACATTTTACTGTCCTCAAAGATTGTTTTAGGGAAAACAGTCATTTCTAAAACCCAATTATAAAACAAAAAATGACAACAGAAAAATCAGCATAGGGCATAAGATTTGAGCTATCATATCCCAGACAGTCCGGATATGAGGGGACAGTTCAATATTTGGACAATGGGAGTGTATTTTGCACTCAGGCGAGCACACAGCAGTGCTCCCACATGCCATCCACAACCCCGGCTGAGACCCCTCTCCTAAACCCCCACTCTCAGGATTCACACACTGCCCCGCCTCCTCCAGCTCCACTTGTGTTTTTAAATAAAATCCAGACCGATGGAGATCCGGTACCCAGCACAGGACTTTGGTGCATGCTATACAAGCACAAAGGCTCCCTCACACACGGAACCAAGAGAAAACGATCGGGAACCCACGGTGTGTCGAGGAGCGCGCAGATTGGCCGTCCCTCACATCTCGGAGGAAAGTGCCCCAGGAGGTCTGTCTTTGGAGCCTGTTCAAAGTCCAAAGAGAAGAAACACTAGACTTGTATTTTGCTTTGCCTTTGACCCCCTCCTCCCCAGTTTTATCATCATATACTGTTTATTCAAATGATTGCAGTATCTTTAAAGTCTAGTCAGGAAGTAGGGATTTAACTTTGTTGCTGTACCTAGGCTGGCGCTTCCTCAGTGAACACTAAATCAATAAGGTCAAGCTATGAAAACAGTGCTTTACACGTTTAGAGCAAATTTTTATAAACCTAAATGGGGCTTTGTTTCAAAGTGTAATTTACCTTAGTGCTGTTCCAGATATGTCGAGGAACTGACTGCATTTCAAGGTTATTTTGCGGTCAAAAAGTAAGCAAATGGCTTCTCTTTCCAAACTTATCGGAGTACAGTTTAGTGATATATGAGACACAAGCAAGGCAACCTACACTGTCGGATAAAACATTAAACTATATTAAGCTATAAAACAGCCTTTTAAAGCAGAATACTTCCTAAGAATGTTTTTGCCTTTCCATTAGGATCAGGTTATGGTTAGTCTCAATAAAGGCACTTGATTCATTAAGTATTGTAAATACTGGCATGCTATTGTGCCCGCTTCAAGTACCATTTTTAGTGCTGAATCAGTATGTCAATCTGGCAATTTGGTCTTCCTGTGTATTTCATCTGAGATCACTGTACCCTAACAATCACAGAGAATAGTTTGTCCATGCATTCATCAAAAATGTTAAAAGCTTCTAATCTAGCCCATTTATATCCTATAAACACACAATGTGTTGGTGGTTACATTGTAATTGTTGTGCAATTAGTTAATTTGTTTAGAATGATGCTTTGTCCGAACTTGTCATTACTCTTGTCATGACTAGCATTTTAGGAAAAACTCTAAACTCTAAAACTCCAAGCTATGGTTCACTGTTGACAAATTAAGTGTTGCAAAGTATATCGAGTGCAATGATCTGTACTGGAGCAAGTAAGGAATGCTTGAAATATCCGGGACCATCGTGAACATGACACAAACACGTTCACGCTACCTGCCCTAATGTGGAGTGACAGAGGTGACTTGTTCTATTACAATCACAATCTGTGTGTTCTCATGCTGTGGCCCCATTAATTCAATTTTCATATTTTTTTCATGATTTTTTTCATGATTTTTTTCCATTTTCATGAGTTCATCTCTACGAGTTTTGCTTCATATCTTGTGCTAGAAACCATATTCTTGGTTAATACAGCAGACTGAAGGATTTCAGTTGCAAAGGTTGGGGCAGTCATAAACAACACACCTATAGTGGAATCAATACGAATATTCATTGTGGATCCCTAAAGAGCATAACTTTTAATAATATATTTATATATATATATATACCGTATTGACCCGAATATAAGACGACCCCGATTATAAGACGACCCCCCTTTTTCAAGACTCAATTTTGGAAAAAGACTTTTTTGAAGACCAAATCTTGTTTGTATAAAGAAAATCATTTTATTTGTCTTCACATTGAATAAAACAATGTAGGCTGTTTGTAACATCTTTTGGTAAAATCATACTTCAATATTCAACAATTGTCTAGATTGCAATAAAACAGTAGTGCAATTGTCAGGAGTGTAGTAGGGGTGGAACCAAATGCAGGCGCGAAAGAGACCCAAAATACGGAAATACGTTTATGGTATTTATTTTCCACAAACGTAGGCAAAACAATGTCGGTGGCGACACGCAAATAACTAACCAAACTAACCAAAATGATAAACGAACTGGAACAAACAAAGCTAGCTAAGCGAGTTTGTCTAGGCGAAACTAAACAATGTCCAAGCAATGAATGGAGAATGCCAGTTGATTAAATATCCTCCCGGTAAGTGCTAACAGCGGTCTGTAATGACCTGGATTAACTTGGTGCATTCTTGGCGTGTCTTTTGCTTTTCCTGATTGGTGATTTGGGGAAATTTTGGGGCGCGAATATAAGACAATGCAACTTTTTCAGACTTTTTTCTAGGGAAAAAACCCCGTCTTATATTCGGGTCAATACGGTATATATATATCCTACAATACACAAATGCTAGATCTCTCATTAAGGGACTCACAATTATTATTCTTTCCATATTTTCTTGTAATGTACATTTAAAGTACATTACATTACATTTACATTTTAAGCATTTAGCAGATGCTCTTATCCAGAGCGACTTACAAGATGTGCATAAATACATGGTAGGAACAATCATAGTTGGCGCAAGAGATCAGTGCAGTAATACAGCGATAGACATCATTGCAGGCAGCTGCGTACCATACCTGTAACACTGGGAAGGAAAAGGTTAGTAATTATTATTATTTTTAAAATGTTTATGGAGTAAGCAGGGATACATAGCATTGAGCAAGTAGGCAGTGGTGGTGACAATTAGCTAGATGTACAGAATTCAGTGGTAGTGGAGTCTGAAAAGGTGGGTTTTGAGTCACTTGCGGAAGATCACAAGTGATTCCGCGGTCCTGACCGATTGCAGAAGGTTGTTCCACCAGCGAAGGGTCAGGACAGAGAAGAGACAAGACTGCGAGGAGCGGCTGCAAGATGCCCAGAGGGATGGGGCAGTCAGTTTGCCAGAGGAGGCAGAGCGGAGGGGTCTGGCTGGGGTGTAGGGAGTGATGAGTGACTGAAGGTATGGGGGAGCAGTACCTCTAGCTGCTTGAAAAGCAAGCACCAGTGATTTGAATCTGATGCATGTTGTGATGGGGAGCCAGTGCAGAGAGGAGAGTAGAGGGGTGACGTGGGTGAACTTCGGCTGGTTGAACACCAGATGTGCGGCAGCATTCTGGACTAGTTGCAGTGGCTTGATGGCACAGGCCAGTAGGCCTGACAGCAAGGAATTGCAGTAGTCCAGATGTGAGATCACCAGGGCCTGGACCAGAAGTTGTGTGGCCTCTTGGGTGAGGAACGGTCGGATCCTCCGGATGTTGTGGAGGGAGAATCGGCAGGTGGCCCGAGAAGCACAGCTGGTTGTCCAGGGTCACTCCAAGACTCCTGTCAGACTGGGACGGAGACACTATGGAGCCTTCCACGGTGATTGAAGCATCAATCATCGGGGAGCCCTTCACTGGGAGGAAGAGCAGCTCTGTCTTCCCCAGGTTCAGCTTCAGGTGGAACCCACTGAAAAGTGGGTTTGAGAAGCTAGCAAAGGGTCCAATTTTCATTGTCATCCCAGAAGTCAACCCAGGATCCCAGCATGAGCTGTTTGTCATCTGACCTTCTATTGTATTTCATAAGAGAATAGTGGAATTTGTCATATTTTCCTACAGAACTCTGTGGTGATGGAGACAGTCTTCTTAAACTAAATATTCTTGAATATGTTAGTAAAATGTAAGTTTGGCTGATGACAACCTTAATTATTTGTCAAAATAACCTCAGCCAAGCAAGTTCAGATATTGCCAATATGGATATACTCATAGATTTCCAGAAACATACAGGCATTCAAAGAGAATAGCTGGTGACTTTGAGCTTTGGTTAACAATACATCAATGTTTGAGAAATGTGAAACATATTACTTGAATGACTAAATGCTGATGCGATTTACAAAAGAATCTTGTTTATAATATTATGCAATTGAAAATGTACGGTCCAAAATGTAAATATTAAAAATGTGAGATGAATGATTGTTCATCGCAGATCGCATGCTGTTGTGATGTAGGAAAAATTTATATGGTGACCATATCCAAGTTTGGCCCAGGAAACTTGGGTGAAAAAAAGTGTTCTACGTGCATCTAAAGACTATTACTAAAAGCTGTACCAAATCTGAACAAATATAATTGTCAAGAAATACATGTGGAATAAATTTTAACAAGAAGAAAGGCAGGACCAAAACAATAGGCTTTAGGCTGTTCTGGATGTCCATGTGTCTATCAAGTCTTTTGACAGATATTAGGCATATAAATACTGTAAAACTGATTGAATTTCATTAAGGGTGAGATATAGGTTATACAATATAATTCATGATTAAGACAAACTAAAATGAACATAAATTATTTTGATAACAAAACTGATTCCAGTTCCAATTCCATCACACAAGCAGCACAGCATATTGTTGTCACAAATGTAGAAATAACAAATTGCACTCTGTCTTAGATACATTTTGCATCAGATCAATTTAATGCAAAGACAATTTACAGCAAATCAAGTCACTGCACAAGTACCTCACCATTTTCATGCACTGTTTAATCTGTCCACTAGATGGTGATATGCTTGACCATTCAGAGTTAATAGAACAGGGGTGACCAGTCTTATCTGAGAAGGGCCAGTGTGGGTGAAGGCTTTTGTTCCAGCCCAGCACTAAAACACCTGATTAAACGAATCAAGGTCTTGATTGAGGACCATGGTTCGTTGATTAGTTGAATCAGGTGTTTTAGTGTTGGGCTGGAACAAAAGCCTGCACCCATACCGACCCCTGTTGAGTAAGATTGGAAACCCATGGAATAGAGATTATGGAGAGTGCCGCTGAGTGTTTCATGTGGAAAGCTCTTACCAAGTGAGAAATTCCAATGTACCAGCCTGGAAGGAGAAGCCACAGCTAAGTCATATTTGGTTGTAATTTGATTAATAAGTTTGGAGCAAGACCAATGTGTTATCCTCTAATAAATAGATCTAATTTCCACCATGGCACATAACTTACATTTGAATTAAAATATAGCATTTTAAATAAATCATTTTACATTGTAAATGCGGATAGAAACTTTGAAAACTTCCATGGCATGATGCAAACCATTTCCTTAGCAGTGAACGATTATACAGAATTACTTACATTTTAGGGATTTAGCAGACGCTCTTATCCAGAGCGACTTAAAAAAGTGCATTCATACATGGTACTTCTGTCTATACCAGATGATGGTCTTTTAAAACATTGTATTTTGTAGCAATTATTCTATGACATGTACCTTTGTCTTATTAAAGTAGTATTTTGATTTTAGATTTTATCAATGGAAAGTGTGACTCATTTTAATGCTCAACTTTTTGCACCAGTGATAATAAAGAACTGATATATTTATAAGGTGTAATTGCATATGCTACTTCCAGGTTCATATCACCTTCAGGTGACCAGTCAGTCTGTATCTCTGAGGTGCTACTGTACATCAAAACGTATTTGACTTGTTTGATGATTTTATTTGTCTAAATACCAGATGAGCCGTGAGGGCATGATGCTTGCAGGAGTGGCTCCGTTGCTTGTAAACAGGTGAGAACACTTGGGGAGTTCATTCCTGATTTATAGCTTCCATTACCACAAACATATCAGCCCCACCATATCAATTATTACAACCAAATAAACAATACCAAAAAAATTGTGTCAGGACTGACAGTTTATCGGGATCCCCGGGTGACTCAGCCAGTAATAGCACTTGCGCAGAGTGCAGGTTGCCCACTGCGGCTGGGGTTCAATTCCCCGGCTGTGCCAGCCCAGCTCTGGCTGGTAATCCCGCTGGCTGGCTGTCTTGACTTGTCCAATCAATTCTTGGCCCTCAGAAAAAAATTAGAAACACATGTTTTAAAGAAAAAACTACTTCTGGAGAACACTGTATTGGAGGGTATTTGGTCCTATACTCTATTCCATTGTAAATTAGCACAGCAGAAGAAACACCCTCACAGCCATCACTTCCTGTTGAATCTCCATGCCACCTGTTGTCCTTTACGACTGACTTGAGAGCACTGGTATTGTTATATCCTGAGCACGCAGCTCAGTCAACATGGATTATTTCTGATACAAGCCTAATTATCTTAAAAAGGCTAATTTAACTCATGGTTTACAGTAAACTAGAAATGACTGTTACTGTTCAAAACAGGATTTTTCACAAGGGCACCAACATGTCAAAACAGATGCACTCCAGTAAGGTCAACCCAGAATATGATTAAGTTTGTGCCTGCGTGGATGTTGGTTCTTTGTTCATTTTAATGTAACTTAACTGAAACAATATAAAAGTTAATAGCATTGTGTGTAACCGGTAATATAAATGACCAAAACCTGCCAAGATTAGGTTGCATAAAAAATGAATTTGACCAGATTTCTGAAAGATGGGTGTTACTCCACGATGCTTACCAATATACACCTTAAAGCGCCTGAACACTAGCCCATCTCACCCTTCAAGTAAAAAATAAAAGTTGGGATCTCAAGTCACCTACTTTTAGGAGACTGGGCAGCAGGCCTGTTAGGTCCGCAAATAGTAAAGTGGGGCGACCATTAAAATTTGCATTCATAATTACTCGTAATTGTTGACGTTTTCACCAATTACCTATAGCTGCATCAACATACAATTTCTTAAATACAGACAGGTTCTGCTTGCTAGGGAACGTCAACATGTATTGGCTGCTCCGTGTGAAAGTTGCACCTCACAGCATAAGACCTAAAGAGAAAGAATAGTTCCCTACGCAGTTCATTACCATGTTAATAGCGGGTGGTTTGTAGCGCATTAGCGGGACATAATGCTAACAACAGGAAACCGAACACCTCGTGCAGTCTACTCCGTCATTAATTACACAACACAAACCGACGACTTACTCTCAATACACAATGGAAAGCCGTCGGGGAATAAAGTCCATTTACACTTTAATAAAATAAAATCAATCACTGACTGAATTTATTATTTTTTTTAAAGGAACGAAAAGTACGGCGACCACATTTTACATTTAAATTCTGCAAGCACACTTTTTAGTCTGCACACGGTCAGTAGCGGTGTGTGACGAAACAGTTACAGTTGGGCCAGTTTGGTGCCATTTAATTTCAAATGCGTTCCCATGTGTTTATTTATCAACATAGCCGTGATGTAATAATTGCATAGAAACAGCTGACAAAATAAAACGTCAAAATAAATAAGGACAGGCTGACCAGTGCCCGGCATTTGCTAATGCCCGACCTTTGGAGAAATTCTTGAAAACTATCTACCTTTTTTACTTTATCAATGAGAGTCCCTGCTCCTCCCCTGTTGCCCGCGGGGATGAAACGCTTTAATCAGATTATTGCACAGTGCGAGAGTGTGCTGTAGAGGAGGGGGGTTTGCGAGAAGAGTTCTGCTCTAACAGAGATCACAGCGCAACTTCAGTAGCACACTACGAGCGGGCCACGAGGATTCTTCCAAGCAGTGCACGCAAACGGCGAAGACACGAAAGGAGTGATACCTCCCAAATATCTATTCGGTTTCGCGAGAAAAAGCTCAGAGGAAATCGGTACAACTTGACTGGAAACAGTATACGAGGAAGCGAAGAGTTGAAGAATTGTTGGTTTCGTGGAGGTTAGTTTCTCAAATAATTGACAGAAAGTTGTAGCAACAAGTCCGCGCACAGTAGAAAGCGCAAGCTTGACCTGCGTGCATTCTCGCAGACACTCTGCACGCACAAATTGTGGAATCACAAGATTTACGTTCTTGTTCATAGGGCAAACCTCCGACTTCAGGGACCAATGAGAAAACGGCGTGAATAACGAGAGATGAGATTGTAAAAGTATGAACGAAAATAGCTAACGGTTAAGAACATAGTCTATTCACCATTTGCTTTTGATTTGGGAGCAAACATGTTACATAGAGGCATACCACGTTAATTATCACAACAGTTTGAGAGATGAAAAAACATTGTCAGTAAGCCGATCAAAGCATGCCATAGCCATTATACACTCGAGAACTGATGTAACTTCAGCCCATTCATGCACCGTAAAACAACATATTAGGCTACATTTAAGACACAAGTTTCACACAGAGAAGATGACTCCTGCGAGGATAGCGGCTGTTCATCGGGACAACTCGGGCTTTTTTATATATTGCAGCTGAAGTTTGCAACGTTTGTAGCCTACATAGGCTGTTTTATTCACTTGGGAACAAATGTTGTAAGGTGGCTGACAGAACACTTGTGAAAATTCCGTTCACATTTGGAGCTACGATGCTGGTCACTTGGGGCGCATTTATCCAAGCATTTCTAATATTGTTGGTGAGAGCCAACCAGTGGAACCTGAGAGATCCAACTCACTGCGAACTGAACAAAAAGGTAAGCATTTTCTCCTAAATATATTCTGGTAGCCTACTCTCCATACGGTGTGTTTATATTAGGAAGCTAGGTGCCTCAGTGAGAAAGAACAAAGTTGAATATGTAATCAGAATAGCAGTTAACACGGGCAGAGTTTGTTATTACACTTTAATTATTAGTTTAATGTTTTTTCTTGTTTTACGTTACACACAATATTAAATATTTATGACATGGTGACAGTGTGGCGTTATTGCAGTCCCTTTGCTATTCTGTCGAATCCTAATTTGTCTCGTGAATATCGAGCTTTCATTTTGGTTGATGTAGCCTACATGGCCCAAGTGTTACAACTGAAACGGATTTAAAAGTGTTTCGGAAACATTTTCTCCAACTGGTGAGCAGCTGGTCTTTATTGTTAGATTCGATTAGCCACAATTTTAAGAACAAAATGTTTTCTGTGGATTGCCCCTGACAGTCTTGGAGTTGGGCTGAACTAGGCCTGCAGCCAAAGTTGTGTTCTGGTTTTTGCAGTTAGTATTTTATTCACTCATTTCTGTTATCTGTTATTTATCAGTTGCAATTGTTGGTCAACCAGATCAATTATTTGATATCACCCTTTCCCGTCTGAGATCAGTGAACTCCAGTGATCAGACCTATGCTACCCAGCAAGTGTTCCGCTAATGCATATCAACAGTAGATTTCAACTTCAAAATATTAGTTTCTAAACTCTTATAAAATCGAATAATTCCCTCCATGCGAAGTCATTTTTCTTAGAAATCTGGCTTAAAATAATATGAACAATAACTCATATATTTCCCACTTTCAAATATACCATGCCTTAGAATAACTGCCAAGGCAGCCTATATTGTAATTTATGAAATACATGTAATGTAATATAATATTTGGATGTTAACTTAATCTATCAAACGGCATACACATTTTTAAAGGATTCACTCAAATCACACTGATAATTAATTACCCCATACAAGCTTGATGAAATTAATTTGATACATATGCACGGATTTTGTATATGTCACACCAGTAACTACATACTGTATATCACAGACATATATCAGATATACTGCAGCTGAGGACATATCATATGTCTGAGATACCAAAAAACTGTGTCAACCATGATCTGTTCCAGATTTGCTGAAAAATGAGACATGCAATGCGCTGGTCCTAATATACTTGTGTTTCCTCTCTGCTGTGCTGTGGCAGCAAAGTGACTTGAATTCGTTCCTGTGGACCATTAAGCGGGATCCTCCTTCATATTTTTACGGAACCATCCATGTTCCCTACACCAGAGTCTGGGACTTCATTCCTGAGAATTCCAAAAGAGCCTTCCAGGAGAGCAACATTGTGTACTTTGAGCTTGACCTGACCGACCCTTACACCATCTCGGCTCTGACCAGCTGTCAGCTGCTGCCCCAGGGGGAGAACCTGCAGGACGTGCTGCCGCGGGACATCTACCGGCGGCTCAAGCGCCACCTGGAATACGTCAAGCTCATGATGCCCTCCTGGATGACCCCAGACCAGCGAGGGAAAGGCCTGTACGCTGACTACCTCTTCAACGCCATCGCCGGGAACTGGGAGAGGAAGAGGCCGGTGTGGGTGATGCTGATGGTGAACTCGCTCACAGAGGCCGACATCAAGACGCGGGCGTGCCTGTGCTGGACCTGTACTTGGCCCAGGAGGCCGAGCGAATGAGGAAGAGGACGGGCGCTGTGGAGAAGGTGGAGGAGCAGTGCCATCCCTTGAATGGGCTCAACTTCTCGCAGGTGAGCCTCGTGTGGGTGGTGGGGGGAGTGCGGGCTTGCATCTAATGGCATTTAAAAGTCGCTATGGAGAAATTATCATTATTAGTGCACAGGAGTACTCCTAGTATTAGTGAACAAGGGTCCTGCCACTGTTCACTCATTTCATATAATCAAGTTCTGAGTTAGTATGTTTCTTAAACAGTTTAATTGTATAAGTGTGTACGTGTCTGACTGAACTAGTTATGTGTGCCGGGGGATTAATATATTGTTATCTTGCCCCATGCTGTCAAGTCATCACTGAACCAATATCTTATTTTAGTGTTCTACTAATCCTGTGACTCATATGGATCGATGCTGGATATGTAGCTCCTGCTTTTTATTTGTAGGGATTATGTTCTGAAGTCTGTTCGATGCAGTGCATCTTCCCACTTATTGTTGAGGGCGAGGCAAAAGTAGTGAAAGGCATCTCGGCCGACATTGCGTGACCACGTCTTTTTAGAAGATTTCTTCCCCTCAAAACAACTTCAAAATACAAGCCGATTTCCTAGACATCTGGGTAGGATTTTTAATCAAAGTAGGTGTGGATTGCATCAGCTGAACAAATAGTCTGCTTTGGTGTCTCTTTTCCGGTATTAAGAAAAATTTGACACTAATGGTTTTCGCATGAATTTAACTCAAAACCTCCTTGTTCGTGCTCGGGTGACTGTCAGCATAAAGGGCATTGCAATTATGAGGGTCCTTCAAAGCATCCAATTGCATCAAGACCATCACGAGTTTGTTCTAGTGCCCCATCGGAACTAAGGGGATTACACATGGCAATTTCATGAAATGCTTGGATCCAAAGCGGTCTTGTCTAAAAGTAGAAACAGACCTAGCTTGGCACAGCCAAGGCTGTTTCACTGGTGACTGGTACCAGTTGAAGTCTGTTTTCAGCATTGTTTAATCTGTTTAATACTTACATGTTACATTTCAATTCAATAATATGCAGTGATTTGTACCATTTGTTTCCATTACAGCAAGTTCATTTCTTCAAAATAGTATTATGTGATGTTTAGTGCATTTATGGGATTGATATGGTTTTACAAATAAATCAAATATGGACTTTCTTACACACCTGTTTCATTGAACAAACATGGGAATGTTGATCCAGAAAGATAGCCAACCAAAGCAGCCAAATTGCATGCCTCTATTTATTTCAGTGTCAGAAGTTCTGCCAAGGTCAACGTAGCATAAACGAAGGCAAGAGAAGAGATGTATTTCCGTGACAAGCTCAAGCAATCCATGTGAAATCTGAACAGGGCTGGAGTTGATTTTTTTTGTCTTGAAGCAGGACACTTTCCTCGAGTGTCTTCAGTTCCCAGGGGCTATTTCCAGACTGATACATTTTTCGTAGTTCAATGTGTGAGCTATGCCTGTTCCAACCTGTGTGCCGGGTCGGATAAATCATTGATTTATCAAGCAGGACACCTCTGTCTGCTCTGAAACTCACGGAACATTCCAGATCTCAGAGGAACGTCGCGGTAATGAAACCAGTGTTTTCTTTTTCCCCGTCATTGGAAGCATTGGTCCATAGAAAAATGATTAATTGACTTGCTTCAGTGCACCACTCGGAGCGAGTTGGAAGAATATTCATATCTCTTCATTCATAACCGAAAGCTGCAGAAGCGTGTCACGGCTCACTGTCATAATTCATGCTGGATTACGACATACAAGCTTCGCAATGTGTCCTTTCAGCCTGCAATGAAAACACACACAAAGTGTGTATTCGACGTAGTCATTTGTTGAAGTAGTCAGGGTGGCTTGTGGGCACAGCAGCTTCCCCACCTGGGTTCTGAAGCCACAACATCTGTTGAGGTATCTGAAGTCGAGACCATTATTGCCAATTGCTGCGCTAGAGACCAGACTCATTTCATTGCTCTTTGTGCATTTCATTACACAATATGGCCCAGAAAGGAAAATGGGAAGGGGAAATATTTAGGCCTATTGATGCATCTCTGATCCAGTTGTATAAATTGTTCATTTGTTCAGATTATATTAAATGGAATATTAAGTTTTTGGTCTGACTACTGACTACATTTCTACCTGTTTCAGGGAAAATGTACTATAAAATATATTTGTATCAGGTATCCACATATCAGTTGAACAGGGAGTTGAGAGTTAATTGCTATTACAGTATAAAAAAGAAATAATGATTTGAAGTACAATAACAAATAGCATTATTTAACCGAAACAAATCATACAATGTTTCAATGATAAATGGTAGGTCATTTCTATCAGTAAATAATATTGCTGCATATTGCATATGACCTGGTGTATTCATATAGCCAATTGGCATCATTTAAAAAAAATTACAGTACAAGTTTCACTTGAGCAGTCCAGTCAGTTTTTGGAATCTGTACTTTTAGACCTTGGGGCTTTCTTTGTGAAATGGAATAAAGGGGGTCAGCAAATTATGTGATATTTTAATACAGTGCTTATTAATTCAACTGTTGATGCAGTTAATAATTTATCCATGTTGGACTGAATTCCAACCCTCAAAAAACAAAATGTATGCCTGCAGCCAAATTACAGTTGGAAACAAAAAAACAAATAATTATAAATTGTGTTTGTACAGATGGTGCCGCTTAGGAAAAGATATCAACTTGCCCCCTCCTTCCCATCTGTGTCCAGATATGGGAAAATAGCCTAATTTTTATGAACCAGACCAAACATATTTTTACACCAAGCCAAGCCTGAAAAAATTATATAATTGTTAGAACTTAACTATTATGATTAACAGCTTAATTATGATATTCTTCACCCACAATTGAAGCACTGTAGTTTTCCATGGAAAAAAAACAACTGACCTTCTTATAGAACAGAAATAGCTGGCAAGAGAGAAAATGAATATTTCCAGCTCCACATTCTCCATGCATAGGCATATATTAAAATATAGTTGGTGGAAATGTAGCTAATTGTATATCTCAGAGAATTGTGAGACAACTTGTTATAAAAGCTGTGTGGAGATGTCTAAAAATCCACAACAGTAACCCTAAAGTAAAATGTTTCATTCTCACGTCTCTAAATGCAGCCATGGCAGTTTGGTAAATTTTCCAGCTTACATATTACTAGAATATAAAGCAAAATTACTTTATTTCAAACAATTTATTAAATAATCCCCAGGTGCCTTAGTGTAACACTCTAAGAAAATGTGCTTATTTTGATCAAGTGTTGGTCAAGTGTTGATCTTGAACTTGCAGATTGTTAAGTACAGATTGCCTAAACAACTCAAACCAGCAAAACTTTATTCTTTCCAGTGTGTTGGCTATTGAAATGGCTATTGAAGTGTAGGGCTTAAGACCCATGTGAATACAATGGTGGTCCTTATTTTCCATTCTTGGCAAAATTTGGGCAACCTGCCAATCATTTGATAAGTTTGCCAACAGCAGAAAATCTGTCTGAACCTGTTGGCTAATCAGATTAGATGTTAATGAGTGATGTTTCCATTAAGAATAGAACAAAACCTGGAGTATTCTATTTCCCTTGATTGGATGGACTTCAATTTTCTAAAGGGGTTAACATATTCACTGCTTTACATTGTTGTGGTTTGTGTAGTACCTGTTTCATTTGCACCTCTGCATATTTACAAATATAACATAAGTTAATAATGTGAAAGGATATTTTTGCTGAAGAAATGTCTTTACATTTCCACAGAGATATCTTTCAACATATACAATTATATCTTGGAAAATAATATAAAGGTGATAGGCCTACATTTTTTTGAATGAGACCCATTTAGTCCCACATAGTTGGATGGAACAATCTCAGTTGTCATTTTAAAATACTTATTCACATTACCATAATTGTTTTCAATCACCAGCTGGATTACATTTTGCAACAGTAACCCACTATATATAATCAGTGAATTTTCTATATCTTATTTTATTTATTTAAAAATATTGCACAATTTCCGCTACCAAATCCTTGTTTCTGTTGTGTTTTGTATTCTTAATATCAAACATTGGAATGCATAGTGTATAGTTTAGGACTAGGAGGAAAGAGTTGAAGAGGGAAAAACATTTGAGCTTTGTACAATATAAATATTGTATCACAGATGTTTTCAATTGCCTCTCTTGTGCAAAAAATGTAAAGACCCATGTTCTACAACTAACTGCCAAAATAAAGGAAACAACTATATATAGTGTCTTAATAGGGCATTGGGCCACCACGTTCTGCCAGAACAGCTTTAATGTGCCTTGGCATAGATTCTACAAGTGTCTGGAATCATTTGAGGGATGCAACACCATTCTTCCACGAGAAATTCCATCATTTGGTTTTGTTGATGGTGGTGGAAAATGCTGTCTCAGGCACCGCTCCAGAATCTCCCACAAGTGTTCAGTTGGGTTGAGATCTGGTGACTCTTCATCTGGAAGAGACCACTCCCATCAGGATAGAAATGCCTCACCATAGCATGAAGGTGATCACTCACAATTGGCATTTACCTTGCCCTCTAAGGGGTTGAGTGGACCTAAACCCTACCAGGAAATGCACCCTGCATCATAACAGAGCTGCCAGAACCCTTCATCTACTCAAGTGTTTCCTTTATTTTGGCAGTTACCTATAGGTTCATGGGAGTATGATTCTGACTTTGACTGGCAGAAGGTCTTTTAAAGTAGCAGCTGGGTTTGGCAGCTAGCGATAATAAGAAATCAAAAGCTATACAATCCTGGACTCGGACATGGGCACGTCAGGATTACAGTTCCTGTGAAAGCTAACTCGATTACCTTGTGCCTTGGTGACATGTGATTTATTGTAGCCGATGCATATCTTTAAAACCTTTTAAAAACTATTAAAAATACATTTATGTTTAATTCACATTTTTATCACTTTCGTTTTTGGGGGTTGTAGTCTTTGGAAGGCATGTTTGGCTTTAGGTCTACAAAGGCCAATGAGCAACACAACCTATAGACTATATTCATTTTATTTACAAAAGGTGCAAATTTGCAAGCCTCTACTCATCCTATGCAATTCCCTCTCTTATTGTGTGGTAAATAAACCCACAAATATCAAAGGTAGTGATTGCTGCACTGTATTGCAGGCAACCCTACTCAGATACCTCAAAATCCCAGGAGAAATATGTTTCAGCATTTAAGCTCCCTGAAGTACACCATGGGCTTCAACGTTCACTCAAACGTTTACACAAATGCTTCTCTGCGCCCTCCCACATTGAAGGAGCATTTTGCAGTAGGGAGACAGGCCTCAAAATAAGATTGAGCATTCCGATTTGGGAGAAAATAAAACTTGGGGGAAAAGATGGTTTAAAAAAAAAGAAGCATAATGGACAAATATCCTAACGGAGTAGACATTTAGGATGCTTTTGTAAGGAAATACTGTATTATCAATGTATGATTCTTGGTCTCTTTAAAATTTGAGTAGTTTTATTGGTCAAATTACATTCTCATGCTCCCAAGTTTTTTTTTTATCCTTATATTCCAGTCATATAGGAATGCTGAGTTTAGTAGCTGTGACAGTTTTGGGCATTGAAATTCTATTGAAATTGATTGATGTGTTCCTTTGAAAAATGTAATACACACGGAAGCACTGCGTGCAGCCACAGGTTTGTGGAATTGTTTCGCTAATGTATGAATTTCAAAGTCTACTATACATGAAAATCAATCAATGAACCCAATGCATTATAATGGGCAGAAACTATTTCCTCTTTGTCGAGGGACAAGTTATGAGATGTATCACTATGTATTTCATAATAGAACATAATAGAATTGAAAATAAAATCCACTCATATCCCTGTAAAGATGAAAACCAGTTCACTTGGAAGTGCCCACCTACCTGGGAGGTTGGCCAAAGTGGCAAATATTAGATACCAGATACCTCACATTCCACAGAGGATCTCTCACTATAGTGTTATCGGGTTATAGGGTTGTCAAAGGGGTATTGTTTTGATCTAAAATGTTAATCAAAAGTGATCAGATATCAATACCCGTTGCCAGAAATATGATAAGCATTAAAAAATCAAGGCGTGAGAATTTGCATTGGCATCCTCCATAACTAGCCTCAGGTATTTCCAGGTCTAATAGCCCAAGCTCGAGGAGCTCAAAGCAGAGTTAATACCTTGTCTCTTTTTTGACACTAGGCTGTGAAAATGTGCACAAGGAACTTGGCTAAGGGCCTATTTCAGACTATCGATCAACATCAAACCTATCCGAGGAAGAGGGGTAAATGTTAGGGTAAAGGTTAGGCCACTAATCCCTCTGCAAATGGTCGTGTGGGGAATACTGCCTCAAATACAGTATTCATCTGCAATTACTGTTTGAAGACACACTACATAATGTCATAAGAACATAAGAATACATAATGATGAGAATGGGCCGTTTGGCCCATCTAGGCTCATCAGGTCCTAATCTAAAGAGTATCTAGTACTGCATCTAGCCTGGACTTGAATAGCCCAAGCGTTTCTGCCTCTACTACCCGACCTGGCAAGCTGTTCCAGGCATGACAACTCTCTGTGTAAAGAAAAACGTCCTAATATCTGTGCGGAATTTGCCTTTAACTAATTTCCACCTGTGGCCTCTTGTTCTGCTGACCCCACTTATCCTCAATCAAATCCCCCCTAAGTCTCCATTTGCTAAGTTTAAATAGATTGAGTGCCTTAAGTCTATCATCATAACTTTGACCTTTCATACCAGGTATCAGTTTAGTTGCCCTTCTTTGGACTTTTTCAAGAGCTTCTACTGTATATCTTTCTTGTAGTGCGGTGCCAAGAACTGCACACGGTATTAAGTGTCCGAGTGGTTCGGTGGACCATGTCTTTCGACCTCAATATTGCAAAAGAAGGAAGCTAATTTAAATTATATCCTGATGCACTCAGCTTTCAGGAATTTATTCTGACCTGGTCCCGTTGGTGGCAATATTTCTAGGGGTGCCCCAATCAGCTTAAGATCGGAATCCACCCAATACGGTCAGCCATCAGCCGATATGTTTGTGTAATAGCCGGTTGTACGTCATTTTTTGTACAACCGAAATGGGACACAGAATATGAAGACCATGCACAGTAAAGTACAAAGAAACATATAATATATATTTCCATCACATTCAGTAGTGTCCAAATCTCAATTTGCAGGCATTGCGCTTTGAGCTGTTATTCCATAGTAGGGAGAACACACTGACATCCGAATTAAGTCAATTGATGCGGGGTTGCATATTATACTGCACTACACCATTACTGAGTTAAAAAAATAAAAATGCAAGTTTGTCAGTAATAGAATGCATTAAACAGGGTACATAAAGTTATATAACAGTGAATTTGATTGCACATACAGGTAACTGCCAAAATAAAGTAACCACTTTAAAAAAGTGCCTTAATAGGGTGTTGGGCCACCACGAGCCATGATTCTACAAGTGTCTGGAACTCTATTGATGCGATGCAACACCATTCATTCTACACAAGATCATTTGGTGCTTTGTTTATGGTGGTAGAAAACCAGAATCTCCCAAAAGTGTTCAGTTGGGTTGAGATCTGGAGACTGAGAAGGCCATGGAATTTGGTTTACACTGTTGTAATGCTCATCAAACCATTCAATGCCCTGTGGATGGGGGCATTGTCATAATGGAAGAGACCACTCCCATCAGGATAGAAATGTTTCACCATAGAACTCTTGTTGAGAACAGGGTGAAGGATGACTCATCTGACCATCAGACTTTTTTACACTGCTCAGTAGACCACTGCCTGTGTTCTTTGCACCACTTTACTTGCAACCATGCATTTTTAAGTGTAATAAGGGATTTATGCACTGCAACCCAATCATATCCCTCCATAGTATCCCATAGTATCACATAGTATCAGTTCTCGATGGACTGTTCTTGATGAAACTGCCTGCTCACATCCTAGATTGATATTTGCAGTCAACTGATTCCGAGTTTCCCATCTTTTTTCCCTTGTATCTTGAACCAATGCACGGACATGGTCGACGAGTATGCGCTGTCGACCACAGTTGCCTCTAGTTGATGATGTCTTTCCCTCAGACTTCCATGCCAACATCACTTTAGCCACTGTTCCTCATGAAACATCAGCAAGTTGAGCAGTTTTGGTCATTGAAGCTCATGTCAAACGCACCCCAACAATCACCCCTCTTTCAAAGTCACTGAGGTCTTCTCTCTGCCATGGGAGCAACTGGGCCTGCTCTGTAGATGCTGTGTAATGCGTTGCAGCATTTATATAACAAATAGGCTGTCTCAGCCCTCATCTATAACAACATTAAACATCAGAATGAGAGCCCAGGTGGGGCAAAACTAAGTAACATCATCAAGTATAGACATAAACATACATTTCAAACTCACCAACTTTCGACTGCCTGATGCACATTACTAAAAACTAGAGGTGGTATTTGAATTTTTCAGTTTAATGGAGATTTATTCAGGTGGTAACAGTGAGAAAATAGTGTATAGTCTTTTTTTGCAGCCAGTGTTTTATTTGCCTGGTTAGCTGGTAGACATTTTAATTATTTTATATGTGTGTTGTAGATGGGGGGTGATAGTTCCTTAATACAATCCTAATAGTGTATTAAGGAAATCACACTGATAGGCCTGATGTACTAATTACAGATTGATTTTAAGCTGTTAAAACCCCATCATTTCCTCCATTGTTTCTAGGTTTACTGCTTGGTAAAAGTTGCTCAAGGGATCAATTCATGCTGACCCACAGTCAGCCCCTCAATTAGCATTTGTGTACAACAGTTACCAGCAATTACCAGAGCTTTGTATCTTTATTAGCAGACACATCAGCACCTAATGTGCAAATACTACCATAGCATGGAACTGCTAAATGTTTGAAGTTGAAAATGCAGTACAAAACAAATAACCAACATACATTCAACAGGTCATATGCTTACATTACTGTAAATTAGTCAAACTTAATTGTAAAATGATTAATTAAGAATTACCACTGTTTGTATGCATATGATTTTTTTTAAATATCTGGTGACTTGCATGTTGTAGAGACTGTGGGTGCCTAGCATTAATCTGCGTGAGTAATATTATTTGAAACCTTTCCAGGATCAATTATTTTTACTCTGTTTAGTGAGATTTGATTTTGCAAGCAAAAATATGGCAATAGCACATCTGTTATTGGCAAACTTGTTTAATAAGGGATTATCTTCCTCTCTGATCTCCCAAATGTGTAATCGCCTTTCTCCTCATCTTTTTACCCTAGATATTGGCTTTGATTTATAAATATCACCCAGGTCACCTCAAGGTCACTTCTTCTACCAGGGGAAATGGTCCATTTCAGATTCCAAGAAAAAGTATTGAGATTGTATTTTGTATAGGAGTTCGTCAAACCTTGCAGCGTACCTCCATATAGAGCTTACAAAACTAGTCTTTCACAATCTGCAGGCAAATGCCTGGACTGTGTAACATTCCCACCTCGCACAGATGCATTGAAGGCGCAGCTGTTTAAAATACAGAAGGAATTCGGACCATTTTTAACCCCCCGTCGACATGTGTAAATACAGTAAGGCACTAGCTGTGTGACATAATGAATATTTACTTTGACCTAGCTTGTACCACGTGACCAAATATCAAAGTGGCTAGCGTGGAACAGAAATGATTAAAAGGCCTTTGTAATGACAAGCACTGATAGATCGGTTTAATGCAATGGCAGATCTGCTATGGGAACGGAACAGAAGTGGCGCTTTTCCGATAAGATCTGCAGAGGGGATTTTTTTCTTTTGATAAGCTGTAATGCAGTTCTTTCAATACCGGTCTGACAGATAATCAAGAACCAGGAGAACCGAGACTATGCGGTATGAGATGTGATGGTTTATTGCCCTTTCTCAAGCTCAACAAAAATATATTATTTCTGGTCTCATCCACACACACACATTTACATACTCTCCTTTTGTCCTCTGGTGTTATATATTGATAAAGCTCAATAGAATCCTCCTTCAATTCAGTGCCCACCTGGAACCTCTGAAACTGCAGTGTTAAGAGCTCCAGTGAAAGAAGCAGGTGATTGATTCATACCTCAAGCTGTTAATGGAAATACTTTCAGCTCAATTTGGAAAGATTTCTGGCTGACTTAAAGTTGGAAAATTCCTTCGTGATTTGTGTAGAGCATAGAGGATAAATTCTGATAAGCACGCTCTGTGTGTAAGAAATTATGCTTTCAGAAAAGGTTTATGTGTAGCCATCTCCCTCAAGTGGTGTTACTCCCTTCCTACACCACTGCTATCTATCCATGTGATGCATATTTGTGCATTCGTGGCGTTTCTCTGAAACACAACAGACACACCAGATACTGGTTTGAGGGCTGGATACCATGTACTGTACAGTTGAGGGGAGTGTCAGTTTATGCGCGAAGATTATTTTCCAGCACCATTAACAATGTCAGATCTTTTGCCTTCATGGGACTGCAGTTACATTTTAAGCACACAATTCGTACAAATCTTTGAAGATTCAAAAGAGGTTGAGGTTGAAGGGAGATACACATGCCCATTCAGAAAAAGAGTTCTGGCATTACTTACCAGATTAGTTGAGAGTTTGTAATATTTGTCTAAATGTTGTTGGTAAGCTTTGTGCTCTCTGAACATTTTTGTGAAAGTCATAGGTCTGAAAGTGCATCTGAACTTTCTATTTCTTAAGGTTGATGTTTTAATAGTAGCTGACATTCTTGAAGTAGCTGCTCTGCTGACCCACACTGCACAGTTTGTTGCAGGGAAGAGGAAGTGAGAGGAGAATAAATATTGGGCCAGTAAGGTTAAATGCGCTTAGCTAGTAGCATTAAGCAAAAGAGATCAATCTGCTGTACCGGTCAAAAGTAGTATATGCTCACCAGTTTCAGCAACATGTTTTAGGGACTGAAAGGACATGTACCCATGTGGAGTCGGGGCCTACATTTATGAGATCCTGGCATATTTTTGGCCATCCATCCATCCATCCATCACCTATACCCCAGTGTTGTGTGCCCCTTAGATATAGACGTGATAATTTCTGTTGGTCAATTACGTTGACCTCATTTTAAAAAATTGACATTCCTTTGACATTATTGCAGGTGGGTTAATAATGCTCTTCGACTGTGCGCTGTTCACATTGTGTTTGTTGGCTTTTCTAATTTCTCAAAGCATTGCCTTTTTTGAGGAATGCCAAATCAGGTATTTCAATAATATGGTCAACCTTTTTCATCATTCATAAATACAATTTTAAAACTAAAAACATTTTGACAGCAAACCCAAGTCTTACCCCATTTGCAATCAATAGCCATTGCGAGTTTTTCGGATTATTGTTTAAACTTGGTGCATGCCCGTTGAAATCACACTTTGGCGTAGTGGTGTAGATCTTGTGTGTCATTTGTTTTCAAATGATCATGGCTCTGGGAATGACCTACAAGTTGTGATTCAATTTCAGGCAGGTCAAAAAAGAGCTGTATTAAATGTTTCACCAACCAAGCTCACAGGAGGGACTGCTAACTTTCACTGAAAAATGACAATTCTACAGTTTAGCCTAATGGTCCAGGCTGCAAGAAATGGTAGCAAACTAGCAATATTCGTAATTAGAGCTAAATCAAGGTTTGTTCTAAGCTGTTTGCTTAGTAAAGATCAGACTCGTATCTTGAGTTGCTCATATCCAGTACTATGACTGCCCCGTCTCAACAATGTTTGTTATGTCAGGCCCAATCTAATAATTACACTGAAGGGAACTAATTTAGTGTGACAGGTACACTCACTGGCAGTGTACCTGTCAAAACACTCCTAATGTGTGCTCTTGGCTTACAGTCTCGGTTTTGGGAAAGATGCATTCTGCAGATCCATAGATAAGACCGGCACATGGTTTCATTGCTTTTATCTGGTGCTCTTTGGAGTCCTGACATCTCCTCTAATATTGTGTGACTATAACCCGGGGGCCGTTTTGTTTCTGTAAGAAGGATGGGACAAGCAGGCATGAACGTGTGAAATGACAGAATGCGGTTTCCTGACATGCCTTCACTCTGCCAAATCTCTTGCCGTCTTTTTCTTCCTGTCATCCGCGCTAACGCCGAGCACATGCCGTATATCAAGTTTCTCCTCATTGTATTACAAGGAATATCACAATTTTGGTTTCTAAAAGATTTCGCTTTTTTCCTACCCCCTTTGCTTGTGTCATGTGGGGTCCACGGTTTTTTCAAGGCGCAGTGATCTGCACTGGCACTTCTGAGAGTGAAAGCCTGTTCCCTGCCCCCACCCCTTGTATTGTTTACTTTTTGTCCCCGCTCAGAGAGAATTCCACACACTCGGGTAAAATAGCCTGCATTTTCAGGGTCATTTGCGCCCAAAGAGTGTTTGTCTTTGGGGATGGGGTGGAATTGTCAGGATTTGGTAGCTGACCTCATAAAAGCTGTAGATCTCTGACAAGAAGCCCACTGTTCCTCTCTGCTCAAAGTTAATTGCATCTCCCCTCTCCCTGTCTCCTGGTTTCTCACAAATGGCCCCATGTCTAGTAATGCCCAGCCCTTGAGCTGGATCAGTTCTTGGTTTTCACTTTTGTCTCCCCATTTAACATCCGTGGATCTTTTTTCATCGCTCTGGAGAACCGTCTTACTATATCTGTCTATTTTTAAAAGGGAATTCTTTGCACTATTTTGGCCACAGAAAACTGTTCTTGTTATGCATATAATTATATAAATAGCAGAGTATTATAAGTATAAATACAGCCTCCAAACTAATCAGAAGTGAACGTTGGGCTAAATTTAGTATTATGTTGATATGAATCTTGTTTATACGACTGTGGTGGAGTGATTCTTGTTATCGAAGCCAACACAACTAAAGTCTATATTAGTTTTAGTCTGCTGAAGGGCAGTTAACTGTCAGAAACATTTTGACCATTTGCTTATATGTGCAACGCATGTAGATTAATGTATCTGAAGTCAGGGGTCTTGCTGCAGATTTGATCTATTTTGACTATTTTGATTTTATGCTCAGTCTGCACGTGGTAATATTTTGGGTACATTAAAGTAGGATTCTCCAGTGTGTTTCGGCGGGATTGGAGGGATTTCTGTAATCCCTGGATGTGTGGTTTTGATTGCAGCAATCCCTCGCAACAAGCCTGTGGCAACTGCCGCCCGATAGAGAACCCCTGCCAATTCTACATCTTGTTCTTTTTACGGCAAAGACTTTCATAATTAACCAAACCATTGTTGGCATCCTTAACTTTTTTGAGTTTTTGGTAACAATTACGCCCAACAATGAATGGCTCCTTGAGAGTCAACTCTACAACTTTGCTTTTGATTATGAAAATTCTTGAGAGGATTATGTGGCCGGGCCAGTTTTGCCTGCTAACAAGCACATCTTGCATGGGACACTTATCAGTGTGAATGCTTTCTTTGTCAATTAGAGCTTTGAAAGTCTTCTGGCACAAACTTGCTAAAAGATTAATCTCTGGAAAGCTATTGTAAAGGTGACTCTTCCGAGTCCTCCTGTCTACATGATCAGAGTCACAGTATTGATGTTGCACACCGCCTCTTGTCCAGAGTCGTACAAATGTTCAATGTTATCACCATGCGTAGTTTAAGCAAGGAAACATTTATTTAACCCATGTCCACATGTGGTTCCAAAAGGAAGCACATTAGTGACCCTGTGCCTTAGCAGATGTTGCAAGGTTAAAGCCTTTTAACTTGCTTTTAAAGAGATGTTTCCCAGCCATGGAAATTTGGGCATTACAGCAGCCATCTTTGTTGAGTGTTGGAAACGAATAGCTGTGCAAAGGTATTTATTCGCATGGGCTCATAGATTTATTGAATGGGGCAACCTCATGGGGGGGACTTGTGCATAGGACTGTACTCAGCAAATGAAAAAATTATAAATAAATTCAGGGGCAAACTAAGAGGATTTCTGGAACATGTGCAGAAGTTCACTTGTTCACACAAAGTGTCCTTCTACCTATGGTCAGATCAAATGGTGCAATTGTTCTTCTTTCTTGCTGTATGTGCAGTTTTTCAGTGACCGAAAGACTTAAACAAAGCTCCAATAGATAGAGATAAAGGAGAGTGTCCAGCCCTCGTACAAGTACAGTATGATTGTTGCAGTCCGCGCATCCTGTCTTCAGCCCTCTGCTATGGTTTCAGGCACTTTTCCTTCTTTTCTTTAAACACACCTACATAAAGCAGGCCAGCAAATCCACTGGACTGAATGCAGTGCAACAAATCCCAGAATCTTGAATCCCTTTGATCCTGTAATTCTCCTTTAAGTTATGTGTCTGCTGCAAATCAATCAAAGTGGAATACATTTCCAGGAAAGCTGCTTCATCAATAACTTCTCCTCTGGCACTCTAAAATAGACAAGGCAAATTCCCATGGAGAAACAATATGCTATATTTGATCTTACTATTAACACTTAACATGTATACTTGGTACTTATACTTGGTATACTTGGTATAAAATGGTCTTCTGGAATGAAGAATATTTAACAATACAGTAACTGCTTACAACTCATTATTCAACTTTAAGCCCCAAAAGTACTCACAGCAACAAGGAACACCTCTGGCATAACAATTTGGTATTTGTGGATCCCAACAATATTATAATGACAGAGTATTGTAGTTATTGATAATGATAAACTCACGTTTTGATTAGTTTTTAGAGAAACCCTTAGGCAATCGTGTCACCTTCCATGTTTCCTAGAGAGGAGAGAAATTAGCCTATCCAATTTTCTTCACATATAAAACTACATAGTGAAGAAAAAATTGTAAACACTAATGTAAAGTCACTTAATAGTGTTTGGCCACCACCATTTTTGATTAAACTTTCTGCTCTCGCCCCAGGTTGAAATATGCAGTCAAGTCATCTGCAGGTGCTTGTCTGTTTTTCCTTTCATTTCAAATTGAGGCATGGACACCACTGTTGTTGTTCTTCATTTACGCAGGTGTTTCTATTTCATTCTTCACTACATGTTGTTTAGATTTAAGTCATTCTGAATTCAAATTCAATTCAAATTCTGAATGCTCAAAGTCATATTTTAATGCCTGTCCCATCGCTGCAACCTCCTTAGTCAATACGGGAGGGAGCAAACTAGCATATACCTCCTCCGAAAGGCACATAGCCAGCTGCTGTTTCTAGACTAAAGGTTTTCTTAGTATTGCTTGTGCTACCAAAAATACCAAAAAATAAATATTCTTTTGACTTTCATTGCAGAAAATAAATCTTTTTTCCAGTTGCAGAAAAATTGACTTTCAAAGCAAAAACACGTTTTTAGAAATAGTACAGTTTAGATATAGTCTTAAGAACTCTTCATTCCAAGGTAGAAGTATTCTGGGGAAGATAAAATATTGCAAAGAAAATCCCCAGGAGCACAGTGGGCTCCATAATTGTAAATTGGAAGAAGTTTGGAACCAGCACAACTCTTCTTAGAGCTGGCAGTCCGGCCAAACTCAGTAACCGGGAAAGAACGGCCTTAGTCAGGTGACCAAGAAGCAAATAGCCACTCTAAGAGAGCTTCAGAGTTCCTCTGCAGTGACGGGAGAACCTGGCCTAAACACTCTCTGCAGCAGCTTGTTACTGGCTTGCACATTATTTGAAACTCATTAGCTAGCTAGCTAGCTTGTAAACTGTGTTATCTATGAGTTTACCAGCTTGCTAGCTAATTTAAGCATGTATACTTGTGATTATAGGTAAACAAGGTCTGTTCCCCTTCTGGGAAAAAATGAATTGCTTATGGAAGTTCAGTGATGGGGACACTGTGCTGTAGGAGATGGACCCTTTCAGATGAGATATTAAACCGAGTTCCTGACTCACTCAAGACTCATTTGTGATCATTTAAGATCCTATGGCACTTATCACAAAGAGTAGGGGGTTCCCCAGAGTCCTGGAAAATCCCAAACCTGGCTCTTTTAAACTGCCATGTAATCATCCTCCCAGTTTAATTTGCTCAATAATTCCATCCATCTCCACCTCAGCTGATGTGGGGTGATCATTCTGGTGCAAAATGGCTGCCGGGCATCACAGTGCTTCACATTGGTGTTAGTTGAGTTGAGTTTCCCCCCTTCAATGTAATGTGCTTTGAATATCATGAAAAATGATATATAATTGCGATTCATTATTATTATTATTATTACCTTGCCCATGCAGGGAGCCTTTAAGCGCCTGACTCTCTCCCTTGGTGACACTATGGTAAATTATGTGTTGACTGTGAGGCTGCCAGCCACAGTTGACATTACCAAAGTCAGGATTTGATAGCAGTCTATGGACTGTAGCACTTCACTGAACACAACTTATTTTCATTAAGTTCAAAGTTTTGAAAGTGTTTCCTTGAAAATATAGCATTTGTTTTAGCATAAGTCATGGTATATGTTAGAACCACTGAAATCCATTCATTGTCTTAAAGCATTTCTGATGTTTCCTAAAGTGAGTTAGGCTTTTACTCAACCCACGCTATATATTCTTGCATCCTCAAAAGTTGTCTGGGTTTATACATTGTACATTGTGTATTGACTAAAAATGAAATGTGTACATTGTATAACTATGTTATGTTGTTAGCTGTATATGTACTAACATATGTACACAACTATTAAACCTATATTCAGGGTTGTCCTTACCTTATAAAACTCAACATCACCATTTATTGTAAAACTTGACATTGACTAAGGCATATGGGAATCTTTGAGGTTCAAGCGTGCTCTAATCCTCATAATGGGGACGTCTGTCCGATATTTTTCTTGCATTAAAGCCTGACCTGTGGACACAGGAACATAAGCAAACCTGGTCTGTGGGACACATGCCAGTGGATTTTTTTTGAAATTTTTTTCCAAAATGGAAGCACTGCAAAATAGTGTGTCAGACAAGACCCATCTCCACTGATCAATAAGATAACAAACCTGGTCTGTGGGACACATGCCAGTGGATTATGAACAAATAAATTATGGTAAACTCTGAAATGCTTCTGTACAGTAGTTTCAAACTGTGATTGTGAATATTTACCATACAGTATAGAGAAAACTTAAAAACCAGGCGTTAATCCATATCATGGTATAAAATGGTATTATATGTAATAGGCACATTCAATAAGGGAAGTTATTTACTTGATGATTTATTGTTTGAAAAAAATCGGAGTTGGCAGCTTCACAGCCATCAAAGTGAAGAGATTTATTAATTTCCCAATATTATTAGCAACAATTTTAAATTATATTTACAATAAATTCAGAAACCCCCACCCTTCCCCCATCCAATCATTTTGTATCCATCGTGGAAAGGCAGTGTTTTTCAGAGCAAAAACTCTGGGCTAAGAAAAAAAAGGCATGTGAGAGAAACCTGAGCTCACCTCATAGGGCATATAATGAAATGTGTTCAAAACTGGAATAAAGGGTCTTTTGGCTCTTTGGACGGTAATTAATGTAAATGAATTCACAGCATCCCCGGTGGATACAACAGGGGATAATGGTAGCAGCGGTAGTATGTAGCACATGTTGTGTTAAAACTACAGATTACATCCTCGAGTCAACAGCCTGAGGAGATTGATATGCATTCCCACTTCTGCTTTTGTTTTTTTCCCTAATTTTGTAAATTGGAGTTCTGAATCAGGTTGGTTAATTATGTTGTACTGAAAGGCCTGTACAGATCCTGTGAACAGTGGGTCTCTGTGGCTGACACCTCCCCGTGCCTCTCCCCCTGTCCACCCCCCTGTCAGGGCTAGTGTTGATGGGTGTCGGCGGCGGGATCAACTGCCCAGCACTTGTGATACACGGGCGGGGGGGCGGTGCAGCCATCATTCTGGGCTCTGTAGCCCCATTTTGTTTCTGACGCTGATCTGTCCTGACAGTCTAAATATTTGGTGGTGGCTGGGCACCAAGGTAAACTGGCTTAAGATCGTTTTTTTTTTTTTTTTTTTTTTTTTTGGAGGGCGCATAAAGGGAGTTAGACCTGATGTAATGTCATACATAGTCCACCATGGCTGTGCGGAAGCGGTTGAGGTTAGCACGTAAGTGGCTGCGAAATTGGAGGAGAAACAGGGATCGCACACTTTGTGGGTCGCCAGGTCCGCAGCTCCAGGGACTGCTTCCTCGCCTGCCCCACAGACAAGTGCATATTCAGCCTCATTCACCCACATCTCTCCAAGCAAACGAACCCCATCCCAGGGTGTTCAACCTGTTTATTTTCCCTGAGAAAACCAATACAGAAGCCCATTTTACCACTCCCATGGAAAAGAAGAGGTCCCCTTGTTGACAAAGAGTTATTTAACTCCATTGTGAAACCTCAGCATATATTTGTTCATATTAGCAGCTTGCTGGTGCATGGCATGGATGGATCTCCTATGCCAAAATCACAATTCAGTGGCTTACTACATATCAATAGTTTATAACAGGAGCAGTTGACGTTTTCTTTTTATTCTAGAATGAAGTTGTCTGTAAGGAGACTCTTAAAGTATGTGAAGCTCTCTCTTGTTTCCCTCCACCCCCCGATTGGAAAATTAATAAAAATCTTCAAAGGCATGCTTGAGTCAGACCTCAAGCTTTTCCAGTAATCCATAATGACGAGTCCTCGCTCTCTCCAGTCGTTAGACCCTGGTGGAATGCAGGGGTCACATCTCAAGACCGGGCCGGTGGAGGGTGTGCAGCATCAAAGTGAAGACCTGGAGTTGAGCAGGCCCTAGACTGAGATAAAATGGACATTCTACATTTAACTGTGCTGGCCATGAACAGTCCTGTTAAAGCGGCAAATATGCGTTTAATGATCACAGTATGGCATAATAAAATTGGCAAAAATTGTTGGCCGAAAACAGAAACATGCCCATGTGGTAGTGGATGATTCATTATGAGACACTCAGACGTAAATAAGTGATATCACAGATCAGCAGTTCATTTAATAATTAGAGATATGTGTTGAACTACTGCTGCGAAACCCCCTTGGAACTGTTGTAGATTAATATGGGTCGTACATTTGCCCAAATGTGTAGGATGTGTTTGCATGCAGCTTAGAGATTGTACCTAGCTATGATCTGTGAGACAAGACCATCGATCGCTTGGAGTCATTTCCAGACCCTTACTGGATCATTTTTAAACCGTGAAGCCATCTCTTTAGTGGTGAAAGAGCATGTTGAGTTTACCTTGCTAAGACAGCTTGTTGGGATTAGTTTCAGATAGGGAGGGAGTTTCTTTGAGCCCAGAGGAGATACATCAGGAGAAGGGAATAGTTATCTGATGCTAACCTAAAAACATGCCACACCCAAGGTTCAAAAAGGAAATGTTTGGCTGTTTTGTCATTGCCTGTGTCCAATCCAGCATTTATTCTCTTGTGACTATAGCCAAACAGTCACAACCTCCACTAAATTAGACGAAACCTTAAAAACTCCATGGAGTTCCTTTATAGCTCCAGTTTTTGGGGTCTTTTCTGATGATTTTTGGGAAACAAACAAATTGTAATAACAGTAGCATATGTTTAACCAATAAGACAACCTACCTCTTATACACTTGTCTGTTTTTATAGCCAGTGGTATATCAGACTTCACCCTCTGCATAGGTAATATTCATTTGGGGCATAAACAAACATGCCAAATTAATCGATGAATGCCTCTGTGACATAGCTGCCCCTTCAATGCTGTGTTTATGTGGATAAACAGTGTAAAATAATTTATTATGGAGCCTTGCAATAAGAAAGGCAGGTATATATTTACTATATCTGTGCCATTGCAAGTGTCACAGCCATCATTATAAAGCATTGCACTGGCTATATATTATTGCACAGAGAGCAATCCATTATAATTTTTCAGGTTGTCATCATTCATGGTTATAATTGCATATTTTGTATACAGAATACAAGCTATGATGTGTCTCGGACATAAAAAGGGCGCATGTGCATTTGTAGTGGGCTGAATTAAAAGAAACACAGAGATAAAAGTGATTTTTTCATGAAGGTTAATGCTTTTAACACTAGGCTATTAATACAGCACAGCAATACAGTGTCCTTCAGCACAGCTGTTGACAGAAAGGAAGTGAAGCTTCTGTATGGCCAGCATTTGGAATTGAAGCTGTCTGTCTGTACTCTTATGTCCCTGTCCTGCCATTCCCTCATTTAAAATACAAAAGGAGAACAAGCACAGTACATTTGACTCACTTTATGCACAGTCAAGCCTTACAATTAGTTTATTTCATAATTTCTTGGTTACTTAAAATATTTTCAAAAAGACACAGAAGTCCCAAGGGAGATGCATTCACTGTTAATATACAGATATTTTCTTTCTTTGGAAAAATATTGGTAAAATCTAAACAGTTTATCGGCAAGTCACATAGCTTGACAGGTTTGTAGAGGGCTATGGCCATTGTTCATGTATCCAATATAGCATCATAATGGCTCTGTATGAGTATTTTAATGCGATTCTTCTCATTTGCAATGTTTAAGTTTCCACCATATTGGATTTTTTTTTTTAAACGTGAAGCAATAGTGCAGTCAAAATAAATTTTTCCAGAGTTTATATCATATTTGTACTATAGCGGATGAATCCGACACTTATTTTGTGATAGTTGTATCACAATTTTGCCTTATCAGTGTTATGCCATTGTGCTAAAAACATAATTCTTTCAATATCAACCCAACACGGTACCTTGTTAGCAACACAAAGGGCCTCTTTATTATCTTATGTGTTGCAAACAATAATTTTACGCAACATTTGCTAATGCTAGCTAGCTAGCTAAATTACAGCCTGATAGAGTGCATTGTATACTTGCATGCTAATATGATATATGATATAATAATATATATATATGATATATACAGTACATGTAAAAATGAGCATTAACATTGTGATATGTCCTGTGTGGTGTGAGGATTTAGAACGGGTTGATCCTGCTCTTTAAAATCCGGATCGGACTCCGGTTCATATGGCTGTATGCCACCTTGCGCCATTGTTAGCTAGCTATACTGGTAGAGCTGTAGGTGGGTCTGCTAGAGTTGGGGGTGGGCGTCAGAGTTGAGGGCTGTCTGTCAATTGGGGCTAGACATCAGTATTGAAAAATATCATCACCCCGCCCAACCATGGGGCACTGTGTTTCCCAGGGAAATTTGGGCTTAAAATATATATATATCAAAGAACATCAAAGAAATGTTCAAGAAAATTATATTGAAAATTGAATCTTGGATTCCTCAAAATAGTCACCCTTTGGCGTGAGAATAGCCTCACAAACAGTGGCCATTCGGTTAATAAGTTTTAGCAGGAAATCACCCGACATGTTTTCCCAGCTATCCTGCAGCAATTCCCAGAGAAACTTGTGGGTTGCTTTGCTTTGACTCTTCCTTTCCAGTTTGTCCCATACAAGTTCTATGGGATTGAGGTCTGGACACTGGGCAGGCCAGGTCTTTAGTTTGAGTTGTTGTTCACATTCCTCCTTCACCAGATAGTTCTTGCACAACTTCAAGGTGTGTTTCGGGTCGTTATCTTGCTGAAGAATGAAGGAGTGCCCGATTAGCCATAGTCCAGATGGAAGGTGACCCCAAACTTTTGAACGGTAGTGTATATATATATATATATATATATATATATCAACCAATGTATTAATTTGCATTTTTGGAAATAAGAGGCCTATGAACTTAAGAGAACTTAAGTAGAGATCTAAACTGAGATCACAACATACAAATTGTGCTGGCCTCCATTCTGCAGCTTTACCCGTACTCTCCCCTCCTTGATTCTGAACTTATGCTGCTCTTTTGCTCTGTTCCCTGCCATTACTCTTTGCTGCTGCCCTGGGTTTGCAAGTTTTTGGAGTTTATCGTTTATTGCCCTATAAAGGATTTTCCCTTTTCAGCCCTGCTGGGAGCTGTGTTTTCATATTTTTGGCTGCTATTAACTGGTAATAAACTAGCCACTAAATCTTTATTAAAACAAATAATGACCAAATTTTTTTTTTTAAAGGACAAGACTGTTAAATTGTTCAGTATGTCCAATGTCCAACATATAACATCCAACATTGAAACATGGTTAGATTTTGCACACCTCTTAACCAAACAGCTGATTTACCTAATTGTCATCGAGAGAGCAATGTGTATAAACTGTATATGTGTGAGAGAGAGAACACATGAAAATTACTATAATATTAATGCCTTAATTATTGAATTACCATATTGGAAAACATGCATGTTGGGTTTTATATTATATGCGTAGTAACATGCTCATAGTCCCAGCACCACTGGCAAATGCATTGTCAAATATGGGGGAAAAGGAAATTATTATTATTATTATTTTATTATTGTTATATCATTATTATAATTAATAATTATGGGAATACATATGTAGCTTAGATCTATCTTAGGACCTGTTCTGTGCTTTTTTGTCAATGTTTCAAAGCTGTACTTGTTGTACCTGGCCTGTTTTTAACCATTTTGAAGGTAAAGCCACAAAAAACTGCAAATACACCGTGACAGGGTTTCCTTGTAGTGATATAGGCCTACTCTTATGAAATTGATTAAACAGTTAGGCAGTACATATCTTTGTGATGAAATGGGTGTTTCCTTTTAAATTCTCAAAATTAGCTTAGGAGTAGTGGTGTACCAGAAAAGTTTGTTTTTAAAACTTTAAAAAAATGATTTTTAGAGGGCTTACTGGATACCAGGCCTGAGACCTTTTCGTTTTTCCCTCTGAAGGAAGCAGCTTTTTCAGTCATTCAGGTTTGTCTTCCTCATCTCAGTGGTTTTGCTCTGTTGAAGTTGTGTTGGATAAAAGTGTCATGTCAGATGGGCAATGATTATGGGGCGTTGTACTGAGAAAGGGTGGGAGCAATCAATATTTGAAGATTATGTCATTCATGGTTGTAATTGGTTTTGTTACATTATAGTCCACTTTTCAAAATCAGTTTACAGATAAACAACTAGCTTAATCTAAATTAAAACCCCATATAGTATGCATGTAGAAAAATTTAAAGGACTTTGTCATTACAATTATTTGGTTTTTATGTCGGTTTCTGGTGGTTTTTGGGAATCCCCAAATGACCTATATCTGTGGTATACATTGTGGCATATCTTGACATACAATGTAGAGTTTGACAGCTGAACAAAAGATGTTTGCTCACTACTTTATATTCAGCCTGCAATCATTTAGACTGTATAATGTGTATAATGTGACACATTTCATATTGTTCGTTTGAAATGTTGGCAATAAGATTGGTATTTTAATTTCCTGATCAAAATGACTACAGAGATATTGGAAGCTACAGCAAGTCACTGAATGGTAGCCAGATGGGTAACTACACTGCTAAAAATGCCAGAGGCAAGCAATAAGAGAGAAGAGAGTGTTGGTGTCAAAATTCCTGACTTTAAGGCTGGTTGCTGATAGCATTAGCTAACACAATCCAGTGAAGGGACACACATTTGTAAACCCCTCTTATGCAGGTCCTTACATCAGTCTGTGCTTCACCAGAATAACAGAAGTAAATTACCATTCAACTCAACCACAAAATTAATCACGTTTGTCACAACAACAGCCAAAACAAAGATAAAAGCGCGTATGTGCGTGTGTGACTGTGTGAACAATGGTTTTGAACGAACATCATGATTGTCTATGTATCTGTTTGTACTGGAGTGGAATTGGCGCAGGTGCTAAATTGCTTTCAAGCCAGTTTCTGTGGAGTATGCTGTAATTTGCTGAGATTATGGCTGAAAAACAAAATCAGGAAGAAATATCATAGCTGGCTATCTAGCTGATAACTTTAGCTTTAGAGAACAACAAGCACTGCAGTTAGCTCGCCTATGTGACTGGGAATTAAACTTTCTTGGAGTTTTTCATTCTTGACTTTCTGGAGAAACCTCTGGATTTGTTTGTGCATTGAGTCAAATGTAGTAAACCAAATGTTTAAAAAAAATCTGTAGAGAATATTCTTTTTTAAAGTGCCATTCAAGAATAAAGTATATGGTATGACATGTTTGGTGGTCCCTGGACATGAATAAAACATCAGGACATTAAGAAGATAGCTCGAAAGAAAAATAAAACCATGTACGACCACTGCTTCATCTAACACGCCTTGTTCGAGTGTGTAATCATTCAGCTCATGGTCTTCCACTTCATTACCTTCACTGGGAAGCGTGGATATAAACTGCAGAAAACAAACACCCTTAGGGAAAATCCAGCCCTCTTGCCACCTGGCTTCCTAGCAAAAGCAGCATCTCCATCACAATCGACAATTATTGACTTTCGTCGGCGACGGGCCTTTGATATGAGCCGACTTTGATTTGAAGTGCGCATCCGGCAAAGGGACGAAGCAGTCACAGCGTCCTGAGTTGAGGGTGGGGGTGGTATGGAGGGGGTGCTGTGGACTAGGAGAACGCACCCACTGACCCACGGCAAAGGACACAACAGAGGGGATCACAGGAAGAAATGTAATTCGTTCAGCTCTCCCTTCTCACTCCCTCCGTTCCTTTTCTCCCCCTTCTTTCTCTTTTTTTTTGTGTGAGTGATCCCTGCTCTCCCCCACCCCCAACGCCGCCCGTGATTTAAGGGGCTGAAAGCCCCGCCTAAAGATGAGGCTTGGACAGAACAGATGTGAGAGTTTTTGTTGCGGAGTTGGGAGGCTGGCGGGGTGGCGATAGGCTAATTTGAGCAGCATAAAGCCGGCCACCTTTCATATGCAGAGTGGCGCTTTGATCAGAGGCTGATGAGAGTGCAGGGAGTGGAGAGGGTGGCAGGGGGCTCTTTGTCTCAGACAAGAAGGCATCTGCTGAGCTCTGCCCTCTCATCCTATGCGACCACTCTGACAATGGCGGCGAAAGGACTGTAGCACTGTATAAAACATCACAGAAAAGAGTAGAGAACTGATCTACAGCCGTGCACAGTAAATAAATAAACACATGTGCATGTGTATGTGTTTGCGTGTATATATGCATGCATATCAGTTCACGGCTATTGCTTAATATGTTTTTTTCCCCTCTTGAAAAGTGAATTAAGTTTCATTTTTGTAATGTGAGATCGCAAAGACTGTTTTTGTTTTTAGTTTAGTCTGTTTGTTCAGTCCTTATGGTGGCGTTGGAGAGAGCTATATGGGACATCTAACACAGCTTGGGCCTCAGAACAAAAACAAGACTTTCATAATATGAAAATAAAGTTAAGCGAATAAAGAAGACACCACCGTTCTAGACCGCACAGAATAAACTTAAAAATGAGAGACATGTTGGAAGGGAACAAGAGGGACCTAAGTCCATAAAAGGATACTTTTTTCTCTGGGGTAATCCCTAAAATATTCTCCACCAAGAGTCTTCATTATGGTCTAGTGACTTTCTCTGCAGTCACTCTGCTCTGTTTTGGACTCTGGTTTGATGCTGGATGGCACTAGGACCTTACTGTTCAGTAATTCATGTAATCGTAAACAAACGTAGACTTTTATCCCAAATGTTCTAGAGTGACACAATCAGTAAAGATGCTGTCCATGATCTGTGACTAGGCCTTATGGGTATACAAAGTATTCACCCCCTTTGGCATTTTTAACATTTTATTTTATTATTTCATGGGATCAAAATTGATTTCTTGCCACTGATCAACACAAAATACTTTAATGTCAAATAAAAAAAAAAAACATTAAAGCATTTTGTAAAAAGTTGGTAGAGCGCGGCATTGGCAATAATTGTGGGTTCAATTGGGGCCACATATACTGAAAAATGTATGCATTCACTACTGTAAGTCGCTTTGGATAAAAGTGTCTGCTAAATGGCATATATTATTATATTATTATTTTGTAAAAAAACTGATAATAATTGATTGCATAAGTATTCAACCCTTTTTCTAAGACACCTAAATAAACTTGATTGGTGCAATCAATTGTTTTCAGAGGTCACATAACTATTTGATTGGAGTCAACCTGAGGTGTTTCAAATTATGTCAAATTCAATACACCTGTCTGTGAGAGGTGCCACATTTTGTTAGTGCATTTCCAAACAAGAGCTACATCATGAATGCCAAACATTCAAAGCAAATCCGAGAAATTTCTTCAAAACCACCAATCAGGGGAAGGATATAAGAATATAACTTTGAATAACCTCCAGAGCACTGTTAAGTCCATCATAAAGAAATGGAGAGAATGTGGCACAACTGTGAATTTGCCTAGAACAGGCCGTCCTTCAAAACTGAGCATCCATGCAAAAGGGTCACTTGTTAGGGAGGCCACCAAGGGGCCTGTGGCAACTGATGGTGTTACAGTCTTCCATGGTAGAGATGGGAGACACTGTCCATGGGACAACAATAGCCCAGGTGCTTCAGAAATCTGTGCTTTATGGGAAGCCATATTATGACCAGGATTTCACAGGGGTGGGACACAACTGACATTTTTCTGCTATGAGTAGGGTGGGTTTAAGGTGACCAGTGTCCTTTTCCTTGGGTTAACACTGCAGTTATGGCCCACAGGCCACCAGCTGTCAGCAGTGAGAGATACGCCTCTGCCCTGATTGGCACTAGCTCCCCTGTAGCTGCAGTGCTCTTTGTGTGGGTGTGAGTGACACAGCGGTGAATTGAGAGGGAAAGCAATTACAAAAAAAACCATTTTATTTTCTCATTATTTATATCTTAAAGAGTCATTAGTAAGTATTCATTACCATGTTTTCATTCCATGTTGAATAAAAGCCTGTATCTTCTTTGTAATTATACATTGTGTGTTAAATTAACAAACTCTCTTTGTCTTGCTCCCTTGTAGGTGATTTTTGCCCTAAACCAGACCCTTCTACAGCAGGAGAGCCTGCGTGCAGGCAGCCTGCAGGTACCCTACACCACGGAGGACCTCATCAAGCACTACAACTGTGGAGACCTCAACTCCATCATCTTCAACCATGATACCTCTCAAGTGAGTTATTTCTACTTATTTCAGCAAAACAGTGCTTCCAACCAACCCCGGGTTCAATCAATACTATGGAAGAAGTTGGACATGAAGGTCACTCCCCAACCATATGGTTGTCTACCAGTAGTTTTCTAGCGGACAGTCAAGGTGCGGCAATCGAGATGAAGATCAGCCATTGCAGGAAGTAGTTGGTGAATGGTCCTGCCGCAAGGGGACCACTGTTGTGCCAATTTGTGATTTAGCGTACTGAGAGCTGTATCCAACGGTGATCCGATAGGTGCTTGCTCGCACACTTGGTTAGGTCCAGGCCCCTTACTAATGGAGCCAAAGGGGCAAAATAGCATAATTGAAACACGTAGTGCAAATGGCATGACAAACGTTTGTTGTGTATTTTATTACAGTACAATTAGGCAACAGCTGAATGTTTGTGTGATACGGAGTAATGCAAGGGAACTAGAACAGAGGCAAAGTAAGTGGCGCTCAGAACATTCTAATGGTGAATGGACATTCAGAAAGACCAAATAATATAGCTTATTTTGGCGCTATACCTTGCCAATGACTTCCACAAAAGACTGTCGTAGTGCTTGTATAACATCCTGAAAAATGGCCCTGATTTTGTTAAAATCATACATTTTTAAAACTGAAGTCAATGGAGTAGTGGCCCCTCTGTCTTTAATTGCTAGGAGAGTTCTGGGACTGCAATCACACCGACTTCTTACATTGTGACCTCTTCTTTTTATGTTTTTTATGTTTTGATGTTCTTTAGCTGGTCTCTCTGCATTGTCCTTCTCCAGGTTCCCAACTTCAACAATGTCACCCTGCCCCTCAGTGAGCAGATCACTGCCCAGGAGATTGACAGCTACTTCAGGCAGGAGTTGATCTACAAGCGAAATGAAAGGATGGGTAGGAGGGTGAAGGCTCTGCTGGAGGAAAACCCAGACAAGAGCTTCTTCTTTGCTTTTGGAGCTGGTGAGTCCATTCGCTCTTTAAACACACGTTGCCGACAAGTGGCAAGTTCAGCTCTTTTAACACTGACTGGATCATTGTTTATATATCTCCAAAATTGCATTGTAATCAGTAATCAGACTGCACACCATGCATTCATTCCTTCCTTGCTTTCCTTTGAGTTCTGGTGAGGGTCAGTTTCTTATGTATATATATTCTTGAGCAGGAAGACCGGTATCGTGTTTTGGTTCTAAATGATTTTATATGATGTTTTCATGCATTGTGATCAAAATCAGTAGTGAACCAGTCTTACTACTTTCAAATATTCATAAGCACATACTTTCCCTGGAAACCTTAAGGTTAAACATTAAGACAATGTACAAATTCAGATGTCTTGTTACTACTGACAATTTGTTTTTGACTCAGCCGTATTACTTCCAAAGGCAAACAAATGCTGCACCACATGCAGAAACTGGAATGCCTACCTCATCCATCTCCTTCTTAATTGTCTCTGCTGTGTTTTTTCAATGCTCAGCATTATCAAATATTTTCAGGACATGATGCATAAGTTGAGCTTTTTAAGATCGTCTGAAATGGCAATGCAACAATGAGTTGAATATGATTAATCAACTCAATAAATGATGATTAAAGCTACTTAGAACAAATTATTGAAATTATTTTCATTGTGAACACTGCAATTGTTCATAACAGCAAGGGCTTAAGACCATCCATTTTTAAGTGAGGTAGGAAATTGTGGAAAAGGTTTAAATCTTGCTAAACTAGAAGCCTGCACTAATAAGCATGGAAGTCTTCTTTGGTCTTGTGTGATCCTTAAAGAAATAATCCTAGGTTTACGAGGAAAATCCAGCAATCCACTTATTGCCACATTGTCTGCTTCATTTAACTCAAAACTGGAAGCTGAGAACATTTCTTCCTTAAAAAAGGGCCATTGGACTTTAGAGAGTCTATACATGATGTTTGTGATAGACCTGAACCTTAGTTGCCAAATCCCACTTTAGAGAAAAGGCTCACTCCACACTCTCCCCAGCATGTGTAATCATGTGTATTACAGCTGCTAATAAAGTACTGCTGGAATCTAAAGTGCACTTCCCATAGGTGTGAAACTCAATCCCTCCATATGGATTACATCAACCCCCGAATCCCCAACCCCCCACGCCCAAAAAACCCCACCGACCAACCAGCATGATGGCGTTTATACCCATGTTGTTTGAAACAAGGTGAAAACATGAAGCCATTGGAAAGATACTTTTACAGTCTTCATTGGGATGCATCTTCGTAAAGTTAAGCAGCTAAGCCTTTCCTCTTTGCAGCTTCTCTTCCGGGGGATAAATGAGTGTCAGTAGTTCAGATCTGAAGCCTCTCCTTATCTATAACATCTGTGAGCGCATGCCGCCCGGACAATGCTTAGTGTAACTCCCTTTTAATGAAAAGTCTGGTAAGATAAGCCCACTGTCAGCAATGTTCATATGTTTAATTAAGTCATGGCAGTTGGGCTAAAATCAACAAAGAATCTGTGTGAAGCAGTGTAACGACTAGGGCTTGCACCACAGGAGGTGATGAAGCACCTCATGCAGAAGAGATCTAATTAGGAGTTAAAACAAGTGACACAAATGCTAAAACAAAAATGCCTTTTTTATGTTGTGTTCCCAGTACAATAAGCACATGCTGCTCATGAAAAGTAGTATGGGTTTTACAGTAAGGCTAACAAAATTGGGAGAATTCAAGCTTCTTGAAGTTGTGTATCAAATCAAGTCAACTATGCTGTTGTTTCTATACAGTGTAAGTGTAGTATAAACATGCAGGTTGTACTGTGTGGGTGTAGTCTCAACCTTAGACACTCTATCTCTAGAGAGTCTGGAAATAAACGTTACAGCTTGTCAGGGAAAACATTTCCTGCAGTCTGATTCTGCCAAAAATTCCACAATCTAATTTGTTCTACCAAGTTTTAGCCAGCGTTTACCAGTGTTGAGTTTGGTGGTAAGCCTCCTCCTTTTTCTCACCCCTTCCCCTGGCTTGTACTTGCTCTTCCTCCACAACGTATTGTTTTCCCCCTACACTTGGTACTGCTAGCAACAGTAGATCATAAATATGGACTATTTCAAAGATTTTTTGCCGTGTTCTTTACATCCCTTCTGTAACCAATGCCTTTAAAAAAAAAATCTTGATTCGAATGGAGACACTTGCCTGCCTGGGGACAGGATACGGGAAAAGTTTGATATATTGCTATGGCCTATTGCATGCAGTTTTAGTTTAGTATACAAGTATATTAGTTTATTTCACATAGCTAATGAATAAGAACTTAGCGTTACGTTTTTGCACAGTAACTAGCTAATACAAATGCATTGCTCCCCTCTTAAGAGTGAGATAATAGCTAGCTGGCTGGTTAGCTAGTCGGCTAGTTAGCTAATGTAAACTGGCCAAGTAAGTTTAGCTAGCTGCAACTGCAACTACTGGTATGTAGCTAGTTATTGTTTCAGACACATATATTACTAGCTACCTAGTTTTTATATATATTTTGACATAATATTGAACATTAGGTTTGCTGATAGCTAGCTTCACAGGCAGGTCACACAAATTGTGATTGAATCGTGACCTACAATTGGAGCCCCACCTACACGACTTGTCAGAAAACGTAACTGACCATTGCTTAATTAGTAAAACACATCCCAAGAATTTGGGCAGATTTATCTAACATAGAGTGTGAACCAGGTCAGGTTCAATGCCGTAAGGATATGAATTTGGAGAGAGTGTCACAAATCTCCTTCGTCCAGTGACCTTAGGGTATTGACATGTTGTAATGCATCATGGGCAGGTCTATAGCCATACTGGTGAATAAAGTTTAACACTATTGTTTCGAGGGGAAATGAAATGGCTCTTGGAAGTCAAATGGAAACCTGGGTTGAGATATAATATGGTGTGGAAAAAATGATGGACCTCTGTAAAAATATATTGGAACTCAATAAGCATGCGTGGACCAAACGTGTTTTCTGGGGTACAGAAAAACATGCACATCTGTTGATAACTTAAGCTTGGGGGAGAGAGTGAACTAAACCGATGGAAATGATTTTCATTGTTTTGCTCGATGTCATTGGTACATAGAAAGATGACTTTGGTATTTCTTTGGAGGAAGAATATTTGACATTCATTTCCAACCACTACAAAGATAGCTGTGTAAGTTCATCTCAGTTTCAAGAATGTCTTTGCTTTGACACTGGTTTCACTATAGAGAAATCTCCCAGAATCAGAAGAAAATACATTATATTGGATATCTCCAAAGCTTGTTTATCAGGGTATATTTGACCTGTGAACACCTTGTATGGGCACAGTCTACTACAACATGGCAAACCAGATGGTGGAAATGCACCCACTGTTCCTCAACGGTTTGTTTGATTGCTTTATTAGATATAATATTTATGAATTATGCAGCATTATGGGCTTGCGCAGGTGATCCTTGTGTAATATTTGATTGACAGCCAAGTCAAAGTGCTGATGCATCTCCAGCTCATGTTACAGAGCTTCATAAGGCTCACATATGTCTCATCCACGTAAAAGATGATTCATCATTTGCTGTGTATATGCGTGCCAGGATTTTTATTCCTTGTCACGCAGTATTGTGCTGATGGGACCTGTGGCAGATTATGGATGTGTTGTGTACAGATTATTGCGGACTATGAGTGGCAGATTATACATGTGTTGTGCACAACAATCAGACAGTCTTTACTCTGCACATGACAGTGATGCTCCTGACCAATTACAGTAAAGCTTTCCATAGATATTTACCTATGTGTGATCTACACAATGAAAATAAATATGCATGAAGACTGTAAAAATACATTAGGATGAATGTCAATGTTTCCAGTGTGTCAATGCATAATAATGCATGGGATCCATAGAGAAATGTGCATTTTCAAACGTTTGACAAACTAGTGTTGCGTTATACAGTAATATTATTAGAAATAATACAACCGTTTTGCTCTCATAATGTATACTTTTGGTCACAATTGAGCTACAAGCAGGTTGTGTAGTTTTCTGTAAACATATATTTGTGTGTATGGCTGGTCTGGGACAGTCACAAATTCATTCGTACTCTAAGAACATGTGTAGCTAAGAACAAATTAATAAATGACAAAATGTTCCTCAGATTGATTGCACACACGCTTTGCTCACAGATCTGTAATTCTGTACTGTTCGTGAATGAGGCCCAATGTTGATTGAATCCAGGCCACTGTTTCTATGGATGGCCTACAGTAACATGGTTAAAAAAATCTGTTTTGTTGCTTCTCCTTTCAGTAGTTGAAAAATCCACTTTGGAGCGTACTCATTTTCCCCCAGCTGACTTTTATATAGAATGTATTGAAGTCAAGCCTTCAGACTTCAAATTACCTGCACTTAATTTGATATGTTGAATGTCCTTTCTTTGATCACATTCGCTTAGTGATAAAGGTACCACAGCATGCATTGAGAGGTATTGATGGATATCCCTGTCTGAAGCCTTTTTTTAATGCGCTGTTAAAGTTAATGTCATCGGGTACAAACAGACAAAATAATTCCTTTAAGCAGCATGCGTGAAGTAACCAGATGGGCATGTACTTGGCACAGAATTAAATTGACTCGCTTTAATGCCTTACCTCCATCGCCTGGTCTTAGTGTTTAAAGGGCACAGCCGTTTACCTTAAAATGATCATTTAACTTGTAAATCTAATAAGTCCTTGGAACTGAAGTATAAGCATTGCAAAATTGGCGTCAAGGAAGGTGTTTAGCTGGATGTACCAAGTCAGTGGCCCGTACTGTTCTGATTAACAAATGCAGCCAAACGCATTATGGCTCTAGGTGGGGAAATTGTAGCAAGGCCTATTCATATTTGCGGTTATGTAGCTGTTTGCTTTGCAATAGTAGGAGGGACGTTTAACTGAATTCCAAATGGTTAAGAAGCAGACATTAAAATAGCAGTCCCATAATTGCACATAAGCCCCTTCTAGGGAAGTTCTGAAGTTGTGTTATTGAAATGGACATTGAATTGTAGACTTTGAGAGTTGTGTGCATTCACTTTTGTAAGCAAATCCATATGCTACTTTGGATCTAGTCAGTTGGTGGATTTGATTTGTAAAGTCCTCAGTTACCATTTGGACTGTTTCCATTTCCATTTCCATTCTGGAATCTGAATATGGGATAGCTACATTCCTGCTCAGAACAGGTTAATTAGTGGGTGATATTGTCCTTATTAGTGTTGGACGTATCAGAGGAAATTAGGTGACATTTCTTACCCCGCCTGCCTGCTTTGAGCTCTTAGTACAGAGGTTATTCATTTCTGATCAGGTGTTAATGTGCTAAATCAGTAAAGGACTGCAGAAGCCTCTCCTAACACATGAATCATCTAATTTGGTCTGCACATAAAGCCATACAGGCCAGTGTAATCTCTCACAAGTCAGATCTCTGGCCTGATTGTGCGTCACCTCTCTTGTTCTATTCAGTTGAGATTTTTGTCAGTACTTTTTCCTTCGAGGCCTTATAAAATCACTTTTCTTAATTGTTTTAGTGCATTTTTACAACTTTTACCTCATGTCTTTTTAGCAGACTTAACCAGAACAAGACAGGTCCCATTTCTCTGAGGACTCAAAGAGGCAAGGCGTTAGCAGAGGGCTTCACAGTCTAGTGAGCTTAGTGACTACAGGAAGTCCCTGAGTGAAAACAGAGACAGACTAATAGGTCTGCCAAACTCCTTGCTCTGGTTGTCTAACAAGGAGTACATTTCACGACGCGACCCTGTTGGTTTTTACAAGGACTCTGTCCACCAAGGTGAGTGAAACCGATCTGCCTGGTCACCCAGGAGCACCACTCTCAGATTCCGGCAAGGTTAGCCCTGTGCCGTGAGGCCCGCATTGGGCCGCCACGGAAGGGTAACATGTTGTAATTATTCCCCCGAGGGGTGAGAAGTGAGAGACAGCGTGGGCCCACAATAGATGCCTTTATGGCAGGATCCTTGCAGACTCTGTAACTTCAGTTGCGAGGGCATGCTCATCAACCCTTGTCTCCTGTCTTCGTAGCCTCTGATGCAGAAATCAAGGAGAAGGCACTGAACCCTGTCCACATTCGCACAAAAAAGCCCTTTTCCTTTACTCGACTGCAGTCCAGGCCGACTGAAAGCCAATCCCCCCTTTGTTACTGCCATAAACCACTGATTTCAGAATCCCCCCTATTTAACTAGGGCTTCTGGGGCAACAGGGTACATTGAACCACACATCATTGTTATAAGTCAAGTCATGAATGATGGACATTATGCTTTGGTCACCATAAATCTTTCATACAGTCATACAGTAACTATGGTAATGAGCTCTTCCAAAGTCTTTGGATTTAAAATATTTTTTTGTTACAGTGAACCAGCCTCCAATCCTGTCCAAGAAGGGCACAGGCTTACGCTGTAGCCCAGCATCACAAGACCTGATTCAACTAATCAAGGTCTTGATTGAAGGTCATGATTAGTTGATGAATTGAATCTGGTGTTTTAGTGAAGGGCTTCAACAAAAGCCGGCTCTTCTCTGATGTGATTGGAGACCCCTCCGGTTACCCCTTTCTACCGATAGAAAATTACGATAACTAAAAAATATGAATAATTCTCAGACTATGATTTTATTTAAATCTATCTGCAAGAACTCACATTTATATTTTGTGTTTTGTACTCTCTTAATCTTGAAGTCGGGAGAGCATCTTCTTTCATCGGGAGAGATCTGCACCCAGGAGAGATCTTTGCAAGCAAGATTCCCTCCCAACTAGAATAGAGATGTGCTGCCGTTTTTGCCAGACTGTCATGTGGAAGCTGAATTTGTGGTGTGAACAGAAGTGGTGCGTGGTGCACAATTTGGCATCCAGAGGTTTGTGCATCTTGGAGCTGCTTTTCACTTGGAACTGTACTGCATGTTCCGATGACTGAGGGAGGCAGCCAAAACCTAGCTATAACTTTAACTATGATTTATCTCCTTCAGTCACTCTCTCCTTCTGTTCCTTGCGCACACACACCAACACTCTCAAGCTCATACTTATGCCTTAGCAATGTGAAGAATGTGCTCTCCGTGAGCGTGGTGTGGAACAGTGATTAAAGTAGAGGAGCAGGAGCCAGCCATGGTTGAATTTGGAGTCCCAGTGTAGCCACAGTTATCGAGTGGCTTTCCTTCAGACTGTGTTACCAGCTTCTGGCTCCATCATGGCTGGCGGATGGAAAAGCAGTGAGGTTGAAAGATAGATCTGTGTTGTCGCTGGAGCAAAAAATGATTGGGAACCAGTGTAGCTGTTAAAAATCAGTGTGTCTGACTGGGACAGGGGGGACTATTCACTCTGTAGGCTTTTTGGTGACAAGCGCTTGACTCTGTGCGGGCGCTAACACCATCATGACTCAGTGGCCTGTGAAATGCATACATCTAAGGGCATTGGAAGGACTAAGGCAACATTGTACATTTACATTTTAGGCATTTAACAGACACTCTTATCCAGAACGGCTTACAAATTGGTGATTGCAGTGCTAGTTTTACAGTTACTTAAGTAAAATGAAAAATTAGCTAATATCAATATGTCACTAGTTATTCAGACAGTTTCCTCATGTACATCACACCAGTTCTATAAAATACAACTTTACAACAGCATTTGTAAAAGTATAGTCCACACAAAGAACTTGGAAAAGTACAAATCCCTTAAAAAGTATGTTTAAAAGTATATGTAACACAAGTATATGTTAATTGTAGTGCGTTACAATCCACCTCTCCCACCTACTGGCACTGTCCTTTCCTTCTTTATCTTACCATCATGCCAAAAACTGTAATCAGCATGACTGGTTATCTCGCTTGCTAACAATATTTTGACTTTATGAAATGTACTTTTTGTTTTAGTGTAGCTTGTTCCAAAATAATCCAGGTGAGTGAGCTATCACTTTTTCACTAAGCTATGTGCCAGTGCACAACATGTGCCATACAAACGAAAAGATTCGGCAATCGATGACTTGCACAAAAATGAAGGATCTTATCACTATATGATCCACAACCTTTTGTTGTAGATAACTGAAAACATGCATTTGTCAATACAAATTACCATAAGTGAGTTCAAGCCATCAGAAGCTCAAAAGACCTCTGGTCATTTTATGCTTCTCCCATTACCTGCTGATCTCAAATGCTCTTCTCTAATAGAAGACCACACTGATCTGGGGTCATTGACAATGGGCATAATGTATCTAGATCCACTAATGCCTTTCTGCTTGATGGATAAACCCCATGCCTTAGATGTTTTTTAACACAGACACACAGGTAAGACCTACAAATTACAGATACTATATTATAAGTAGTAGTACACTGATAATTATATCAGTCCATTCACTTATTTGGGCATGGACTGGACCATTACTGCAACTTATATTAAGACTTGTGTATGCCAAAAAGGTCAAGGCTACCATGCCAAATAAAACAATGGATTCATAAGTGATTTTATGTTTTGAAGGAAGTTCATGTAAATTCTGTCTCGATTATGTTAGTCATTACATTTATTAATTCAGATATTTAGTTACAGTGAACTCCAAAAGTATTTAGACAGTGATACATTTTTGCTTTGGCTCTGTGTTCCAGCACTTTGGATTTGATTATTTTAATTATACAATGACTATGCAGACTGTTAATTTCAGGGTATTTTCATCCATATCGGAAGAGCTGTTTAGAAATGACATGTTATGTACATGGTCTCCACCAATTTAATGGTACCACAACTATTTGGACAATTTGCTTCACAACTGATTCTTATTAGGGATGTGTTTGTGTGTGTGTGTTTGCATCGCTAGTGCATGCAAAAGAGAGCTGCACATGTCTAGTTTTGATTCTTGGCTTTGCTTTTGCCTTTGGAGTCTGTTGCCTGTGTCTGAAGACCCTGAAGATCAAAGAAGTATCAGTATATATCAAATAAAGCTGGCCATAATGAGGCCGAATAACGAGAATAAATTGATCAGAGACATAGCCACATCATTAGGAAGAAAGAAAGCGCTGGTGAGCTCAGCAATGGTAAACAACCTGGTAGATCCTGGAAGACCACTATAGTGGATGACCAAAGAACACTTTCAATTATGAGGAAAAACCCCCTAACAACAGTGGAACAGATCAGGAACACTCTTCAGGATGTTCGCCTATATGTGTCAAAGACTACTATGCACAGAAAACTACACCAGCAAAACCTCAGAGAGTAAACTACAAGTACACTGGTAAGCATCAAGAACAGAACAGCCAGGTTGCAGTTTGAGAGAAAAAAAGTGCCTGACAGAGCCTGTAGAGTTCTGGAACAAAATGTTATGGACAGATGAGATGAAGATGAATCTGTACCATGGTGATGGAAAGAGGAAAGTGTGGAGAAAAAAGGAACTGCCCATGATCCAAAGCATACCACCTCGTCTGTGAAACATGGGGGAGGTGGTGTTATGGCTTGGGCATGTATGGCTGCCATTGGAAATGTCTCACTTATCTCACAATGGCTCAGCAGCAGCCGGATGAATTCTGAAGTGTATAGAAACATGTTGTGTTCTCAGATACAACCAAATGCCTCCAAATTCATTGGACAGCACTTCATCATGCAGCAGGACAATGACCCCAAACACCATAGCAATGAAGGAGGTCTTCAGGGCTGAAAAGTGGACAATTCTTGACCGGCCAAGTCCTGAATCTAATTGAGCATGCATTTCACAAGACTGAAGGAAAAAAAACAAAAAAAAACAAGCAGGAACTGAAGATGGCTGCAGTACAGGCTTGGCTGAGAATCACCAGGTCTGGTAATGTCTATGGGTCAAAGACGTCAGGCAGTCACTGCATGCAAAGGATATGCGACCAAGTACTAAAAATTACTACGTTATTGCACATTATGTTAATCTGTCCAAATACATTTGTTAGCCAAACACGGGGGAGGGGACTATGTACAAAATGTGCTTTCTAAACGGTTCACCCAATATGGATGAAAGTATCCTCAAATTAAAACTGTCAGTCTGCGCTTTAACCACATTGTCATTGTATTATTTCAAATCCCCAAAGTGCTGGAATTCAGAGCCAAACAATGTATCGCTGTCCAAATGCTTTGGAGTTCACTGTTGTGAATGCTGTGGAAACTCTTTCTTTTGCAACCGATTTCATGCACCGCAGTGTTTTTTAGATGAAATATTTACAAATGCATCATGGCATTATTCTCAACATTGATTCTTCAGTAGTATGCAGCCAATTTTTTGAATTGAATGATAACGTGATTATTCAGTATATTTTCAAAAGGGAACACTTTATTCTTTAGAAGTGTCAGAGTTTGAATGTTATAAGGATAATGCTGGCGTTTAAAAACTATTTCTTGAGAGCATATGGAAGTGCTTATTACTTTTTTTCAAAATTGCAGTTCATTATTCAATACAGACAAAAATATTCAATCCAGGCAGGTTACAGTCGGTATCCATGGGCACATTAATTTCATTAATAATGCCATGCCAAAAAAACTCTTTAAATGAAAAAGCGCAAAATTATTATGCATTATCAAGCCATGCATTTCTGCCAAATTGAAACCCTCTCCAGGTCCAGTATTCTGAGAGGCAGTCTTGTATTTCTGCAGCTACTCTGCATGTCTCATGTTATCCAGTTAAAACCACATATTCAAATCTGTGGCTAAGTAATTGCAACTGTAGCTGTCAGACTCTGTGTTTATTTTAAATGTTTTACTGTTTTCACAGACAATTATTATTATTTTTTAAAATTTAAACTTGTAAGAGTTGCTAAGTGAGAGCTTCACGGAGCTGTGGCCGGAGAGAAAACTGTAGTGTATTCTTCAGATCAAGAGCACGTACCTTGAAATGGCTGGGCATGAGTGTGGAACCGTGATCTGCTCAATCCATCACATGACTCCCACTGTGTTGTAGGTCATTTACCCTGGTCCTAAGGACCAGTTAAAACTCTCAAGCTCTCTCACTGAACCTATATTTTATATTTTTTAAATTACCATCTAATTGTACCTCACAAAATGTCAGCTAGTTAAGAAAAAGAAAAAAAATCGAACAAGAACAATGTAGAAGCTAGGTTTTCAAAAAGCCCTTGAACTCACGAAAAATATTATTTACAACTGTTTTGTGGTCACTTGTCTCATAAATCGAATACAGATGTCAAAACAGAAGAAAAACATTTTGTATTGAATTTTTTTGGACTTGGCCCCAACTAAAATGGCACTAAAATGGTTGTGGGGGCTCTGCACTCACCCAGTATTGGTTGTAAATGGCAGAACACACTTAAGGCTGTTTGAACTTGTCTCAGTCCACACCAGCTTGTGTTTAACAAGTTTAGGTGTAGTCTGTCTCCTGGATTTATCGCCTTGTAAATGACCATGAAGCTGTTTACAAGACTGGACTCCGATAGCATTTCCACAGTAACGGTCAGATAAGAGAAGCCAGTAAAACAACGGGTGCGAGCTACCACTACACTTTTAACAAGGGTTGCTTGACTTACTCAAGTGCATTATAAGCTCAAAGAACTCTCCTGATTGGTGGAAAATGGGATGCCTGTCATGTTGGAATCGGCTGTATTCTACAATTGCAGACTTTTAAAAAAACAATACAAATATCAGCGGGTCCTACAACTGAAATACGGAGTGTGTGAAGATAAAATACTTGCAGAAGAAAACTCTTTTGTGCAAAGAAATTGTAGGTCATTCATAATTTATTGATATTTCATGAACAGGTAGCTTTTTTACATTTGTAAGTTTTCATTATGTTTGCAAATTGTGTTTTTACACATACACATTGTATGTTTACTTTTGCAAGTTTAATCTATATTTGCAAATCATTGTTTTGTACAGACAAATAAGACATGCTGAATCCTCATTTGTGTGATTTGTGGGTTTGTAGTGAAACCAGTCACAAATGTATTCTCCTATTAAAGGTTTTCCATACTGATTAACTTCATTAAACACTATTATTTTTGTTTGTAGAAAGAGAAATGTTCAATTGGAAGATTATAACAAAGGAAGAGTTTGACAATGCTGACAGTGATTATTATGATGTTTTATCCTTTGAATAAAATGTTTTGATTTATTAGGAGACCATATCATACCAGGTACCTCTGTACCGTAGAACGTATCGTGTAATAAGTTTTTATGTATCGTCTCACCCCTGTTCGTCCGTAAAGGTATTTATCTTATGGTCTTTAGATCAAATGTTAAAATGGGACTCCTTTCAATGCTGGGAAAATGTCATTTTAAATATCTAAAGCCCTTTGCATTCTGACCCAACCTCTCCCAACTATAATTAATGCTGGCATCAGGACAGTGTGCCTTGGTGGTCTGTGCCCTGTAAATAGATGTTTTGCTTTGATAAAGTGTGACCTTACTTCCTAGCCAAATCATGAGCAACTCAATACCAAGAGGTAAATAACCAGTGCAAGGTCAGGAGGGTGTACTAAATACCACACTTTGTGGAATATGCAGATATGTTGACTGTATTACTGTATTAAGAAATGTAGCTAGCCGTGGTCTAGTGGTTTCAACGTCCGACGCTGGCCACGGAGACCGGTGTTTGATTCCCCGGTCCGCGTCAGAGTCGACTCTGGCCGGGAGTGCCACCGGGGGGCAGCAATTGGCTGTCTGCCCCAGGGAGGGGGGAGGGAAGCCGACACTGTTCGCTGCGCACAGGAGTGGCTCTGGGGTGCCGAGTTACGGTCAACAGCATGACGAGTGGAGGAGACGATGCTTCACCTTTGTCACTGCCGGTCACAGGGCTACAGCAGCAAACTACGAGGGAGGGATTGACCTAAGAATAGCAGTAATTGACTACCAAATTGGGAGAAAAACAGGATAAAATCTGAAAACGATATTTTTTTTTTTTAAGAAATGTAGCTAGCTACATCACCACTTCCAAATAGGGTGTCTAGAGCTACTATTTCACCTCTCTGTTACCTTGCTAGCTTATTGTCTGTCGGGAGCTTGAATACAATGTGGGGTCGCATGGCATCAACGCACAGTTGTCCTGGAAATTTTTTAAGCTGTTAATTACGTTATTTACATCACAATGACAATGTCAATATTTTGTTACCTTTTACACGAGGAAGACAGTAATCAATGTGTGCAATGTGTGATCTTTGTGTTGTTCCCGGAATTAGAGGTATAAATGCATTATGGGAGATTGTTGTTCCAGTAAGCTGAACAAGAAATAAGAGAGACAAATGTCTTGTTCATTTTAGCTTGAATAATACTTCTATCTTAAAAAAGTGGTGGTGTTTTGAACCTCTGAACGGGATGGCATTGGCATCAGTTAAATTAGTGCTCTATATTGCTGTCTAGATGCTGATTACAGAGGTGTTTGAGAAACCATAGACATCATTCTGTGCAATATGTTAATTTAACAAAATATCTGTCTGACAATTATTCTGTGCAGAAACTGCATCTCTGTTACTGGTTGGGAGGATAAGGCTTCCAAAAATTGCTCAAAACTATTCCAAATCACCAACATCTGCCTGTTAGTAATGAGGTCGATCTGCAAGGGGCTGATGAATTGTGTGGCTAAAATGTATGTCTACAGAAAGTAGCTTTATCTGATTTATTGTCACCTAATTTGCTGTAATGTATTTAGTTTGACTGATTGTATTTCCGTACATTAAATTAAAGAGCCCCAAATCATGCACACAATATGTGCCCTTGGTTAATTGGAAATGAAACCTTTTCTTTTGTAGAATTCAATCTTGCTCTGAAACTTGGATTTTAATAACAGTTTGTTTATGCACAGCTCATAGGTTTTTACCACTGGAGTAATAATGTACCTGTCTGGAAAAGGTACCTTGGGCACTTCTCTGAAAAAAAATGTCCCTTATATTTCTAACGTAAGACCCATACCAAATTGGAGCTTGAAATGAACTTTCCAACCAAACATTTTCCCTGCATTTTACTTTTTTCCATGGAACAAGCTTAGATGCATTTAATAGCACTCTAAATTAATTGAGGGAATTTGGGGTAGGAACCAGTGGTTGTGTGTCACTGTAGGAAATTAAATCATTCTCATTTGACATTGGAAGGAAAGTCATTCTTCCGTTTCCTCTTTTTTTCTATATGGAGCAGTTTTTCTATCATTGGTTTTAATGGACTCATTTTAGTGATAGTATATTTAATAATAAGTCCAGGTAGCCTCTCTGAAAAGGAGCAGGCAAGGCCCTGTTTGTTTTTGGATATTGTAACCCCACACCCTCAGATAGTCTGCAGGACTCCAGATAAAAGATGTCGGTCAGTCTGAATAAAGTTGGGGGATTACGGACTGCTGTTGGTGCCTCCAAGACGTCAGCTTTTGAATAGCAGTACAGGCCCCATGCAGGGACAGACTATGTACTAGCTTACTTCTTATTAACACCCCTCGGTGCAAGGCAATAACAGGTAGTCTGGAACCATACTGGGTTTATGCCCATCTTGGAGAAATAATGGGATCACCGAAGGAGGAATTTGGGGATCATGTATTAGAATATATATTGTATTAGTTACTGTGCAGCAAAAATATTATTTAATTTTTTTAACTTAGCATTTCTGCCAGGAGGTAAAATAACAGCAACAATGTTTTTAAAGATCATTTTAAACTGCAAAATGTGTATATTTTGGCCATTTGAAAACATTAACTTCCTTAAGACAGACATTATGTAATTCTCTTTATTTTGAGGCGTATATGTTGACATAAACTTATACAAGAAGAGGGCCAGAGGGCTGTTTTTATTAACGATGTTGTCCAGTGGCTAATTATAAGGAATGTTCACTATAGCTTGCTTGTTACACCTTAGTACATTATATAGAGCAGTTTATGTATTAACTTTAGGCATAGTGAGTGAATTATCATCTTGAAATAAATAAATGATGTACATAACAACAACAACAATAATAATAATAATAGTAATGCATTTCTGGGTTAAATACAACAAATATGTAATAACTACACATATGATATGTTTATATTACTATGGATATTTGCACAAAATAAAAAGGTAAATTTTCAGCTGTTGAAAAAAACCGTCTACCTATCCCTTACAGATAATTTCATTACTGTTGTCTGAGTTGATTTCAGAACATTTCCTGTCTATTGCCTTACTGGAGTTTCCTCCCAATGGGGTCTTGATTAGATTATATACAGTATATATTCAAAATGGCACACTCCTTGGAATTTGTCAGTAAGATAACATTGCCATATCACGTGTTCAAAGAAAATCACTGGTGTTTTAACAGTCATAGCACTACCTTCAGTATTTCACAATAACTTCTAATTGGGACTTCTCAGTGATTAGAGGTCGTTTTTTTAATGTTAACGTTTTAGTTTGGCATTCAAGCAGCAATTCTGGGACTATATTTTAATGTTCTTGACTTTTCACAACTTAAAATTTTTTGCATGGTGCACAAAAACACCTTTGCATGGTGATATATCATAGCCTGTAACTATACTGTTCAGTTTCAAGGTTGTGTGTATTACACCAAAATATGTGTAATACCTCTGCACAACCAAGATGTTGGTCTGTCCTCAACTTCAGTCCCTTATTTAAGCTTTGGTTGGCAGTGTAAAAGAGTGTAAAATTGTAAGTATACAGTTATCTGCCACTTCCTAAGAGCCGACCCAGCCACAAGTTCTCATAGTTTTCCATTTATTTCAACTAGCTTTATACTCTTTGGTTTCTGACAGATTTTCTTCTTGGTCATTCTTTGGCAAACCTAATTGTATTTATGGTAAACAACTCTATCCATTCTTTTGCAACAAGATGAAAATACTCTGTATGAAAATATATTAATTTTATATACATATCAAATATAGTTGTGGAAACCATTGTAAACTTGCTAATTTCATTAAGCTTGCTGGCTAACTGCTCTATACAATGCTACAAATGTCTCGCTGGTCAGCTAGATGTGTCGGATAGTAACCCAAAAATGCTTTATATTTGTATAAATTTTAATTCCTGAATTACTAGAGTTGTTTGGCTTTCTTGGTGATTTCAGGAAAAGCACAGGTATTTGGAGCCCTCTCCAGGGTGTGCTTATGCTTTTCTGGTCTCATCTCTTTTCATTCATTGTCTGGATTTTTACACATTTTTCCCTCCTTTGCACAATCGTAGTTATAGGCATGTTCCATTGCTCCATTGTCCTCCGTATGCACATCTTCCAAAAAACATTTATGTTTTGTCCATATACAGTACCAGTCAAAAGTTTGAGTACACCTTCCATCTGGATTACGGCTAATCGAGCACTCCTTCATTCTTCAGCAAGATAACGACCTGAAACACACCTTGAATTTGTGCGAGAAATATCTGGTGAAGGAGGAAGGTGAAGGACAACTCAAACTGTGTCCAGACCTCAATCCCATATAACTTGTATGGGACAACCTGGACAGAAGAGTCAAAGCAAAGCAACCCACAAGTGTCTCCAGGAGAGCTGGGAAGACATGTCGGGTGATTTCTTGCTGAAACGTATTAACCAAATGTTTGTGAGGCTGTTATCACGGCAAAGGGTGGCTATTTTGAGGAATCCAAGATGAAATTTTCAATCAAATTTAGTTGAACATTTCTTTGATGTTCATTTTGTTTATTGTTACATGTGTTTTTTGTCATTTTCAAGTATTTACAGAAACGTATACAGTGTAAAGCATTGTCAATTATGAGATACCTAGAACCTAGTTTCCAGCAGGTGTACTCAAACCTTTGACTGGTACTGTATGTTAATTGAATGCATTGATGGATTTATATATTTGTTCTATCCCCAGTGCCCTGGAGTGAGTTATGGCTTCTTAGATTTTTATCTCAGCAGTGAAAATGATAATTGGGTAATTGGTAAATAATTTGTAATTTTACCATTACAAATGATGTATTCTTGTAATTGGTCAATAATTGTAATATTTTGTCATTTGTGAGTAGGACCATGAAATAAGGTCCATTGACTAGGCATTATATCACATGAAGAAGTATGTTATGGAAATTCTTGTTAAATACCAAGTGGAAAAAATTCTGTGAGAATGATCTCATCTTATGCATTGATACACTAAAATCTTGTCTTTGGAAATGTCTGCAATTTCATTGCCATGAGACTCTCTACACTGAACAGTAGTAAGATTAAATATGCTTTCATTCTGCAGTTTTTACAGCTTCTTGACGAAGCTAGTTACTTAGTGCCGAAAGGCAGACTTTAGTTTGAAAGCTTGCCTGTGTAAAGTCTATGTGGTCCTTGTGAGGGTTTATATTTTAAACCTGATCCTTCTCGGCAGAGTATTTTCAGACCTTCTCCATATCACAGTTTGGCATCTCAAGACTTAAAATTCCTCTATTGTTTGATATCCATTTTTTCCCCATTCCATTATCCCATTGAATTCAAATCAAGGCTTTTTATCACACTGTATGTCTCTTTAGTGATGGTAAAAGATTGTTGAGATAGATGCGATCATATGACCTGTATGAACCGGCACATACCTCACTGCTACCTTTCATGACGGCTGGGAGAACAGCAGAGGGGAACGTTTCAGGAGATTTGAACGTTTTCCCTTTTAAAATTTTGGAATAGGGCCCCCTTTTGCATGAATGAACTCTTTTCTCTCGTACTTGTCATTTTGAAGTCCCGCGTATAGGCTACAGATTTTTCTGGCACTCAATGCAATCAGCACATCAGTCAATGGGCCGATAAACTATCAGAGTGTGCAAACGAGTAAAGACGAAACGTCGATGTGCTCGAAAGTCTCACAGCATGCACCCCCAGTGCATTTAGTGTGTTTGTGTTGGACAACTTTTTTAAGTATAGCTCTTTTTTTTATATTCAAATTGTTTGCTAGGTGTTAATTTAGCCTAGCAAACTAGAGCCTATGTAGGACTACAAGAATAACTAATCCAAGATCTATACGTTTAATACATACGGTGCCCCTTTAAAGTCGACACCCTGTCTCAAAAATATCACCTTTTTTTGCCTTGTTGCCTGTTCAGAAATTTTGAGAAACGTTTTTTCTACTTGGAATTTGTAGGGTAAAATAAAGGTAGAAAAAGTGATTTAATATGTTTTAATTTCAGGCAACAAAAGGTGACCATTTTTAGACGGGGTGTAGGAGCACTGTTTGTTTCATAATAAATAATATTTTATTTTCACATCACAAACTAATATATGTAATATTTGAAACACTATATCATTGTATAGCCATTTTCTATACTCTTAAACTGAAACTGTATTGAATGTTTTTGCTTTTGCAATATCAGCATCCATAAGGTTAAAGAAGACAGAGGGTCAAAGTGTTCATATGTTCAACTGATAAATCTAGAATTACATAACTATATTTTATAGATATTTGTATTGCCAGCATGTGAATTCACAATTCACATTATACATTCTGGCCTATATTATTTTTTTAGTTAAAGCTTAATATTTATTTAAACCAGACTCCAGCATAATTCTTAATACTTCTAGCTGGATCAACCATACTTTGGATTTTTTTTTTAAACACACACACAATTCATGAAGAATTCTGTTCTGGTGTGTTATAGTTTCAACCTATCTCTAGAGCATCTGTAAGGGGATGTTACAGCTTGTGAGGTTGATTTCCGCTTAACATCCCACAATCTGATTCTGATCTGGTTCTAGCCAGTTTTAGCCACTGTTATGTCACAGGTTAATGGTTGAGTTGAGTTCAATTCAATCAGCGTCTCCAGCTGGAACACCTCTCGCATGAGATCGTGATTCGTCAGAAGATGTAACTGACCATTGGCTTACCAGCAAAGTACATCCCAAGAAGCTGGGTGGAATTATCTCACCCCAGAGTGTCAATCTGCTCAGGTTCATAGTACTACAAGGTTATGAGCCTGACAAGTGAAGCCAGGTGTGTTAAAATAGTATTGTTGTGTCCTTGCTGATGATCCACTCAAGAAAGGAACTCAATAATCATGAAATTGTATGCATCATTCAACAATATGATGTTCCATGTTTCCTGTCTGTTTGACTCTGATCTAGTTAACTAGCACAGGCGCATTAATTTTGTTTTGCACTTGGTCTTTTGAGTTTTAAAGCTGCCTAACACCAAATGACATTGAAACAGCTCATTGATTTCTGCAATGAGTCATTACTGAAGGAAATATGATCTCTATATGTGCCTTATCAAAATAAGCCTGAAAAATAAGACTTATTTGCCAAACTCAGTGTTTGCAAATGGGAGTAACTTTATGCAGTAGAAGTGAATTTGTTAGGTTAACAAAATGTTAGCAAATCCAAGGCCTTCATTTTGTAAGTTCCAGGGGTATAATTACTATATAAATCTATATATACTATACGGTATATTACTATGTAATTATACTATATAATAAATATAATTCTTTACTTTCACACATCAGTTCACTTTTAAAAAATTGAAAGTAAATGCAGTGTTAGATTAAACCAGACAAAACCCATGGCTGAAAGTTTTATGATAACCATTTGATTATAACTGCTCAAGTTTTATACAAATATAATTCTAACATTGCTTTAAAACCCCTATTCGTCGTATTTTAACATGGTTTTGTTATTTTTGTGTACGTACTCTGGTGAGTGGATGGATATGCATGGCTCATGCGAGATCAATCTACCATGCTTGCTTGGCGTGACAATGGGTGTGGAAGCTGTACAGCTGCCCCACGGATTCAAAGGTTGTTTGCATTCATTGAATAACTTGTTTTGGTGGTACTGTTCATCCATGCTTGAGTCAGAATTATACCCTGTCCCTTGCAACCCCTGTGGTTCCAGTCACTCCTGCAAACTCCTGATAAGCCTCTTATGAACACCTCTCATTCAAACTGTTGTCCTTCCTTTTCACAGCCTTTCCTGTTTTTGTCTCGTGAAAGCCTTTTTAAGTATCCCGGGACAATACTTAGTTGACAGGGCCATGGCAGAAACTTTTATGCTCAGGTGAGTTTGAAGGCCGGAAAATGTGGCTGAAAGGAGTAAATAAGTGGGGAGCGGTGCCTGGCAGATTCCAGGGACAGACAGGAAGGCCATAGTTTTGTCTTGCCATCTGCTCATTTCGAACCATAGCGTCCCATAAGCCAAGGCCCTGCATCAGAGAGCCGCCACCCTCCACCCCTCCCCGACCCAACCTTCACCTCCTATCCTCAGGGTCATCCACAGGTCAGGCCTGGGAGTCAGCCAATCTCAGATAAGGCATGCCAGTAAAATATCTATCACGATGTCCTAGAGGTCATTTTCATGAGAGAGTTTGTAAGATAATTTGCATTCCCTTCCTTTACTGTCAAATCAGTAATTTGTCATTTAATACATTTAGTATGTCTGACCCTGCCACCCGTATGTAATCCAAAACATATATATCATTGTCCTTAGTATTTAGTGAAAGGTGAAAATAATTTGAGGAAATGTTATTTATATAGCATATATATATATATATGTATATATATATATATACTGTATATGTATGTATGTCCAATTTTGCATTCTAATGTGCTTTACATGACAGAAAATGCGAAACCATCAGGTATAATGATAACGACGCATATAAGTACAAATAAAAAGTAGAATAGAATAAGGCATATTTTATATATTGTTTCGAACAGATGCTGAGGTGTCATGGACCAAACCTGTTACCCCATAATGTAGGAGTAGGGTCAGTGCAGTATTTCAACAGGAGCCAGAGAAGAGCAGCTAGGATTGATTTGAGTTGCAGTCTGTACACGTTGTACAGCCAATATGTTTGTATGCACCCCCAGAGAGTGGTCTGTGTCTTATGTTACATCAAAATCTTTTACCCTTACTTTTTAAATTGCTGAGTATTCGAGCTTTGCATTTGTAAGGAGTGGTTCAATGCACATGAATGAAAGAGACTATCTCTACAGCTTTGTAATTGTATAAGATATGTGTTTTTAAACATAAATATGTATGTATGCACACTGGTTTATGTTATGTTAAATATTAAATGTTCACTGCAGTAAAATGTAGGCTACATAATTGGCCGGTGTATCATGTGGCAATACCCTGCGTGATTGCAGAGGTTGGATATGATTGCACGGAAGAGGATGGACCTTACAACGAGGAATAATAACAAACAAAAAATAATGAGGCGATTGCTGATATCCTTCTTTTATATCTTTAAGAGTTTGTACTTTATTTTAAATACGGTAATAGTCAAAATACAGTTTAGAACCACAACTGAAATAGGCAGCTCATACTCGCAAAGCACCAGTCAATGTGAGTGCATTAGACCGCTACGCTATCCGAGGCCCCCTGCTACAGCTTCTTTTAAGTCTGCAGTTCATCATCTGAGCTGCACAGCTTCTGTGCACGACTGATCAACCAATAGATTCACATTTAAATGGTGAGACGGGGAAAATCCTGCCGACTGTAACACGTCCTCCCTTGCCGATGGTAGTTGTGCACAGCTCTGCAGGGACTCCGGCCACAGTTGACATCGGCACAGTCTAAAATCAATCCCTGACCATGGAGCACGTCACTGCATCAAGAACAAGTGTGTCAGCTGGACACACCTCTCGGCATCTCCTTATCTTTTTAATTATATGAGAAGTAAAACAGTGAAATATTGTGGTAATTATAGTATACTGTATGTGACTCTTTTGAATGATGTCTCTGACATGGGCAGTTTTTGTTAAATAAATCCATCAATCATTACTATTAACTGAGGCATGTAAAGATGAGGAAGGATCAGCTTGTTGTTTTAGGAGTTAGGCTATGGTATTAAGGGGATGTTTAGGACCCCCTTTGTCTGCTTTAATAAGAAAAATGGTATGATTGTGCAGATGAAAGCACTTTTTTCATTTTCAATAGTGTTTCCACGGAAGAAAAACCCCCAAAATTTTCTGTTAGACCAGAGTCTTTGGTTTCTTTGCTTTCTTTCGGCCACTTGGACATATGTCAACAAACAATTCAATGTGATTCATACACAAGCAATGTGGAGTCACTCGAGACATACCTCTTAGTAATATTACTCCGCGGTCTATGTGGGTGGCATGCCAATGAATAAGACGTCATTTTTACGCCATAGGTCTAATTCCAGTAAGTTTATCGGGTGCTAGTCACGCGCAGTTGTTCACTGTGTCTTGGCCCGCAGAACACAAGCAGTAATTTTCGAATTAGTATTTCAGACGCCTTTTCACATGCAATGTGTCATAAACATGTGAATCACAAAACCTCTTTGTAAATGACCGGGGTCCTGGTGTTGCTTGTGGAAACTGGTGTTGCTTGTGGGTTTACAGTTTAACATCTAAACCCATGTTTTTGAGTTTGAAGTGGTATATGTGTTGTTTATATATATATGGGTTTAAAAATGATTCACCCCCTTTAGCATTTTTCACATTTTATTTTCTTACTTCATTGAATCAAAATGGATTTAATTGGGATTTCTTGCCACTGATCAACACAGAATACTCTATGAAGTAAAATACATTTTAAAAAAAACCTTCTATATTTATATTTGTTTTTCTCTTTTTGGGAACCAAAGCCTAAATGCAATAAAAAAATAGCAGTTATGGTTTTAATAAAAAATAATCCATCACATCTGTAAAAGCAACATGATTACTGAGAGGAAGTGTTTTTTATTTGTCCCGTCTTGTCATTGTTTTTGGTGTAGTGTTAATTTTTCTGTCATGTACAGGATGTCAAGAGAGAAGGCAGTTAGTAGTAGGATCAAATCCTTTCTCAAAATATTTTTTTATTTATTAACAAAAATGTCCCTGTAACAAATTCCATATGACATTGTGGGATTTACAAGGTTAAATTCTGAACAGAAATGGTTATAAAATATTTTAATTCCTTCTTATTTTTGACAAGAACTAACAGCACGCAGCTGTGTCCAACGTGAGTGCATCTATTGCCATATTTTATATAGTACCCATGGATAAGGAGACTCAATGGGACCCACATTTCACAGACTTGCGTGTAAACCTGGTGGAATGCGCAGAAATCCCTTGCCATCAATTAGTACACAGAGACACACATCACAGCTCAGCACGGTCAAGTTTTATTTTTGGACCACAGGAATCGGCTGCCTGGCTCCAGCTTTCTTGGATCTACCTTGAGAAGGCCGACCCTATCGCTTTCAGATAAGAAGGCTAACATAAATAGCCCCAGCTGTGCAAAGTGTTGCTGTGAGGGAATAAGTGCTCTTGGTCACCTTTAGCCCATTTCTCCCCCCACGTGGGTATTCTGACAAGCCTGCAGTGCATACAGGACAGGACAGGGAGGAATAGGGGGTGGCGGACATCTCGGCGAAGGCAGTGCTTGTTTACACAGTTGTCAGGGTTTCAGAGCCGGGTGCACTTTTGTTGACATTTTGACCCTGCGTTATCCCCAGGATACCCAGTCACAAGGCAGAGAACTGTGTCAGGAGAGACTGCAGTGCCACGAGTAAAGAGTGGGGGTATTATTGCAAACGCATTATTGCTGCGTAATTGAATGTGTCTCTGACTGGGAGTGGGAGCATGTTTGCTCAACATATTGAGGCCTTTGCGTATTTACATATCGAGGCATGCTTTTAAAGAACTCAACAATAGGCAGGGCTCCAAAATGTTTGCTGCGCGACCATATCCATTGGTCGCACACGATAATTTCCCAACCACAATCAAAGATCAGGTCTATGCAGTGCCTGCACTAACCTGATGTCCATGGACAAACCATATAGAGATCGGATTTCAACATACCTACGGCTCCACCTTCAGGCTGAAATCAACAACTGACCTTGTTTACCGCAGTCGATAAACATAAGCACGCATGCCTACATTAGCTAGCAAGTTGGTCAAATCATAGATAGCCCAGTCTTGGTGCTCCGCTCGTTTTTCTTTCGCGATTTCCAACCAATGTCCTTGTTATTTCAGAAGATAGATGCACCTTTCTTTGTCATTGCCAAAAAAGTTACACTTTCACATTTGTGCATTACATTACATTACATTACAGGCATTTGGCAGACGCTCTTATCCAGAGCGACGTACAACAAAGTTCAGTTGGAGTTTCGCGCCGGTCTGACATAGAGTAGAATCAGAACATTAGTAAACCTTTATCTTTTTCTGCTTCATTATATAAAATAATTATAACATAACATAACATAAATGTGTTGAATTTATATTAAATAATTATACCACTAATCTGCTCACATGCTTAGTTTATCCAAAGGCTAGTTAAGTCTCGGCAACAGGGGAGTTGCAAGGTTGCCTGTGTTTTGCCACAGAATGGCTGTGGAGGCCTTTGGAACAGTGTTTGGCAATCTCGCAGTTTGTGAGACTGCGAGAGAGTGTGAACCGTTGCCCGGAAGGTTGTTCCAAAAGCCATAATTCAATCAGTGTTAATTGCTGTGGATGTCAAGTCAGGAATTCATTGTGTTTGTGTGTGAGAATGTGAGTGGGTGTAGTGTATGTGAATTGTGTGGTGGTTAGGTGAGTGAATGATAGATGGGCGATTGCCTCATGAGTCCCACCTGAGCCGGGCAGAAAGGAAGCCTATTTAAGGGCAGGTGGGGCGAGTGGGGAATCAGTGTTCTTCTCATTAACGTGTGTGTATGCTTATCGTGAATTTAGTGTTAGTGTTGATCTGGTTGTTCACATATGTATGCATGTGTGCATATCATGAGTGTTGGTCTTGTCGTTCATGTGTCATATAGTTGTTGTGAGTTTTTGTTGTTTAATATGAGCGTCGTATTAGTGAAGTGGTCCCCGGAAATGGGGGTTTCCACGTCGGAGGACGCAGAGTCTGTGTGTTTGTTAAGAGTGACTGACTAGAGTGCTTCCTGTGTGTGTAGTAAGAGAGAGAAAAGGCTCACATTGAACAGTGGGTAGTCTCTCTCTCTGTGATTGTGGAGAGACTTCACTAAAAGAGTGTAGTGTCTCTGGGCGATGGCACGAGAACTCTCACTGAAATAGTGGCAAGTATCTCTGTGTGTGTTGACTGAGAACTCAGACTGAAAAGTTCAAGTGTCTCTGTGTGCATGGGTTTGGGAAGCACTTGAAAAGTCACCTGCTGAGGTACGAGTTACTCTGGACTGAAGAGTCTGTGTTCAGTGTCAGTTGGACTGAAGTTGCAAGCAGTGTCTGTGTTCAGTGTCGAATTACCTGGATTTAATGGTGGTCATAAATGTGATCTGATCTTCACTGAAAAAACAATGACAAACCAGTCTGCTTAAACTGTCTTGTTCATTATATGTTTTCATGTTTTTATTGAACACAACATGTAAACATTCACTTTAATTTAGTTTGTTCATTTCGTTTATTTTAGTTTGTTGTTTTCGCCCGAAAGCTTTGTGGCAAGTAGGGTGAGGACTTTGTGTGTTTTGTGTTTGTTTTATTTATTCCTCTGTTTCTCTCTTCCTGGTGTGGGAGAGATGCAAAGAAAGATCTGGTCCAGAGACCAGCAAACTCCACTCCTTGCCATCTGCTGCTCTGCTCACATCCGGATGATTGTCACGTGGCATGTGACAACATCGTAAACCTAAAATAATCATTCTAACCTAAAACAGTTGTAAGAATTCAGAACACAAGTCTTATTTACAATCATGATATGCCTATATCCACAAGCATTATGAATATTTTATTGTGTATTCACTTTATTCATAAGCGCCAAGGTCTATGTATTCTTAGATATTATTTCACTCGCCACTGATTTAGTACATTTATGTGTAACTGAGGAAGTATAACATAGAAGATTAGATCCAATGCCCCAAAATTTATATATTTGTAGATGTTGAAATATATTCATATTTTTGTAGATATGTTAATATATCACTTGGCCCAACTTATGAATAAACCATATGGCTTCTATTGACACATATCTTGTTCTAGACAGTACCTGTTCATGCATGTCAGTTTCATATGCACCTCATAACAGGGAAGGAATAAAGAAGGTGTTGGCTGCGGTGGTTGGGGGGACGTTGTCTTGTCTGCGCCAAAATCTCTCCATCTCTCCCTTTTATGTCTTTGGCTTGCAAAGCCTGAATGCACCAAAAGCAAATTGGTGACATATTACTGTATTTCGTATATAGGAGAGGGAAATACTAAATGGGGGAATTGTTTTTGGTTAATCATTTATATAACCTGCTGAAAATGCACTCCGCCTTTCACAAAGTGTCTAAGTGAAAACTATTAACAGCTCATTACTGTTCAGGAATTGCAATTGTGGTTGGAACGAAAAATGCGAGGGGTCCCCCAGGACCAAGTTTGGGAACCTCTGCCATACGGAATGGTTCAGTTTACATGGTTAAGGAACAATTAGGATGGGGATTATGCAATGCACTGTGTGTATTGTAAAAGGTGTGGGACTGTTAAGGCTGTCAATACTACGTTTGTAGAGGGCCATGAGGTCCAACTAGAGGTTATGGCCACAGGCTATTGATAAAAGCGACAACTTATATTATATAAAATATACCAATAAAAGTCCATTTTTACTGCAGCGCTACAAGAAAAAGTCTGGAGCCCTGTTATGTCACAGCAAATCTATACAAATGTCTGAACATAATGGCATGGTAATATAAAAGATGATTACTCATTATTTATTTGTGGCGTTGTGCCACAGTGAAATTTGGGTGCGCACAAATCATGTGCTGGTGCCATTAACTGAAAAGGTTAGTGGAAAATGTCAGTCTGGAGCCCTGACAGTTGAAGGTATTTGTACGTCTGGTCATAGCACTTGCTGCCTATGAAAAGTCTGAATACCCCAACCCCCTCTCACAATCAAGTTTAGCTGTGGCTCTTTCAAATTAAAGGCTGTCAGGAATTCATCCCATGCAATACGTGAATATTACTCACACAGCTGCACTGGAAAATGGAATTCATTAGTATGTGGTACTTTATTTAGCTATATGGGTCCAAAAATGTAGTGGGAACTGTTATAGCTTGGGGTGCAATACCCAATATAAATATTGTGTGCTATAGAAATAAACTTCATGTACGGGGCCAGCCATACTTACCAATGATTAGAATGAAGGTCTACAGACAGGGGTTGCTCTATGCAATGATAGCTATGTGTCAGAATGGGGTTGTTATTTACCATTCTATATTTGATGTGTATTACCCAGTGGATTGGAGTTTATGATAAAAACAAAAAATGTGGTGGAATATTTTTTTTCTCTTCCCAAATTACTTTGTACTGAATATTAGGCCTTGGTACTCATTCAAATATCACAATGACTCATAGTGCAAGCCACCAGCCCAGGTAAAGGAAGCACTGGCCCATGTGATTAGCTGAAAGTGAGTGTACAGCACTGCAGGCTTACTGCAGATGGGGTAGGCCTAGTACCAGTGCTTACAGTGATTATCAAAGGCCCCGTTCACACTCATGTCTGATATAGTTGTCCAATCGGATTTCTGTACATTTGGTAACCTAAACTTTTTTTTTAACCTCTGGCAGTTTACCGCTTACCTTTGTACCATTTCAGGCTATTCACTGGACTTGAACTGTTCTAAAACTTTTGACCGGTAGTGTATATATTGTGGCATCCCAAAGGGTAGTACAAGGAAATGGTTGCCTGGTCCTTTAACTCTTGGGAGCCACTAGAGCCAAAAGGACTACAATTCCCAGCAGCCTGCAGCCCACCTGACAGACCATCTGTAATGTTTGTTTTTCATGTAATAAGCCATGCTTGAATTAACTGCTTTAAAAGGTCCTTGTCACCTGGCACTACAGTATATACATATATATACATTTTTGTACAAGCATTGGATGTTAAAACCTAAATACAAGCATTGGATGTTTGAATATCTGTATATACTCAGCTTTTTTCCGCATACAAATGATTGTTTCAATATCGTTATCAAAGTATTTGGTCAACATATCATGCTAATTATTTTTGTCCACATTGCCCAGCTCTTGCATCTTGTCTAAGACTGCATGGATTGCCAGAGTGCTCATGATAGCTAGTCAATCGCAGCATTGTTAGAGGGGTAAATTAGGCGTGGTTTCAATCAGTTTAGCCTGTAAGTAAAAGATGCTGCTGTTCCATTCAAGTTTGGAAATTTTAGACCAGTTTGACACAACACAAATTGACGGAAAAATTATCGGCCACTGCCATTGGTAAATTTGATATTATCATTATTATTTGATATCCAATAAGCCGATTGCAGTGAACAGGGCAAATATTGGGTCATACCAATAGTATCAGTAGCAGATGCTTTTAATCAAAGTGATTTACAAAAGTGATTTACAGAAGTGCATTAAAATAAAATGGCTAAAGAATCATTGCTAGAGCTATAGATCAGAAAAGCTACAATCAAATCATCATTGTCAAAATTCATGTTGCTAAATCCAATACCAAGCTATACAGATACAATTATGCTAACTGTGAATTCCTGTTATCTTTGAACTTAGCGAAACCTTTTTCTACAGCTTTGTCCTTACAATCGGTTTTGAATTGGGGGTTAGCATGATGTTTTCCAACTGGTAGTTAATTTACACTTGCTGAATAAACTAAGGTATTGGTTAAAGCTGACCCTCAGGGCCAGATTTACTAAAGGGCTGTGACTGCATTTCAAACACAAAAGCAGTTCCTACGTCGCAATATCTACGTCGGTCGCAATGGGTCCAATTAGGATTGTTATTGTTACTATTAGGATGTTTGTAGGGGTTATGTCACTGCGATCTTCCCTTAGATACAAAGTTAAATATGTTCATGTATATGTACAGTTGGGGTGAGCATGCTAAAACAGGGTGGAGATTTTGTCAATTAGGTCAATTAAGTATTCCATCTTATGCACTAAAACATGCCTTAATTGCGCCTCTCCTCTTTGCGTCGCAATTTTAAGAACACCTGAAATCAGGTGGTATTTTGTGCTGATATATAATGCTGACATACCTTTTATAGAACGTGAACTAGGCTATGTCAATAAGGAGTTCTCTCCCAAACATGGCAGCAGTCATCAGAGCCAGGAGAAGACACAGAGGATGAAGGCAAAACAGAATAAAACAAGCGAGAATTAGCGTCCAAGAATTACCCTCTTTCGATTCACTGAAGAGTGAATAGTGAAGTGATACAGGTTACATAAGCACATTAATCACACTACTGGAGGATGTAAAAGAGGAACTTGAGCCATGCACCCAAAGCTCAAACGCCCTGCCAGATATGGTAAAGCTGCTCTCAACTTTATGTTGCTTGCGTCCGGATCTTTTAAAAGTACAGTTGCTTGGTTGCAGGAATTTTACAATCCGTGTTTTGTATTGCGCTCTCCAAGGTGCTATTTGCTTTGCCCCGGCTATGAAAAGCAAACAATCACAAATGTTGTTGCAAAGTAACAGCTAAGCAATGGGGACTATGGCGAAACTTAGCTGTTAGATGTCACTTTTTTGTAACTGTCCATTAACTCTATTTCCTGATCTGTAAATTTAAGTTATTTTTGTCATGGTTCCCTCTCTTCTTGTGCCTACTGTGACATTGTTTCATTTCTTTGATTTCGTAATTAGATCCAGTCTTAGTAAAATGGCCTTTAATGTGTGTACTCAAAACAGCTGCAACATAGCGACTGTTGTTGCACTGCAACTATTTCCCTAGCAAATCTGGCCCTCAGTGTTTTGTTGTTTGTTTTTCTCTGTAGTTCATGCCTGTCTGGCACATCACCTGGAGTGTCTGGGTCAATTAGAGTAGATGATGATGGTTGTGCTCTGAACTAAACCTGATGTGTGAATCACCTGTTGAATTGTAAATGAGAGGAGACACGTTTGTTAATGTTAATGCTACCTATGTCTTCTGTTCTCACATACAACAAAGGACATAAAAAAACCCATCAGAATACAAACAAGTCTTAATGACCCTGGACTTCAATGCAACCAGATCGTTTCAGAACATTCCTGTGTGTGGGGGGGGCTACTGGACCAGTGATAATAACGAGCTCCATTTTAAAAATCTTGCATAAAGAAGTTTTGAATGAAACCTTTCAGTTTGGTCATAGACCTTATCTTCAGCATCTCATTTGATAGTTTTATACGTTGAGCTTTGTGTTCCATATGAAAGAACCATTAGAATGGTGTATTTTCTTGACTGACTTTGGCACATTATCAACTGCCCACTTAAGAAGCACGGGTGCAGATCAGTACAACCATTCACAAAGCTACTGACCCAAGGACAGAATGCCATTGTTTAGTTCTCCTTCACACAAAAAAAAGCCTCCATGGTTGACTTGTGCTAATGCACGATTGGCCCGTGTTCCTACAATTCGAGAAATAAATGAGAATACAGCCCTGATCATGACCACCTGGAAATGGTTAGCAAGTTGTGCGAGCCAGCTTATATTCCGCCCGAGGTATGTTAAGAAGTTAACTTAGACGTGTAGGAAACATTTTTACTTGCCACTTTGGAATCAACTACAAAAGACAATAAAACCAGTGGCTGTCTGCACTGCCAGAACTATTTAATTGAAATTGATAGCAAAGGATGTGCATTTGAGGGGGTGGGGAGGATAGAGATTTACCTGAGAAGCATGAGAGGATTGAGAAAGCCACACTGTCATCATTTGGCCTTTATCTGCCTCTCGGGTGGGGGGGTATTCTGCAATACAGGTGAGTAACAGCGGTAATGACAATAATTGCTCAAGTGTGCACTTAATCATATTGACTGCACAGGAAGGCTGGAAGGCAGCACTTCTGTTTGGGGGCCCCCCTTTGAGTGCTCTGTGTTGGGAGGGCGCTGGCTTTCCCAAGACACACCAGCTACACTTCTTTTCTGATGTGCTTGTGGAGGCTCCGACCTGAAGATGGTTTGTTCAGTCCAGCAACACTGGAGGCAGTTAGTCGCCTGGCATGGATTCATAAAGCAAAACAGTTCCTCGTGGAAGACTTTTTACCCTTTTTTCAGCTATAACTACTCCTAATACAAGAACACACAATAGGAGGCAAATATGAGGACAATTTAAGATTTATTGAATACATTGGGGATACATCCATTACCTCAGTAACAATATCATATATAAATCTGTAATATCAAAATAAATAAGCATGGTATAATATATATTACATAAGGTATTTGTTCTGTTTCTGTAACTGTTGTGTTATGCAGCATTATATTTGCAAAGATAGAAAAGTATATTGGATAGGATTTTTATAGAGCACATGGAGAGCACAGAATGATAAATAGTCAAAAGTCTGTTGTGTTATCAGCTGATTAATTCCCAAACAGATCAGTCACTCAAATCAGGTCAATGTAGTTCACAGCAGTCACAATATATATAGGCAGAGCAGTAGCAACCAGTTAACTTGTATTATTAAAGCACTAAATGGACTCAGGACTAAATGCATTTTTTTTATGTGGGGAGAACTGCTTTGTAGTTCAAATGAAAACCAGCCATTCTGTTGTCAGGCCTCTCTCCTTGGTCAATTGAAGAAGTGAGGAAGCGTACCTTAAAAGTTAAGGATTAGAAAGAATATAATTTGAGGCTCAGGGATTATTAATGTTTTTTTATTGTACTTGAAAAAAACGAATGGATCAGCCGTATCTCGGTGGCCTTACGCTACGTGGATGTATGGTAAACTTAATGTATGGTAAAATAGTGTGTATGTCAGAATCGCTTGGATTACATGGATTTGCACACCCAAGTGTAAAGCATGCAAACAGGGAGGTCTCATTCCACCCTTAAATCCTGCACCAGCTTCACACATCATTAGGGACGTGACCATTATAGCATGGCCACTTTAAAGCATAACCAAGCTCTATCCAGCACACATAGCAGGAACTCCTCCTCTGGGCTCCCATTTCAGTATTAATTAGGAAACACATCACCCAGCCTCAGGGTAGCCCAGCCCCTTTCAGGGGAACACAAACTGCCGGCCTGTTTTCTGGCTCCAGACAACGTGCCCCAGCCTTCTCCACAGCTTAGCACAACAGATGAGTTAAACAGGCTACTGTTTAGAGCCAGAGTTGTCATGAGCAAGCCGATGGATCCGGAACTGTCTGGAACGTGGGCCGCCAAAGGCTACATTATACATTAACTCTCCTGTCAAATATTTCTTAAATGTTAACATTATTTCGCTTTTCTTTCACCTAACCATTCATTACATTCATCAGTGGTGTCCATTTATGTTTGTACTTTCTTGAATTCCTGTTTAAGGTGGGGAGTTAGTGTTCCAGTGGATTGGTTGTTGAGTCTAATTTGACTTCCTTGAAGCGAGGTTTCAGGTTTATGTGGGTTGATTGAGCTAGTTATCAAGTAGTGAGACGGATGTATGGAATGTGTCTGTAGTGTTTTTGGTTTTCTTCCAATTCACATATTATAAACAGGTATAATTTTTATTTATATATTTTTCCCCCTACAAAATTGGATGTGTTTTGCGTGATCCACTTGCTTCCAGTTACCAAAAAGCATTCCATGTGGGAGTTGAAAATGACTTACCCATCACAAGTTGTCCTTTAGCTATATAGCCTATAAGTTTAGCCTATATCCTTCAGTTCTTCAGAGAACCTGGGTTATAGCCATAACCCCAACGTTCTCTTTCAGTGAAGACTTTGACGTCAATAACATAGTATGGACACAAGAATACCACCACGCCTCACAGGACACCAGTAAGATGTGTAACCCACAAAGGGAGGTAAACACGTAGATGAACTACATGAACTAATTAACTAAAAACACTACAATGAACCATTGTGGAATCATCCACCCAGCCATTCTTAAATATATCAGACAGCCAGTGCATCTGCCATCTCATAGGCACTTTGGTTACATATTCACAGCTGAGAGAGAATTTCTCAAAACAACATTTGTTAAGGGAAGACTAGGCTATGTAAAGCAAGTATTTTTCCAATATTCCGTTTTTGAAATGCGCTGGCCCGAGCAGGCCAAAGAAAAGCTTGATTGAATGGGCCCTGGATTAGACTATGCTTTTCGGTAGACTAAAAAAGCAAATCCACATAGAGATAATAACACAACATTGTGCTACTTTCAAATTGCTTTTGGGCAACCTTTCTCTGATCTGTATTTACTTTATTTTTCTTTCATAGCAGAATAAACGCAGTCAAGATTGGTTATGTGGTGGGATACACTAACCAATTTTCACTGAATCAGCCTCGTATGATGGCCATTATCTTGTAAGATCTGTCTGTGACAGTCATTATTTAAAACTGACATGCCATGAACACAATAGTGGAGGGGACATTGTTTCCATAAGCGGTTAATATAATGACTATAATTTTGCTGTACTACACATGTGGTCCCATGTGGTGGAGGAGTCACGATCATTGCTGTCATGCGAAAGCCAATGCGATTTTGTTTTTTATATATACATGTATATTTACAGTGGCTTTGGAAAGTATTCAGACCCCTTCATTTTTTCCACACTTTGTTGTGTTAGACTTAAATTAAAATGGATTACATTTTCCCCCCATCAATCTACACACAATACCCCATAATGATAAAGCAAAAACACATTTTTAGAAATTTTAGCAAATTCATTCAAAATAAAAAACTGAAATATATCATTTACATAAGTATTCAGACCCTTTGCTATGACACTCCAACTTGAGCTCAGATGCATCCTGTTTCCTTTGATCATCCTTGAGATGTCTCTAGAACTTGATTGTAGTCCACCTGTGGTCAATTAAATTGATTGGACATGATTTAGAAAGGCATGCACCTGTCTATATAAGGTCCCATAGTTCACAGTGCATGTCAGAGCAAAAACAAAGCAATGAAGTGCAAGAAACTCCATAGATCTCTGCGATATAATTGTGTCGAGGCATAGATCTGGGGAAGGGTATAAAAACATTGCTAAAGCATTAAAAGTTCCCAGGAGCACAGTGGGCTCCATCATTGTGAAATGGAAGAAGTTTGGAACCACCAAGACTCAGTAACTGGGCAAGAAGGGCCTTGGTCAGGGAGGTGACCAATTACCCAATGGCCACTCTAACAGAGCTTCAGTTCCTCTGCAACAATGGGAGAACCTGCCAGAAGGACATCTATCTCTGCAGCACTCCATCAATCAGGCCTTTAGTGGCTAGACGGAAGCCACTCCTGAGTAAAAGTCATATGACAGCCCGCCTGGAGTTTACCAAATGGCACTTAAAGCCGAGAGCATGAGAAAAAAGATTCTCTGGTCAAAAAAATTTAACACTTTGACCTGAATGCCAAACGCTACCATAAAGGCTTGATTGATGGAGTTTTTGTTTTTAAAAATATTTTTTCCCCCATTTTTCTCACAGTTTGTTTGCCAATTATACCCTCTATTTATCTTCAATTTTACCCTCCCCCATGATCTTGCTGCCTGCCTCGGCGGGATGAGCTAATGCCTTGAGGCAATGTTCGTCTTCTCCGAGACAGAACTCGCCCAAACCCTGTTTACGAGGTCGCCCTACGACTCCTCAGCCAGCTCGTGCCAGCTCTCCCTCCCTGGTATCGGAGGCCCCAATCACTAATTTCTTATAGGCTGCATTATAGCACACCCCAGGGAACCCTAGTGAAGAAGGGCCGTGAATTGCATTGTACCTTTGTATCCTAGTACACAGCATTGTATTAAGGCGGGTTTACAAAGTACCATACTAATGTGGGTTTAGCTGCGTATTAAGTTTAGCGGGAATTGATTGTAATGTACAGGTGGAGGTGTATATCAGCTACTAGTCCCGTAAGATGGTCTATCATCCATAGGTCTATTGTGAAAATTGACCCGTTATTGCTTTTCAAACATGACTTTCTACGCAATAAAACTATACAATGCCTATTTGTTGTTTGTTTGACCAAAACCTAAGTGATACCAAACTTAGGCATGTGGTCACCACAGTTCTTGAGCTATGAACTGTTATATTTGGGTATGTCTAAATAGGTGGGAATTCAAAAATGGGGCTGACGGTTAAATGTATACATTTATAAAATTTTTGCTTATCTAGGCAAAATTTTTTTCCAAGTGTCACCCAGACTAAAAATGGTCATGGGAAATTCATTTGCCTACATATTTCATGTAGCTGGTTACAGTAACTAACATATTTCAAACACTCATTTCAATGTTTTTTTATAATCAGGATATTTCAGATATACTGTGAGATATATTTTAAGCTGGCAGTTGGTAAAAGCTTTGATTCATCTATTTTTTTAAGTTTTCCTACACTTGTTGTGCAAGTAAGTAATGATTGTGATTCATTTAACGTTACAACAAATTTATGTCTCTTTTTACTTTTGCCTTAAAACAGTCGTTTCAGTGTTTATTTGAGAACAGTGATTTCTAGTAAAACAGCAGTACGGAAGTTTGAATTACTGTTAATATAATATACATAAAATTGAATTCACAAAACAAGCATGTGTTCATTGACAAAGTTGCATAAATTGTTCTTTGCTGTAGTGGGCAGGGTGTGGGCTGTGATATAACTGGGGGTAAAATAGAAACTGTTATTTATTAAGATAATTGTATTATATATGCATGCATGCATGCATTCATTTGTATTATTTTATTTTCAGGTAAAACACAGCATTCTAATTTGCATTGCATTCTTGCATTCATATTATTGGGCTACAAGCAAGCAAGCCTTGTTCAGTGTTTACATGATTGGATCAAATCAATATTCATTCATGAGTGACTAGATTGCTGAGTGTTACCTTCACAAATAAAGCATTGTTGTAAATCACTGCTGAATATAGACAATTGAAATGTGAGCATATATGTTCAATTTAATTGCTATGACAAAGTAGATCATATTTACTTATATGTATTTACTTTATTTACATCAAACCTGTTAAGCCTCATGAGCCTCAAGGACTATTTGTTTTTCTTTGTATCCCACCATTTTCCAGGAGTTCATCTCGACCGCCTTTTAAGGGGTCAGGGAATAATTTTCCAGTTTCCCACATTGGCTCTAATGGTTTTCAGTTTTTTTTATTCCCTCTGGAAAATGCCAATTGTGAAGCGATGTGTGACAGCGATGTGTCTGGAGCTTTTGCATAGCTATAGTAATATCTAATCAAAATAAGACCGTTTGCTGGGAAGGTTGTGACGACACTCACAAAATAAGTGAGAAGATGGCAAACTTCATGTTTGCAATGGTTGAACATTTATTGTTAGTCCAGGTGCAGAGCTATTCATTAACAGTGCTCATGAGCCCAGTGGTTAAATGAAAAAGATTCACCTGCACTCAGACATTAGTATTGCTTTGTCTTTTGACTCACAAGCCATTTTGGCAAAACACAGTTGTCACACACATTTCACAAACACTGTAGTGAATGTTCGCTGCTGTCTGAGAGGGCCAGGGTGCTTGTCTTCCCTCGTTTGTATATATTTAATTGCACAAGGTCAGACAGTCTTATATGCGGTGAAAATGTTTATATAACTGAAATAGTTTATAGTAGGTCAATTTGTGTAAATAGGGGCGCTTGTGCGCATTTTATTTCAAGTTGTATACTAACTAACAACTTTGTTTCAAGTTGTATACGGCGCAAGTTCAGTGGTTATGTAGAAATTATTTTCAAAATATTTTTCTTATGAAGCTGCCGTGATGCAAAACTAATGTGATTAAATTGAAAATAATGCAACCCCTCATTCGGCCCTCATCTATGTCCTATTGCTGGTTCTCGTCCATCTTTGGTGAGAAAGCCTCTCTATCAGTGCATTATCTGGCCTGAGTGATTCTGGGCCTCCATTAAAGGCCGGCCCTTTGTTTGTGCATGGTTATGGTACACGGCTGAGCCGGTGGCCACAATGGGGTCCTGTTTCCTTTGTGAATGAGTGTAGGGGGAATGGAGACTCCTGACATGGCAACCTGAGCGCTCTCAATGGCTGGTTTCACCTAGCCGTGCAAGAGCAAGGGCTGCAGGAAGGCAGTGGGAAGACCTCAGAGACAAGGTATTTTTGTCACCAGGTCACAAGGGCCCTTCTCCTTCTGGAAGAAGTCCGTACCTGAAATTAAATCCAGGGAAATTGTTTTGTTGGAAATACTAAGCGAGCGCAAAGTTCATTGGCCTTCATCGCAGGGTTAATTTATAAATGTTTGATAGTCCACGTTCTACCAACTGAAAATGGAACTTTCACCTAAATGAACCTTAAATACCTTTGATTCCCATATTTAGAAGAGGAATTGTTCCTGCTATAGGGTGTAGCAGTCAGTTTTATGAGATGTCCCTTTAAGACGTGTTGGTTATTGTATGCATGTGTATGAACATCATATCTGATGCGCTGGCTCTACTGTAGTGGGGTCAGCGTTGATGGACGACACCATGGTGACACATACCTCTGTAATTGTATCTCAACTCTCAAAGGTAATGCAACAGTACTTTTATGCTCCTAAATGTCCCCTCATGTATGATCAGATATAGCTTAGTGCTGTGAGACCAGGCTTATATGGTCCATAGAGCTATTGGTAGTAAATAAGCATATTGGAGTATCGATACTGAAGTTGAGTCCCTTTGTTCCACACTTCAGAGCTACCGAACAGCAGGGACACCCACATAAACGAGCGTTATAAGGGTAGGTATCCAGTTGGTGATACAGTGCAGGCAGTTGTGGTGTAGGAGTGGTGTAGTTTGGCCGGTTCAGCTGGAAAGAATGATGCCTCAATTTCTTCAAAGATGATGACCATTTGTGTTTAACCCGTCTTGCTTACTGGCTGTGTTGTGAAACGTTGTCCATTGTAACATGTTCTCACAGAGTGTCTGAGTCAACGCGAGGGCTCGTTTCCCTGTTATCAGTATTTTCCCTCTCCAGGCTGTGACACTGACTGACACCTCTGGGCTTCACTGGCACACAGAGAGACTGAAAGGCGGACTGTTTACATTGCAGGTCATTTCCTGGGCAACAACACTGTGATTGATGTGTTACGGAGTCAAGGGTATGAGGTGGAGCACACTCCCGCGGGGCAGCCCATTAACAGGTAATAATAAACCCACACGTCCTCGCCATTCTGTCACCACCCTTAACCCCAGCGCACCCTGTGGAGACTCGCGGCCTCGGCCTGTCCCAGACAAGTCGTTCAACGCAAACCGTCAGCCGTTTCCTGGACTTGGAACTCGTAAACTGGAAGTGGCGATGTTTAGTAGAACACGAGGGGAACACAAGCAGGTCAGACTCAGAGATAACCTAGGAGGTCAAATTCAGTGGCTGCGTCGCTTTGACCGTCAGTTTGCACACACCTCTATAACTGTCCAATTCTTTTTGCGTAGAAGTGCTGTTGCGTCTTAAAGCGATAAACACGTTTAGACCACAAGGCCTGTACTGTTTACAGTGCTTTTACCGTTTTGGTTTGCAGCAGCGCTGCGGTCTTGTGTGGTCTTACACTTACCTTTCAAAGGTTACCAGCTATGCAGGGAATAGTTTATCTTTACCATTTGGAGAACCGGCTCAGAAGAGGTAAAAACAACTGGCTTTTAAAAAAAATGCTCATTTATATTTATAACTTCACCTTTAGCGGATTCCATTCCGCACCACGCTACCTTGGGTGAAAAAAGACAGAACAAAATCTGAAAATAGCTTACTTCACCACAGATTTGTTGCATATTATGGTTTGTTCTTAAAACCTGGCTCTGTAAAATTGGCAGACCATATTTTATCACTTAAATGGGTGTAGGGTTACATGTGCCGCTGCGTTTCGTAGTGCGCACGCCGCCCGAGGGCTGTGTGGTATTTATTTATTTTTGTCTCCGTTTCACTGACTGGATTTCAAATGGAAATCATTTTCCAAGTAAGCGCACCCCTAGTTTGTGCAATTTCACCGCAGACCGAAAACAGATGTTCAGCTCTGCTCAGTTTGTTGTGAAAAATGTGTCGTCTGCAAATAATCGAAAACCTCACCAATAAATTCCCTTTTATTTTGCTCCATATTTTGCTTACCTATGTCTTCAGAATTTAATGCCCCTATAGCTCTTTAAATTTAATTTTCCCACGTTAATAACTCTTAATATCTAAGCTGGAGGATATGTGGCAGCAGTTGAATATTTATTGCCAGAAAAGGCTTGTAATTCACTAATCACGTAATGGGTCCATTTTGATGTGGATGTTGGAAATTTTAAAACAAAAATAAACATTCGGCACACAAGACTGTGTCAGGGCAGTGTTTATACAATGAGGTCAGTGTTTTAGCCACAGCGCAAACCTCAGTGCATGCTATCATCCTTACTGTATTTTAAATACGCAAGCACTTCTGTTGTAGATAAAACTAATACTTAATTTCCCTTTGTCTATTGGAGAGGTGTGGACAGTTGCATCCTTTGCTTCATTGTATAAGAATGCCTCCTTGTGGGCAAAAGAGCCCAAAATCCAAGGTGCCCACATCCAACCAGATATTCCAATCGATATAATGAACCACAGAGTGCTCTGTATTGAACCAAAATGGACCTTCTGTCTGCCGTTGTGTTCTAATCATGATGTAATACCTTTGCTTTTCCAAGGTTTTAAACTGTTGTACATTCTACCAAAATTCAAGAAAAGAGTACAAAGCAAATCCACAGTCATGGCGAACACATGCGTGAAAGCAGGGCAGCACATTGAGTGATACGATGTTTAAAAAACCACACACCAAAGAACTGATTCACATAACTAATGGGATGAAAGGTATATACAAGTTGAGTTTAATTTAATTGCGTAGCAGCACTTGTTTATGTTCAGAAATGGCAGTGAAGCATTCCTTAATTACTGCATGCTTATCCCCAGAGTTCTTTCCAGTCTGCCCAAGAGGGTTTGGCTCCCAGGTGCAAAGGTGACAATAGCCACAATAATTTCCTGGAGTCTCTCCCACATCCGCCCTCCCCGCTATTACCTTTGACATGTCTGGGTGCCTTTGTCTGGTTGACTGATCTCGAGCAGAATTTGTTCAGGTTTACACCTGGTACCTAATGTACATTAGAGGGCAAGTAAGTAATCAGAAAATCACCTTTTGGATAATCAAATATTCACAGCGAAACATAAACAATTAGTAAAACAGTCTTTCAATAATAATGAAGGCTTAACTTAGCATTGTGTCTTTTTCTTCCCTGGTATTAAATATGTCCTCTTTTGTGTTTGTTGTCTTTTTGTGGAAAATAATTAAAAATCTGAATTCAAGGCATGTGGAGCAGAATACAATCAGCCTGCATCACACTAGCTCATTCCCTTTTGTTCTCAACTTGGATGTGTTTTATTTTAATCTAGTTATTTTCTGCATCTCCCCAAGCCCCAGTCTCACTTTGTCCCCATTGTTTGAGGCCATGTCCCTCAAACACATTTCTTTCCTAGGGCAAATCAATTGGTTATCAATAGAAACAGTGATTCTTTGGAGTGGGGTGTTTTTGTCCTCAATTTGATATTTGAGTCGGGACCTCAGGTACTAGGGGAGGCATGGGAAGACTGGAGACCTGGATCGTTACATAATGAGCTTTATTACGTAGCCGTAATAAATTCCTCCCATTTTTTAAAACAATATCCACAGCCATAGTTATGTTTGCAAATGAACAAATGATGCAGTGCTTGGTGTTTCCATTAGAAACAGCTGCTACCTTTCTTTTTTCCAAATCTGAAAATCATTTGCAAAAAATAGGCTGAGGATTCCTAATGCTTGGAGTCATGCTCCCCCAAATCTGAAAATCATTTGCAAAAAATGGGGGATTGCACGCTCCTACACATTAACAAAAAAGTAAATTTTGCATTCTGCAGCGGCGGGCCTTCGTCCTCCTTCCCGCTGCGCACGCCTTACTCTACCGACCGGGAGCTGGAGGCCTCCTCGCACCTCGAGCCCTTCCTGCACGAGCGCCAACACCGCCCCCTGGAGGACGACCTGCTGCCCCACGTGCTGCTGCCCGACAGCCTGGACCTGCTGGAGAAGGTGGACCGCAAGCTGAAGAAGAGGCGGCGCAACAAGCAGAGGAAGCAGCGGATGCGGCAGTTCAATGACCTCTGGGTCCGCATCGAGGACGGGTGAGAGCACAGCGCTGACCGGCTGAATGGCGCAAAGCCTCGTTTACAGTCATGCCCAGGAGCATCTCAAGGCTAGACAGTAGACAGGTCATACTGAATCCGTGGGATATAGGTCTCCCGATTGTGGTCATTTGAGGGTAAAACACTCCTATTATATATGACATGGTGTTAATCGGGTCTGTATCCTGTTAATCGGATGTCCTTTCAGTCAGGTATGCTGTTAATCAGGTATGTATCCACTTCTTTATAGGAACTGTTCAGGCAGTTGGCTTGTTTGTTCAGAGTTAGGAGTTTGAAAGACACTAGGTTAAGGAAAAAGGCAACGATCCTGACGAAACCTTGAATAGCCATGTTCCAAAACGTTCATTGGAGTCGAAAATCTTTTTTCGGAAACATTCCACTTTCCGTCTCTTTCCCCTTTTGTTGTTGTTGGACCTCGCCTTTATGAATGTTTCTTCCATCAAGAACATCTGTATATTTGTGCTTGACTGACTCTATAGAAACTTGAAAGCCATGAAAGAAAAAGTATCGTGACATTCCCCAAAAAAACAAACTTGTTTGAAACACTGTTACTATGCAAGTTGTATGGAATCTGTGATACAAACTGCCGTCTGTCATTTCTCTAACTCTAGTATTAATGAACCTGAACAACTTTTTCATTGTATTTTGTTTAGCAAGTCAAACATATGGACAGAAACAGTATATTATCTCTCAATTTGGACATTATTACAAACTTGAAATATAGTTACAATTTGATTCCAAGTCACCCCTGTCATAGTCAAAACCTTGCCACACAAAATAAAAAAGTGACAAATAAATCAAGGCGTGCGCGATATTATCTTATAAATTGATTAAGACGTTGTTTCGATGAACCCTTATTTTATACCATAGTTATACCATACCATAACATTTGAAAATAATGCATAAAGGCAAAATTACTCTCAGCTTCAAGCTGAATTCGTCAAGCTAACTTCAAAAGAAAAAGTGTGAATTTGAATCCAAGTATGGTATTCTTGAAAACTGCTATACCGTGTAATAAGAAATTCACTATACAACTCAACGGGCATAAATAAAGTCATTTGTTTTCGCACACAAGTGTGACAGACAACACGTTTGCATTTACATTCTGCTCGACAGAGCATCACTGCAATATGCTTGCCTGCCTGGAAAGGAGCAAAGCTAACGGTAATATTTACATCTACAGTCGTTTTAATTTAACATGTCCTCAAAGCTGTCCATGTACACCGTCATAATAGTTGTATTGAGGTGGTGGAAACGGGCAGGCATTCTGAACACCATCTGTTTCAGAAACACTGTTGACACAGATGTAGGAAGGGAAATGGCATTTACAATTTGAAACACTGAAACAATTTATTTGACTGCCTTTTTGCGCTGAAGGTCCAGGGCTTGTCCACTCTTGCGTCATGCCAGAATTGCCCATTTGCCTTCATTTTTCAACCAAGACAAGCAATGTCATAAATTCGTGCTCCAGACCTTACCCTCAAGCTAGAGGACTTGGCAACTGCTGTGTACTAGGGAGGAAAGAAAAACACCATGTTAAACACTGCCAAGTGACAATCGTTTCATCTAGTTTTTAGTTTGTTAGCGTGTCACAAATGTGGTTATATTGTTATTGTTTCTTATCGTGGCTGATGTAGCCAACGTGCATCTTAAAATGTGGAGCACAATTCCTTCCAGTGTGAGAGGCTAAAGTCACTTTTTCCAGTCGCCCTGATGGGGAGCCACATGCTGACGTGTCAGACTTGATTGCACCTCACGATCTTGATTTCACTGGCATAGGGCCATGATGCAGGTTGAATATAAATAAACAGGGTTATAGCCCCAGAACACAAGAGCGGGGGAAAAAAGCAGGAGAAAAATGAATAACCTCTCTGAATTTTCGTTCTAAAATAAGCAGAAAACGTAGGGGTATGTCCAAGTGCGGCAGCCAAGACCAATCAATAAAAGGTAAATATTATTAATGAAAGGCACATGCCGGTGATGAACATGGCCACTTGGGTTTCATGCTGATTAAGTATGCGCAGGCAAGTTTCAGGCGAAGGTCAGCCGTTACCGCCAGGCCCACCAACCAGACGCTCGCTCCGTCCCGCACGTGCTGATTTCTTTTAATGAAGTCTGCATCCTTTCCTTTCCTTTCATTTCTTTCAAAGAGCATATTCGGTCGTATTTTGCACATCAAATTAATAGAATTCACTCTGGAGTTTATTTTGTGCGTGCGCCATGCATGTGTGCGGAGGGGGGGTGGGGTTTCAACTGCTGCTTGACCGATGGCAGTTTAAGAACCTGTCCGTTTGTTGTGACTGGCTGGGCTCCAGTCATAACTGCAGTGGTTTGGCAGAGCGAACACCAAACGGCCTGGCTGAAATGATTTAATGGCAATTCTCAGCAGGCCCACTGAATGGACCGAGGCCTACTTGCCTGGATTTGTCTTCCATCCTCCCTTTAGGGTTTGGGCCAACTGGCAAATTCCCTCTGCCTGACGGAGTCTCCCGCTGCACACTCCTGTAGCTTAGTGAAACCTCAGTTGGCTGCAGTCTTGTTGCAGGCATCCTTTTGCTTTGAGTTCATTACTATTTCCATAACTTTTTTTCCTTTTTAATTTATTTCGTTTATGAGGTTTCACGGGGCATTTGCAACCTTCGAGCTCTGCACACTTTACAACTTCATAAGTGTTTGTGAATAGACACTTCTGGCAGATTTGACCAAGTCTAACCATTTCCAGACACTCAACACAAGATCCACCTATGTTCTATGTTGACATTTGCAAATACTTTATTACCAGAAATGGTTAAATTAGGTGCCCATTTCAGAACTATGCAGTTGGACAGCTCTTTAGTGAGGACAGTTTTAAGTGCTGTGGTGGAGATCCGCAGCCAGCTAGTGGTGCAGAACATGGATCAGAGAACTCCAGGAGCCTCACAGCAGCGTGTCAGCATGGAACAGTGAAGGGGAGACCACACAGATACACAGGCTCTTGTATCTTGGTTATTTTAACTTGTCATTCCAAATAAAGTGGAGAAAATCACCAACATTTCCAAGGAAGAGGTCTATAGCCAGCGTAGTGCACAAGTTTGATATCTGGTGTTGGCTTTAAAAACTTGTGACTGATAGTCTGATAGTGATACAGGTATATTAGGTCTGCATACAGTTAACTGCCAAAATAAAGGAAACACTTGAGTTAATGACGGGTTCTGGTGTGTGAACCTCTGTTATGGTGTGGCGTGCATTTCCTGGCATGGTCTAGATCCACTCAATCCCTTAGAAGGAAAGGTAAACGCCAATAAATGAGTGATCACCTTCAACCTATGGTGAGGCATTTCTGTCCTGATGGACAGTGCTCTCCTCCAGGATGACAATGCCACCATCCACAGGGCATGAGTGATCACTGAAGTTCAGGTTCAAGTTTATTGTCATATGTATTAAATACAATGAAATGCTTGTGCTCTGGCTCTTGCTGCCTTTAAACCACTGAATGGTTTGATGAGCATGAAAACGATATAAACCATAATGCCATGGCCATCTCAGTCACCAGATCTCAACCCAATTGAACAGTTATGGGAGATTCCGGAGCAGCATTCTGGCAGTTACCTGTAAGTGCTGTGTGTGCCATCAAAACACTGTATAGGGACTTAGGTTCCAGAGAGGTAATTTCCTGAGGTTTCAGGAGGTTTCCCTGCAATGTTTGTCCATCATGTAGGCAACAGTTGGGACCCCACAGTACTTCCAGTTTCATAGTTGTTGTTTTTAACTGGCTAGCAGGATGAGTAGCTACATAACTAGCTAGGTAAGGATTGCAATTAATTCCACTTTGTCATAGTGGCAATAAGTGTAGACATCCAAACTACGATAGCTGAGTAACGTTGAAATGTTAGCTGAGTTCTACGGTAGGTCTGTCAGCTTCCGAGAAAATACATTGGCTCTCAAGGACATATGGAATGGGTCTGGTAAACTAAGAGAACCAATGTTTAGTTCCCTCAAGTACCATTGTTTCTCCTCATTTGGCAGTCCACGAAAATATTGACTACATATTTTACTAGCTAGCTAAGTAAACTGCAAACAGGCTAGCTAACGTAGTCTGTTTGCAGAAGTAAACCGGATGTTTCGAGGTGTTTTAATTTTACACCCGTGAATGATGACAATTTCTTATTGTAGTCAGTTTGTATCCATCTGTAGGTACCTTGTTTATGCGGGATGTACTGGTAGTGAACAAAAAAATGGAAACACCCAAGTCACTCAATAGGGTGTTGGGCCATCACTGTTTTTGATTAAACTGGCTGCTCTTGCCCCAGGTTGAAAGTTGCTCACCTCTTTTGATTGGCACTTTGAATTAATGCATGGACATAATGATCCTGGAGTACATACCTCTGCCCACTGTTGCCCTTTGATGATGATGGGGTCTTTCCATTTTAGCTCCATGTTGACATCACCTTAGACACCATTGCTCATAAAACATCAGAAAGTTGAGCTGTTCACTGAGGCTCCCTCCAAATGTATCTCAACAATTACCTTCAAAGTCACTGTTGTCTCCATGCTAGCCATCATTATAGGCAACCTATCTGGCATGTTTATACAGTACATTGCTCTATGCTGGGATGTTATTTGCTTAATTAATTAATTAGCCGCCTGTGTTCTAGCCTCTGCATTGTATATACAGTAGAACCGCCAAGAGACAAACACAATGGGAACTGAGTTCGTTTGGGACCTTAAATGTTCATATGGCCTTCTCTCATTTTGTAGTTGTAGTTAATAACCAATGAACAAAATTTGCAATCTTATGCAGTGTTTGATTTTTTTCTCCCCATTCTTTATATCAAACACTGTTCACGTCCCCACATTGTATTCTTTAGCGACAGTGCGAAGACATGTCCCTTTGCCCAATTCTTACGTTTTTTTAATCAATAGAAAGACTTGTTTTTGTTTAATACTCACATTTTTGCAATAATGATAATGAGCTTGAAAAGGCATAATTGGGCAAGTTAATTCCAGTTTCATACCCATTCAGTTGACTTATCAGTCCATATCAAGTAAGGCTCGCAGCTCTGTGGCTCTACTGTACTTGTCCTCATTTACCCAGGTGCTTGCATTTATTTTTGTTCACTACCTGTATGTTTGGCATTTGTATAGTTTCCAGACACAACATTCCTTCTTAATCAAGAGTAAATCTGACATGGAGGTCGCTTTTGTCTTTCAGCACAACAGTTGAACCACCCCCGCCTGCCCTTGTCCGCATCATTAATGGTTACATCACAGTCCAACCTCATGACCGAGGTTCTGGAAGGTCTAATCACGTCTGGACTTCTTCAGATTCCACGTCCATCCCTGCCTTGTCTGTTCCCTATTTCCTGTTGACATTTTTTGCACAGATATTGACGTTTCAGCTCTGCTAGTTTACTAGCTTGGTTCAAACCCACCTCTTCAGAAACTGTAAGGATTGATCTTCAATGCATAAGGCTCGACCGATGGGATGTAAAAACTGTAAATAACACAGAGAGTTCTTTCAGCAACTTGAAAAATGTATTTCCTCTCCCCATTATTTATTCTTCTCTTCTAGAAGAATCTGTTTTGTATCCCTTTATACTGTGGGAATTGTATATATCAATGTATAATAGATGTAATTTAGAAATATAAAAATTAAATGGTTAAATTGTTTTTATTTGTTGCTAAAAAGAACATTTGTTGTTGATTAATCGGGTACTAACCACCATTATGATTATTTTTCTCTTCATATGTAGAGGTGAAAATAATTATATCAACTTGTCTACTGTTCTTCTCCAGAGATGTTTCGTTAATGTGTTTTGGCATAGAAGTTATTCATTTAATTTATTTAACTATATAGCCTTAGATAATCTAAACATTTTTTATTGTGGCACGGTTTAGTTTGATATGTAAAATGTATTTTCTGCAGTCTCCCTGTATACTCCGTGTACTTAAATATACAACACAGTAACATACCCACTCGAGAAGTTTTGACTGCTACAGATAGCTCATACTTACAGTTTTTTGGCCCAAGGAGAATGTCATATTTTGTTATACTATTGAAAAAATACAGCTATATTTATCTAACTACTATTTGATTGAAGTACATTTAAAATGTCTAAAAATCTGCAAGCTCATTGCTGAAATTGCATTTTGCTTAAGAGAAAATGTATCCATAAAACAAAGATTTGTGACATTTTTGTGTACATGCGCATCAAATGCTAAATTTGCAAATACATGGAAATACATAGAAAAACTAGATAAATTCTATGCCCAGTTAAATGTGTAATACAACACTTAAAATCAGGTAATCTCAGGTTTTATGTGAGTGAGTTCTATATAATGCATTTATTTTACAGTGATACAGTGGGGTATTTGAGCCGTGTGTGCCTAATATCACCATGATATGTTACAAATGGAAACTGGAGCCTCGATAAAGGTAGGTATTTTAGACTTACTGAGACCTTTGAACGCAGTTTGTCTTTCAAACTAAAATGAAAACTACACATACAAGACACTGTTATTGATCCTCTTGCTGTTCAATAAAGATGAAAATCAACTTTTTTGATTCTTCTCTGCATCCCACCAGGTGGTGAGTAAGATTATAAATTACATGAAAAAATAACTATTTTGAACAGGTTTATCATCAATGTTCCCACGGTATGTGTGTATGAGAGACAGAGAGAACTGTGGTGGAGATATTTAATGATTTAGTTTAAGAGAAATGTGTATCACGTGGCTTCCTCAGCCATGCTAATTTTAATGTACTACACTTTGATCTGGAGGTTTTGTCTCATTTTCACTGTTGTGATTAGTAGCGAGCCAACTGAACTACATTAAATTAAAAGGTGCTGAGTTTGGGCCTTGGGTGGTGTAACGGTCTAAGCATTCACCCGGAATGCAAGTTGCCCACTACAGCCGCGGAACGAAACCCGACTGCGCCAGTGGCCGGGAAACCCTCTGGCCGGGAGCCACAATTGGGGGCAGTGATTGGCTGTCCACCCCAGGGGGAGGACGGAGGGAAAGCCAGCATGAGCTCGACGAGGGCGGTAGGGCGTACCTAGAAAGTAGGTGGGTGTGTTCCGTCTCAGAGGAGGCATATCATTGCAAGCCTCGGGGTATTGACTTTTCTCGTAGTGACAGGCAGCGAGCTCGTGGGGGGAGGGCGAATCGAAATAAATAGAGGGTACAATTGGCCACCAAATTGGGAGAAAAACAGGAAAAAATCTGAAACAAAGGGACTGAGTTAACATTAAAACCAGCCATCATTTATTCAAATATCCGAGGGCCTTGTTTACCGATTTGAAAAAATTCTCATCAGTTCCTAATGATTGAAACATGAAACAATGATCTCAGTCGGTCTATTGCAAAAGTACACACAACTGACTGTATGACATCAAAACACAGTATTAATAGGTTTATTATGATGGCTGTCTCCAGTGTATATCAAACTGTCCTACACTGACATGAACTCTGATTTCTGGAACACACATTTCCAGTGTTCACATTACAGAAGTATGCAGAAACTTTGTATGTGTAAACACCCAACATGACAAAAAAGTCTGCTTCTTTTGCACAACGTATTCATATACATAGTCTAATTCTGAACCATAATTTACAGTACAAAAAGAAACATCTCACGTTTTCAGATTGATTAAATATTATTGAGATATAAAGGTTAAAATACTATGTTCTTTTCCCAAGGAAAGATCCAAAAGCAAAGGGTGAAATTACATGAAGTAATTTAGGAAACAGCATCGCTATTCTTTTAGTCTCTGAGGTAATGTGGCCCAAATAATTTTGATATCAATCATTTTACTGGCAGACCTATTTTTTGCAATTGGCTAAACAGTGCTGTATAAATAATATGCTCTGTATATGCAATTAACTTGGCATTTTTGCATGTTGAAAACGTTTCTGTTGAGATTATATTTACAATCTACGTTTATTTAACATTAAATCCAAGGTTGTCTGCTAGAACAGGCAATTTCTTACAGGAAACATTACATAATTTTTTCCAGGTGTCACACTGTTGTACAGTATCATTTCCTCAACAACAGAAAAGGAGAGCCCACTTAAACTTGTGTGTGTTCTGAATATCCATTGATGTTGCTGCCAAGTCAAGGAGTCCAACTGCTGATCACGCAGGATGAAGGTAAATCCATACAGTCCGAAACCACAGGAAGCGAGGAGAGCAGGGTAGAATTTCTCACTTTTCTTCAAAGTGGAAATGGGTGGAGAAGGTGCTGTTTTGGCATGAGCATGTTATTTTTTTCACTCTATTTTATTGAGCTATAAAGAAACATGTGCTGCACTTGCAATACATATGAGCATTTGTGCATAACCCAATGGCTGTTAACAGGGAGGGTACAGACAATTCCTCATATCACAGTAATCCAAAGGCCAACCACATGAGACTTGACTTCCAGTAAGCGGCTGACCAAGGAAGTGAATCAGCTTGCAGATGGTCACTCATTCTGGATGATTTCCATAACCAGCCATTTCCTCTCTGGTGGTGCCCTGGGCATGTTGGGATTGTCTGTGACAGGGATGAGGGTGGCGTCAGACTTGAGAGGGGACATTCCATGGAGATGTGACCCAAGGTTGACCAGGAGGACAGCCCAGCTTGGGGTTTTGAGAACAAAAGAGAAGGAGCTGCCCCAGTGACTCAGCCTGAGTTGAGCTGAGCACAGAGGAACTTCTCTCAGCTACGCCTTCATAATGATGACTGATGTATACTCTTTTCACAGCCGTAAGAATTTGACAATTTTTCTAGTTATTGACAACTTCCCATGTCCTGAAGCCTCCTATGGAAATCCTGTATACTGCACAGACGTGTGTTTAAGTCCACGTGGGCAACCATCACATGACTTGTCATCACCATACAGAGGAGGGCTTATGTTGCACATAATGCAGCTTTGGGAAGTTTTATCAACACTGACCACCTCTTTTGGGCGAGTTTTCAAAAGGTTGGAGTGTTGGCCTTCAGTCCTGCTCCAATTTTGTTCCGGTTCTGCTCACATCACAAGCTAAGACCGGTCCCCAGATACAGGTGTACAATTAATGTATCACACACAGATGAGGAGAATTTAGAACAGGAGAGAGAGTGTGGCAACATTGTTGCCACCGGTAAAGATTTCTTCTGCTATCTAAAAAGACATGGCATATTATGCGTTAGTATGTCTTATACAAGTTAATTTGATTGCATAGAAAATATTCGCTGCTCCACTCATTTATTTGTTAAAATGTACCTAACGGCTCTAAAAACAGCTAGGCTTTCATAAGTAGTAAGGGAATGCGATGTGCTTCTAGTGTTAAATTGGTAAATTATGTTTTTAAGCTAAAATTCAAATGCAGTGAATTTTTGCACACAGCTCAGGTTCCTTTTTTTCATTTTTGAGTGGTGAGCAGTTTTGATCGGAGGGGAAGGAATTCTCGGTGGGCAGGAGCGGATCGGAAGAATAGCCACGTGAACGGGAGCGTTGTTTCTCCCCGCTCAACTCCGCACACATGCTCTGATCTTGGCTAAGGCCACTAGCACATAACATTTTTATGCAACTGGCTCCTTTCAGCATACCATTGGTCTGGGTTCAGGAGTGAGTCAGTCTTCTGTATCCAGAAATGTATCAGAATTTACAGCTGCCCTGTTAAAGTGGGCCCATCAGAACATTTATTTTCCCAGATCTCCTGAAGCTATCCAAAAAATCCCAACATGATGTTTTCAGAATGGCAGGTTTTCCCTAAGCACTGGGAGCTATAGACTGCACCCATATCCATACCTGCCAACATTTTAACTAAAATACAGGGTTTTTTTTGTTGCATGAATGGATTGTTCAGCAGTAGATTACAATACAGGATAAAAAAATAATTTAACTGGCATACTCTAAACCATTGCCAGTAATGCATTTAGGGCTCGAGTTTGGGGAAGGCGGCAGTGAAAACACACTTGGATGGTATTGTAATTGCTAGTTTCGGCCGCCACAAACAGAATTTCTCGCCTCTGCCCAGTTGCGTCAACATGGGTTGGGCAGCACAATGGGGGGGGTCAATAAAAAACGTTAGGCAATGCACAAGTTTCATGTACAATAATTTGTTCGCGTTTTCATCCACCCAGACCACCTCTTAACTCAAAGTCAGGGTTATGTGCTAGTTTCTTGTTGCTAGCATCTTTGTAAAATCAGTATTCAACTAAGCAGTTCAAAGTATTTGAGCTTTGCACTTGGTTCAGTGGTTCAATGCACTTGAATGAGAGAGAGAGAGAGAGACCATCTCACCCATGTAATTGTGTGCTACTGTCTCTTTTCACAAAACTACCAGAACGGACAAGGACATGCCTTAATGCGCCTTTGTCCTTGTTCAGCTACTGTCTGCGCATTGTGCTTTGACAACAAAACTAGATCCCATAGTCTTTATTTTGTTATACAGCTCATATTAATATTTCTGTAGCTGAAATATGGGAGAAATCGATCAGAAATCACAATAGGGAGATATTAAATATCAGAGACTCCCTGCAAAAAGGGGAGAGTTGGCAAGTATGCTGTCACGTGCCACGTGACAATCCCTGGACTGGAGCAGAGCAGCCGATGGTAAGAACTGGCAGAGGAGTGGGGTTTGCCGGTCTACGGACCGGATCTTTTTTTTTTTTTTCGCCTCTCCCAGACCCGGGACAGAAACAACAGGAGAACAGGTGAAATAAAAACAAAGTCTTCACCCTACTCGCCGCAAAGCTTTCGGGCAAAAACAATGAACTAAAATAAACAACTACATGAAAGCCTGCCTCCTCCGAGGGGGGAATCCCCTTTCAGGGAACACACAACAAACAGTCAGCGGCTTTCCATACCTCTACATTTAACACGCATCAACACTTAACGGGACAGGGTAGAACTCTACGCACTGTCCCTACGCTCATCACACATAAAAGGACACTGCGCCTCTTCAGTCCAGCGTTCCACTAGAACCTCCCCAGGCACACACACAAACTACATGACAAGACTAACTGATTCCCCACTCACCCCACCTGCTCTTAAATAGGCTTACTTTCTGCCTGGCTCAGATGGACTCGTGAGGCAATCACCCATCTATCAATCACTCACCCAATCACAATCACTCAACACCAAACAATTCACATTCTCACACACAAACCCAATCAGTCAAGTGAATTCCACCCCAATTAACTGATTGAATAATAATGAAATTATTGGGACCTTTGGAACTAGAATTCTGGGCACCTGCCAGCAATCTCACCAACTGCAAGATTGCCAAACCTGGCCCCAGAAAGTACAACTGTTCCAAAGGTTCAGCAACACCGTGGCAAAAGAGAGGCAACCCCCAACTCCCCTGCCGCAGAGACTGACGCCCTCCACATGCATATCCCCACAATTCCACCCAAGGACAGCGAAGCAGCATTCAGACCATCCGTAGCTTACACGTTAAACACTTAAACACTTAACGCATAAACACTTAATTAGCATTACAATTTCATTGGTTGTCAGCTGCCGCACCGCTGAGAGGGAAACATTTACCTGACTCCTTGGCGGCAATCTCTGTCATGATGAAAAGCAGTCATCGTCAACTTTTTTGAATAACCCCTATAGTGCGGTTTTATTTCAGATTTGTGTTTAATATAAATTCATCGTATTAGTATGAATGAGAAACATCAGTCATTTTCAGGTGCTTTCCCATGAATGCAAAATTACTGCATTATTTACAAATATTTTGCATTATTCTTTTAATAAAACTTTCATTTATCAGTATTCTTAGCATTGACTGCTGATGGGATTACTGGGAGTTTTGGAATATGTATACGACCCTGTTTCGATTTTTTATTATGACATCTTGGCTCAGAGCCTTGAAGTATTCCATTTGGCTCTGGTGTTAGTGCGCTGTCAGCGGCACGGGTCCAGGAATCCAATCTGTCCCTGGGCATTATTTTTCACCTCCATCCCAGAGGTCTTTCCATCTTCCATCTTGTCTTTTCTACATTTCCCGTGACCTCTTTTTACTATAACTTTCTTGGAACACTTTTTTTTTGCATGACGCTTATTCTTTTGGCGGATACACTTTTAATCTACTTTTATCTCTTGGGTAGCTTATCTTGTTATTACTTTACTGTTTTGCCAATTGTGGAACACACTTGGCTCCAGGAAAACTCTGAACCGTTAATGCTTGTATGCTTGGTTTAAAATGCAAATAAAAGAAACCTGTTTTAGCATACCGCTTCCATGTGTTGATGGCTTGTTTATACGATCCATAGCCTATTTGACAATGTAATAACCTTTAGTGCCCCGGTGTTGGTATAAAAGTAAAAATCACACTGTTCCGATGAGAGGGTTCCAGTGCCCCTCCAGGCACTAAGTGGCATGGAACAATCAAGTGCACTGTGTTCTTCTGGGCGTCAGATATAGAGAGGCTGTCACCACCTCCTCTTCGGCTAGCAACCCTCTTGATCGTGCAGTGTTTTTCCATGGGGTTTCGCTAAATTTTTTGCCAAGACCCTCCTGGGGATGAAATGGCAGGCCTTGCCTGAGATGGTGGCTTGCTATTTTCCTACCACACATTGAAATCCTTGTTATTATACCCTTTGTTGTATGCATAACACTTATGAATTTGGTTCCTTTCTATAAATCCTCTTTTCTTTTTAATGTCATATCCCCTATTTGGTATTTGGATATATGTGCATATATAAGCCTCCCAATTTTTTTTAAAATGTAATGTCATGTCATGTAAAAGACAATTATTTCATATTTATTTAAGTGTATACAGTACAGTTAATGCAAATTAAAATCAAAAATCAAAAATTGTATTACCAACACTGCACAGAACATCAGTGTGTGTTTTTCAATTATTGCACATTTCAATATTTTTGTTGTTGTTGTGTAATCTGACAACAATTTTCTATTTTACGGAGTTTAAAATGTGCTTCTGGAACTTTATTGAAGCATAAAAGGAGGTTATGCGTGGAAGCTAATCCATTAATAGCATTCGTCATCACGGTTCATGGGATCTGTCTCAGTTCTGACATCAATTCAGAGATCTAAAAAAGTAAAGCAAATGTCACTGAAAAGTCAGGTGATAGGTGAGAAAAAACATTTTACACTTCAGTGCCTATTATAAAGAGGTTGAAGACTAAGAAAAGGCACATCCAAGGGCAATGGTCTTAGATCTTGAAGATCTTCAAGAAAGTATGGCATCATTGAGACACATCACAAAAGCTTAATCACTGGCTGCAAGAATGGTCTTCAGAATCGCAGAGGTAGAAGGTGGAAGCCACAACATAAGAAACATCATAAACGTGCATTTTAGTGATAGCATTTTTGTGGTGTCATTGGTGATATGGAGGTAAATAAAGAGGTCAGTTAAAAAAAGTTGTGCCATGGTTTTTGCTTGAGGGATTTGAATCCTGTGTTTCATGCTGAAATGTTGAATGCTTTACAAAGTTTCTGACATCATAGTGCCAGTGAAAAATGAAATTCCTTGCATTAGCAGCAGTCGATCAGAGACAGATGATTGCTATCATCAGAATTAATTCCCTCTGCAACGATTTCTGATTTGTGCTCTCAATGTTTTATCTACCCCCAGTAGTGGCAAACTAGATAGCCAAGTCCCTAATTCGCATCTAAAATCCTTTCACAAATACAAATGCGGTGCACAAAAAAAGAAAGAAAGGGAAAGAGCAAGAGGAAAAACAACTATTTGCATCAAGAATCTCTTAGAAAATCTGACCTTTATTTTAGTTTCAAAATCTATGTATTGAATTAGATTGATACTGTATGTGGACAGAATGTTTTGAAAATGATTGAATGATGATGTGAAGTAAATCAATTAACTTCAAGACGTAATTAATGAAGACAAGACACTTTTTTAATAGAATACGGCATGGCAGTTGACAACATAAAAAGTCACTTAAGTAGCCATTATCAGTATACCACAGCAGACAGATGGTACTTATCAGATGGTACTTACAGATGGTAAAATACATTTTGTAAAAATACATTTTTGCTCTAGCTTTTCACGTTTGACTGTCGAGTGAACTTTGAAACTGCATCAGATTTCACACGGCTACGTGCTTCAGTCAGGACCTCTTGAAATGTCTGTCTGCTCCTGGAATAAACACTCCTGTCATCCTGTCGAAATTAGGAGTTCACTCAACTCAAACGATGAGGTTTTTTTTTTAAAGGGAAAAGATAGATGATATGATTGGCCATAATGTTGTAAATTAAACCTACAGGTAACATAATCTGTTAAGCCAACCCTTTTTACAATTGCACAACATTGCTCCTATTTTAAAAATAAGAAATGTCGATGCACTCCAAATGCGCTTGTGCCATCCTACCAAATTCACTCTTTGCCAAAATAGTGACTGATGTCTTTTTCCACAGAGACTATGAGTTACCCTTTCATTTTGCTTTAGCAACAAAAGCACCTGGAATGATAACAAGTTGTAAATTAGTGTAATTAATACTACACCTCCTTCTTCTGGACCATATGGACCCTCCTACCACACTCTCCCTTGTCTCCTCAGTAACAATCTTCAACACACTGGTTGGAAACCCCAAAGCTTTCCACATTCAGAAATATATGGCATGTAATATACACACATATTATATTATATAAATATATTAGGTGTACCCCTACACTGACTCCCTGGACTGGAGCTGACTCCAAAGGCTCCTGTGACTTTTTTTCCACTTGTAAGCTCTGACTACCCACATTCTCCTCCCAGAGAACAGTCAGCTTGATTGCCATTAGCTGCCTGAATTGATCAGACCACATGACTACTTCCTGCCTTTTATGCACAATGTATAGCCTTTTGTACAAGCATAGCTAATCTTTTGATCCTGGTACATCAATGGAAATGTATTGTAGCTACAGTGAACCCAGTCAAGATAACTCACATATACACTATATTAATCCTAATTAAACATCTCAAACCTAGCAGGGAGAAAATAGCATTGACCATCACATATTGTCCAACCCTGCTGATTCAAAGAGCTTCAGTGCAACATTTCAGAACAACAGTTCAGTTCCCATTTCACATTTATGTGCTGTAGACATATATCCTCACATACATTATCCATTCTGTCCCCCCCATCTTAGGGATGGTTCAGAAATGGGACAAATCCTACACCATTGTGCATTATCAAGATTTAGGAATATGCACCAATGTTTTATTAATGGGAGTTATGATCTACTGTATGTAACGTAAATGTGATATAATGATCTACATCCTAAACTCTTTTTTTCAATTATTACGCATTGCCATATTAATTTTGCCTGATGGGGGTAAACCTTCGAGGGCCAAAAAATACAGGGTTTCAAGTGGGAGAGAAGAGAATCTCAGTAATAGAAACCTAGTTTGAGTTGGATGTTTTATGGTCCTTCTATCTTGTAATCCAAAATGTGAAATGGTGTCCACAAAGAGCTTAATACGTATAAGAGGACCTGAGGAGAAAGCTATGCCCCTGGGGTATGAGTCTTATTGTTTTACTGTCCAATCTGATATATCAGCATAGTGGTTTGGACACTAATAACATTATAGTCACAGATTGAATGGTGGATGATGGATTATATAACTATATATAGTTATGTGACCTATGTGGGGAAAAAGTAGAACCCAACACCTTTCAGCCTCCGAGGCCCTGGAGACATGTTCTTAACATACTTACACTGCTGAAGTGAAACTGTGTATTACCTCACACGTTCACAGTGGGTTCATACATCCCCCTCAATACTGGTGCTGTGTTTGAAACTACTCCCTTCCAACCTCCCTGCAATATATTTCTGACCAGTGAATCTGAGGTGACTTTAATTAATCAGACTTATTCCAGGCAATGCTTGCACAAAAGCTGACAAGGTAAAGTTGCAGCTGTTTAAATAGCCTTTGATTTGGCTGGAAAAAGCTCAATGCATGAGTCAGTTTCCATGAAATATCCAAATACATGCATTGAGTCAACCAAGGCCCAATGATATATTGTTTTCACCTCTGCTGTCTTATTTTTGATTGAGTAGAAATCAGACTAAAATGACAAAGGATTAAAAACAAATCAAGTCATTAAATGAACAAGCAAATGAATAAACCATTGAATGAATAAATGAATAAATAATGAAATGCTTAATTAATTAAACAAAAATTCAATGTAATGATACTATAGCCCCCGCCAAAGTCGGCTCTGGCTGGGAGTGCCACCAGGGGGCTGGCGATTGGCTGTCCGCCCCAGGGAGGGGGAGGAAAGCCGACAGAATGTTTGCTGCGCATAAGAGTGGCCCTGTAGTACCGGGTTACGGTCGACGGCCTGGTGAGTGCCGTCTCGGAGGAGACGATGCTTCGCCTTCGTCACTACCGGTCACAGGACTACAGCAGCAAACTCACATTACTAGGGGGGGATTGACATAAAATAGCAGGTCTAATTGGCTACTAAATTGGGAGAAAATGGGAGAAAATCTGAAACAAAATCTTTAAATAAATGATACTACAGCCCACACAGGAGCACTGATCGGAGGAGAAGCATATTTCTCACTGACGACAACTGGTAGCCTGTGGGCTCCTGACACATTATTGGGAGGAACTAATGTAGTGGTAGCCAGAGAAACTCTGGCTGACTCAACCCCCTCTGCAGACACTCAGTTGGCTACTGACAAAGCCAATGTCTCATATACAGGGCCCAGCCTGCACTCATTGTGAGCACTTGAACAACTACGCAATTCAGAAGGACTGAAATCATAGATTTTAAAAACATTACAATTAATATGAATTCCTACAGCATAAACACACTAACCACACAACCACATGGACATTGTACAGTAATAAAATGCATTGAAGGTTTAGAAGTGACTAGGCTAGAGAATCACACACATTCAACTTAAAGCATTTCCTGGGAAACAGCTAATGTTATAAAATTAGCATTTATTGAGACATAAATGAGGACCTTTACCACACTGTCTGATCTCCTCTACTTCTTGCAGTTTCTTTAGAGAGTGCGGTTGCATGAAAATGCAATACCATATGTCCCTGTGACACCGAGGATGGGTACACTCCAGCCACCAGCAGTATTTATAATGATTTTTATACACTTTTTCTTTTTTTCATAAATCTTTTTTATAGTGAACATTTAAGCTTGAAGCTTCTGCTTCTAATGAATATGATTTTGTGGCATATGCTTTGCTCTTAAAATCAAACTGAAAATAAGGACAACCCCATCTAAAATAAAAAATATAATAATAATATTATTATTATTATTAATATGTCACAACACCATCCCAGGCATGTGTATATATCCTGAGGATGCACGGCTTGTCATGGTTTATTCTTTACATATACTGTATATATACTGTATATATACTGTTTATACATAGGTAACTGCCAAAATAAAGGAAACACCAACACCAGCTTTAATGCGCCTTGGCATACATTCAAATGTCTAGAACTCTATTGAAAGGGACCCAACACCTTTCTTCCACAAGAAATTCCTTAATTTGGTGTTGTTGATGGTGGTGGAAAACGCTGTCTCAGGCGCCGCTCCAGAATCTCCCATAAGTGTTCAATTGGGTTGAGATCTGGTGCCATGGCATATGGTTTACATCAGTGGTTCTCAACCGGGGGTCCGTGTACCCAAGGTCGTAGGGTATGCAGGATGATTGATAAATTAATAAATGACAAAATTATTTAATGATTTAATGCACTGAATTATTCTAACTCTAAATACACAATCCATCTTTCCACCTGTTTTACATGTCAGACGCCAGTCCTGTTAATGTAATTGCTCTCTCACGCTGGTTACTGGCAGGCACACGCTGTGCCGCAATGTTGGCCGAAGAATGGAACAATGTTGTTTAGATTTGCATAGCTGTCCAAGTATTTAGACCATGGTGCAAGACTCGCTTCAAGAGGAGTGCAAATGTTTCTTGTAGGCTGGATCATAATGTTGTGTAATGTTGTTGTACTGTTGTTGTTGTTGTATTGTATTTTAATGACTGAAAATTGTTCTGTATGGATGGCTGCTGCTCAGATTTTCATCTCACTGGGAATTTAAATAAAGGTAAAATAAAATAAAAAATAGTTTATTTATTATTTTTATATTAGTTCATGCTATATAAGATATTAAATTAAATATAGAATGTGCTATATGGGTTGTTTTTTTAAATAATCAAGATTCAACATCAAGGCAATATGAACTGACCTGCAATCAAATGCAGGGTATGTCAGTCTTTTCACAAAAGAGTGGTACAGTCATTACATTTTGTCTCTAGAGATTTAGGCTAAAGGGACAAGGGTTTGCACATTTTGGTTGCCCCTGTTTTTATTTATGTTGCTTTCATTGGGATATATATGTGTGTGTGAAACAGACATTCCATGAAAGGCTAACAAATTCTGCCTTTTAATTTGATTTAATATCGTCAAGGACTAATCACTCTTGTCAATGCACGAGCTGAGGCAGGTTGGGCCTGAGATTAGTCTGAGACTATTAAAATCTGATTGTTACATTGATGTTATAGCAGAATAATCAGTGCGTTTGCATTTGGTTGGTTCCCTCCCGCACACATTTCTCGGAATAGATGTTACAAACAAGAACATCAAACGAAAACAAACTTCCCCACACCTGAATGTTTCTTCTCTGGTGGGTTCGGCCCAGCGAGACGGACAGCTGAACGGACCAGCGCACACTTCTCATCCACAGGCCCGCAGAGAGCTGACAGAGAGGGCTCTCACACCTCCCTGCTTCACTAGAGACTCCAGTGGATGCATGATGGACAGGTGGTTTTAAAACGGTTATGATAACAGTAATGTGAAGCCATGGAGGGGGGGAGGGGGGGAAATGTACAGAGGGAGATGGGAACCAGATGAAACCTCCCGTCTCCTGCCTTGTTCCACTGATTTCGACATTAAAAGAGACGTGAAATCTGGAGTCTCGTTGTTCCTTATGGCTCAGCTTTAAAGCTCCGGGTTCAAGCACTCGGGCCATTGTGTGGGCCCCCGAAACTCTGAAAAGACCTGAACAGTGTTAGCGCAAACAATACTCCTGTGTGAACATACAGTATTTATGGGAATCTTTGTAGTTCGTGACAAATCTAGAGCAATTCCTCCCCACGAGGTGCACTTTCCGGAATCACAGCCCTCTGATGACAAAATTCTTCACGTTTAAACATTTATTTCCTCTGTTGCTGATTGAAATATTAACGATTACACGCGAAAAACCAGACCGACCTTCCGGTAAAGTATGACTACTACGAGTGCTCAAATGACTTCAGCCTGCCACAACAGGGAGGAGGGGGACTGGTGACGCCATGTGTCTAACGCTCTGCTCCCGATAAAGCTTTTCACAGTTCTGTTGCGGTCCGCCGCCATTTTATGAGCCCGGCCATCTCCCGTCCTCAGGGTCCAGAGTCCTGGATCGCTACCTGGCTGACCCCACATTTACACGTCGTACATCTCACTTCCTTTCATCCACCCAATCCCGGTCTCATGCAGGGCGTGAAACGCAATCTGCTCAGTCACGGCAAAATCCCATTAATCACAGCGCCGTCCTTACCTTGGGTTCAAGAGATGCGATTTTTCCTCAGAACTCCTCAGTGACATTCATCGCCATACACCAAGAAGATTCGGCACATATAAAACCAATAAATCGTACTGGGGTGCACACCCAGGCTGTTGTCGTCCAGCTTAGTCACACGGTTCGAGGAAGTCGAAACTCTCCGAGCATCCCTTTCATTGTTTGATGCATCGAAAAATAGAGGATGGGGAGAGGATTGCAAACTGGTGGTTTCAGAGCTGTTTAGTGACATTTTTGGCATCCGTTGATATTAGCATTGCTGTTGGAGCACAACTAAACTGAAACAAATGTGGTCTTGACCCCAAGAAGCATGGCAAAGAAAACAAGGAAAAATTAGAACAATTTTCCGGTCTGATCTGTGAGTTAGGAATGTTTTTGAATTTCTTTCAAAACTTCCACAAGAACTAGAGGGAAATGTTTGTTCAAGTGTTAACCATAACATTCTAGAGAGGTCCACAAAAACATCCTGGCACTTACGAGCTGGAGGACCAATTTGAAACTTAAAATAATAATGGATGCACATCTATCACCTGTGTGATTGACAGGCTATTATGCGCTATATATATGCGGCTAGAGCACTGGACTCTGTAGCTGACGGTCATGGGATAGATTGTAGGTGGGGCAGCCCAGTGCCCTTGAACACTGCACTTCAGCTCCAGAGCTCCAGTAAAACTCCAGCTGAATAAATGGGTAATTGAATGTGTAAAATATAAAACATATAATGGTCTATTCAGATGTCCACATTCCCCAATGCGAGCACCTTAGGGACAGCCTTATATAATTGACTAAATTGCTCTGCAGGACTAGTTCCACGCAAAGTTATCTGTGCTATTGCCTTAGTAGTCCCACACGTGACATGAAAAAAAGACTGATGTAAATACAAGAGCAAAGAAAAGCTGTATAGGAAATTGAAAAGGGCAGAGCGAGGTTCTTTTATGGCTTCAAATTTCCTGCACATCCACGGGGACTACTGCAGCGGTCAGTAGAATAACTGTACTGCAGGGATCTTCAAATAATCTTTCATGGGGGCCAGATTATTATATATATATTTTTTTTTTTTTAAATGATGCAGGTGGGCCAAACATTTTCTACTTCCCCACTTATAGAATATGCACATAAGTAGTATGTCTCTGTGATGCAAAATTATTACAATTTTATTACTGCCTTTTATCTGTACCTTTTATCATTTTATCACCTAAATTATCATTTTAAAGCATGTTAATAAAACAAACCAATACCAAAACAAATATATACATGTCCACCATCACTAAAACATGAGAAACCTCAATGACAGGATAACATTCTATAAGAAAAACAAACCTTTATATTTACCCATAGGACCAATGCATTTTATGACCTGGTCACAGATGCCTGTTTTCATGCATATTAAATATGTTTTTTTTGTTTTTATTACTGTTGTTTCTCAATTGTCCAAAGGTGGAAAAAGGGGCCACGGTGGGCTGCATTTGGCCCCTGGGTCGCTAGCTGAAGAGTCCTGGTGTATTGTATGGAAGTACAGACTGTCAGAGGGTGGGTAGGAACAATTTCAAGCTTAGAAAGCTGATGGATGTGTGCGATGTTCATTTGCTATACTGGTCCTGTGTGATCTACCAACATTGTTCATATTGGTTCTTTAAATCCCAGGTAAAATCATTCTGTCCAATTGTCATTACTTTTAAGGAACTATTCTTTACATTTAAACTTTTCAATATTGGGTCTGCATGTCCTGGGGGGAAACTATTTCATGCTCTTCGTTATATGTATGAACACATTTAATCCCAGAAGCAATCTTAACAGAGCATGCTGGGGGGAAACACCCCACAAAGGGGTTTAGACCATGAAATTCCAATTGTTCTGGTGGTTTCTGAAGTTTGGTCAACCAGAGAATTAGCAAACATCTGAAGTCCATAACCACGGCTATGTCATTTTAAACCCACTGAGCACTAAACCCTGTTTGATATTATATCGAGTGTCTTTGAGCAACAACACAGCACTGGCGATACAGAAACAGGCTGAAAAGACCGACAGAGTTTTATACAAGCTTTATTTACATCTTGATTAACAACTGTACAGTTTTGCAGCGCAGGAAGCACATTGTATTGAAAAGTTCTAATGGAGAGATACCATGAAACCCGTTAACACAATCAGGTTTTTATTTCATTTTTCCTTTTCCCCAATGATCAGGTCCTTCCTCAACTGTTTCTCACATACATTATGTACATATTGTATACAAGCAATATAAAACTTGGCAAATGGAAAGAGTTATTTGCTACTTCAATATATGTAATCTTCGAAAACCTTAAAAAAATCTTACAGCAATCATAAAATCTGGTGATAAAGTATGAGCGAATGGCCTGTTGTCACAGGAAGTGAGGTCGTTTGTTCTACGTAGGGGAGGAGACGTGGAGACGCTCCCCGGTTCTGGACGGTTGCGAGACACCTCACGGATTAAAACCTTCCTGAACTCGGTTCCGAACTACGCGTTGCGTGGCTCTGAAACAGGGCTCCTTCCTTGTGCGTGTGTCCTACAATCCTGCTACTACATCTCACAACACCCAAAATGATCTGGAAAAGAATGACATTGTTCCTAAACCTAATCTGCCCTATTTGCGATCGCGCATCAGATGCTTTCACTCAAGTGGGAATCCAGAAAAAAATGTAAATGGTTGCATATCATGACATTTGGATGAGCACAGCTTGCTATAATCGCAATAACGCACTACACGAAGGCACCAGCGGAGACCTCAGGGCAAAGTACCTTTCGGATCGCCGTCCCGTCATTCTGCCTCATCGCTAGTGCACAGCTAATGTAGAAAGCAGGTACCAGAACAGTTGAGGTAAAAAGCACTTTAAGATGTTTCCGACATCGAAAGAGGATCCTCACGACCTCGCTGGCTTTGCGGTGTTTCGTGTTCTCTTTTTTGGCCTGTTAGAAACCAGTCGATGGAATCCGGGCCAATCGGGTGCTACTTCGGAGCTGTCAAAACAATTTGACGCACCGCATGCCACGCCCTCGTAAAGACCTCCTAAACCCTCCCACTACTGATGACACTGTGTGTAAACTGTCATTTTAAATCATACTGTTAAAATTAAACATTAAAAACACTGTGCATAACGGTATTATTACAAAAGGGCCTTCTGTCCCTCGATCAAGTGATTGACTAAAAACGATTGCTGACAGGTTAGTCTATAAGATGAAACACAAAGTGGGTTAATGTGTTCAAAATATCAGTACTGCATGAGTAAATACAAAAGATAAATAAATATAGTTATAAAGGCATGGCTGCGCAAAAGCCTTAAATCGTGCGCTCAAACAACCCTGCCAGTTTGAGAGCAACACATTACTCACGAGGGTTATAACAGGGACATTGTGAAGTCAACACTCCATACAGAATAAGACGTTAAGACGAAGATCTAAAACGGGAGACAAATAAATATCGAAGCTGTATAGAGAGCGGTAGGTCTATACAAATTCATTAGAGGGTAAACAAAATCAAAACTGGAACTCATGCAATCTCTTGTAATTACAGGGAAGTTTAAAATCGACATTCATTAACACACAAAATAGGGGAGAGAGGGAAAAGAGGAGAAGAAAAAAAATAAAAAATAAAAAATAAATCCCAACAACGTTAGAAGACAGTAACTTCAGTTGTATTCTGATGCCTTTAGAAGACGCCCAAGTCCAACTGGGAAATGCCAGTTCCACTCAAGTAAGGCCAGCACGCCATGGTTGTTCTCTGTCATTGTAAAACCTGGGGTGACACTAGCAACACTGGACGACGTCGCCACGATAGCCGTTCCCGTTACCCACAACACTGTCCCGGCTAGTCTGAATCGTCTGAGAGCAAAGCACAACGCCAGTCCAGAGGGTGAACCTTGGTAGCAGCAGGAGAAGGCTGAGGACGGGGTGGGGGTGAGGGGGGTCGCCATTGGCTAAAATCACAAGGATTGGGGAAGGAATCACCTCCCACCTGACCCCGCCCCTAAAACAAACACTAGCCTTTGTCTTGGGCTGAAGCATGATGGGAATGCAGTAGTAGTTTAGAAGCACAAGCAAGCACGTCCGTGAGCAGAGGGTCACCTCGGTGGGAGGGGGTTCCCACCTCTCTCTGTGGGAGCTCTGCCCACCCGGGGCACGGCGATGGGGAGGGGGGTTAGTGTCGATGGGGTTATTTTTGCAGGCTCAACAGAAAGTCATGCAAAACGGCGCGTCATGCAACCGCCAACCCTGCCGGAGGTCATGCAACCACATCGCTGCAGAGGGGGAAGAGAGAGGACACAAGAGACCAGTGAATGGAAGCTCATCCTGCTCGTCCCACCCACATTAAGACAGCTCATTCATCCCTCGCAGCGTGTTACAGAGAGAAGGGACAAATCATCACAATGTCACAGTTATTCATTTCATTAGTGTAGTAGTAGTAGTAGTAGTAGTAGTAGTAGTAAGGCTTTGCCATTTTAGAGTTAAAATGTGTATTCTCATCGTAATCGAAATGATCTACAAGTCAAGTTCAAATTCGTCCACGATCACGCATCATGACTAGCCACAATCTCCCTTCGCTGAACATAGGTTTGATGGATCCCATCGATTTTGAGCATATAGCGTAAATACAGAACAAAATGTGGCAAACAACTTACTTTTGACACTGTTCACTCACTGTGGAATACATTGAAGACATTATATTCTTACTTAAACTAGTTTCACCACTAACTAAACACACTCAGTCTTCTCACTGGCGGGCTGATTCCCTTCCTCGCAGGTAAAATATAAAAATACCTTCAAATGTTATTAATATTGCCTATACCACAACTTCTCAACATATCTAAACCTCAGCCTGGGAACAGGTCTGCAATCAGTATTCATAAACGAAACATTAACAACAGAGGTGTGGTTTAGGCTTTGTGTGGCATTGAAAGGAATCTTAATGCGATACACGATAGCGCTGTGCAGCAGGAGTGGAGTGGCAGGCTGCACTGCACTGTGTAACGTAAGGGGCACACTGGAGCTACTTGAATACACCATTTCAATAAGTACATAGAGGAGTGAGTCGATAAGTCTACGGGGGCATCCAGTTCGACAGTTCTGCAGGGCTTAACGGCTTTTGTTCAACCGTTCTCGTCGTTGTTTGTTCAAAGTCATTATTGCCGTAAGAAGTCATCTCATCTGCTCTTCCAGACGTACGCCCTTGCTAATTCAAAGAGACAGCAAAGCCCTGCAGGACTAGAACCGTTTATCCCCGGCACAGACAACGCAGATGAACGACCGAGCAGCAAGGTAACACGATTCAAGCATTAGGTAGTTAACGTTAGTCGATATAAATCTTCTTAGAAATGCAGCAATGGGGCTTGTGAGCTAGAGAGGAGAATGTGGAAATTCCTAGGTGGTTACCGCAACCGATGTCACCTCAGCGACTCTTCAAGCGCAGAAGGGTCGGGGGTCGGTTCCATCTCGATTGTGTCAACTCGGCAAATTAATCGAAATTAAATGAACGACTTGAGAAATCCACGTAGAACGTCATGGCCGCTTTTCAATTTATGAATCGAATTTCAATTCGTTTCCCAAATTGACTGAATTGAAACGGAATTGGCCCCGGCCCCAGACGGACCTTAAAAGAAAAAAAACGCGGCCATTTATTTACTGGCGAAGCAGCGGGCTGCCCCCTCGATTACGAATGCTGGCAGTGGTCAAAGTGCAACTCTTCAGAGTTCCACAATCACTCGATAAATGGTCCGGTTAGGCCGTCCGCACGGGCAGTCGAGCGTTCGGGGTGACGCATTAATGGCCGGAGGGGGAACGAAAGCCCACAGTGCGGTAAGCAGCACAAGGAGCCCTCTGGAAGGACTCGACTGGAGTCACATCCAGGAACGCATTATTAATGCTGGGGAGTGCCAACACCTTCGAAATGAAACCGTGTAATCCCTCATATTAATCTCCTCAGGTGAGCACCGTACAGGCACCGGCGAGTCTCTTAATTTCAGGGGGCTCCGCCTAACTGCCGGTTTTGCGCTGCGCCGAGGGAGAGCCCATACAGGCAGCTGACCAAACGTGTGCGCTCGCCGCGCAGCAGAGCATTAAGGCTACGCTGCCCCGTTCCCACGAGTCCACTGCATAGATATGGGAATGCTTCAGGGCAAAAAAACATACATTAGCATACATTTTAAAGCATAAATTAGCCTCGCTGTGATGCCAAAAATTAGTACGCCAAAAATAAATTTGCATTAAGGGCCAGACACGAGCTCATGTTGCGACAACGTCGTTCAGCACTTGTATTGCCTTCGTCGGTAACTGCTGCAGGATTAAAAGGAAAAGGACGAGACCTTTTGAACACGTCTCACAGAAAGAACTTAGTGTCTGACCTTGGTTTGAGGCAGGGGTGCCCACATTAGAAGAAATAACACCGGTCGACGGAGGCACTTGATATGACTGCGAGTCTTTGCGAAAGAGGTATTGCGCACACAGAACGCCAATCAACGATTAGACTTCATTTGTGCGCGGTTATCAACGTAGACTAAATCAAATACACGGGGGTGGTTCCATAGTGGGTAACACTTTCTGTCAGAGAAAAAATGCAAAAATAAATACAATAATATTTGTTTCTCTGCAGGTTTGGTCTGCTTTTGACACTGGGAAACAAACAAACAAACGAAAGAAAAAAAACTTAACACTGATCACACACCTTGACACCATGATTTTGTCAACCTCAAAAACACTTGAAGGTTTTATGTGTCTATTGCACTGGTAAGCAGCAGGGTTAGGGTTAGAGTAGGCCCCTATTTGGCTACTGCACTGCGAATTTGTAACTCAAAAATCTAAAATACCAAATTAACTCTGCTGGCCATGAATGGGACTACTTAAACACTATTCTAAAAATCTTCCGCTAAAGCTCAATAAATACTGCATCGCACATTATCAAAACGGTAAAAAAAGGGTCGTCGATATCGTAAATAGCGTAACTTCAAATCATCTCACAGCTGGTAGACCTATGCGCCGACCGTGGATCCGAATTGACCTGAAAACCGCGTAACGCGTGCTGGGCGAAACACTTAAACGGTTGGCATCCCTACTTAAATCCCCGCACCAGGAAAGGCAAACAGAAAGAACGGAAAGAACATTCCTTGGCGTTAAAACCGAACGGTGCAAGCGACAGAAACACGCAGATCCCTAAGTTGTACAGTATTTAGTGTTAGGCAAATGAAGAGGGAAAACCAAAGAAACTCGACAGGGTATTTGTGTCCTGAATGGCTGTGGCCGTGCGAACGCTGGATCGCTCGGCCGACGTCTCTCTCGGGCGGCCCGCCGGGTCTCTACCTTGCTGTGGCGGGCTGGACGTGTCCCGGGTAGTTTCGCCGTGCGCTGGTGGCCTGCCGTTGACGGGCCAGGAAGGACTGACCGGAGCCCGTGCTGGCCAGCCTGTCCTCCGCCGCCTTCTTGTGCAGCGCCATGCCCTGCGGACAGAAGCGGACGCTTTCAGGGAGGGAGCCAGCCGTGTTACACCCCTCACGGCGACGTTTCCAGTGCCAAGTCAACTCCGGTAGAGTACATTTTACTCTGATGAGAGTACATTCGATCTTTTTTGGACTCATTGCCATTAGGCATTTAGCAACTTATCCAGAGCGACTTACAGTTTACATTTTACAATCCATTTATACAGATATTTTATAAGAGCTCAAGGGTACATGTCCCACCTGATCTTTTTCCCTTTATACCACACTGCCTGCCTGACTCGTGTAAACTCTTGAGTTGAATTAACACTGGACATTTCACCCTTCTGGTTGTATCGACGTCCTGCTCCCCGTTATTTAATGTCCACCTGTGCCACGCTACTACCATCGCTGGCAGTGAAACTAAAGTTGGAAGACTGGCGCCCTCTAGTGTACAAAGTTAACAAAATCGTTTAAAAATCACTCACTGCAATATTTTTAGGATGATGCTCCTTGCCATTGTCTGGTATGGTCTTTTATAAGCCACTCACCATGTTGTACCACGCAGAAACTATGAGCTTCTCCTCCTGATCTCGCTGGGTTTTCGTCTTGTCGTATTCTTTCTGTGGGGAGGCGGCAGCGCGGTCATCAACAGGAAATTCCCATATTGTGCCCTCACAATGATCTCATCATAGCAATGGATGCACTGAGAATGCGAGGTTCTAAGAAGGCCTCCTGACAGAACTACTGACAACTACTGTTACAGGACAAAGCTCTTCGGGTGACTACGGAGATGACAGCAAACAAATTAAGAATTATGGGCTAGACAAATCCAATGACTTTGGGTTGGGAACTAGCGACTGAGTGCTAACATGTTACCCAAAACAAATTCACGTTACCCACAATTAAATGAATTATGGCTATGCATTTCATTCTGTTTGTGTCTGGCTCTATGTGAACGCAAGTATGATAATGGAGGGGGTTACTCATTTCTGGGAACCAATTTAAAACATTGAAATTATTCGCGTAACTTTTTTCCACAAAGGAAAATTAAACCTAATCTTTTTCAAATTAAGGATCTCTGGTTAAAATTAAATCTCAACAGATTGCATTTTTTTAAATTGAGAGGAGTTTAAAGTGTCCTTATTCCCCTGTTTCTGTCGCACGTTTCCCCTAGCGATCGGGGGCGTCGGGTTGCCAAATCTCCCACCTCAAGTGAATGCAGCATCCGCTCTCGCTCCTGCAGCTGGTTCTTCAGAGCCTGGACCTCTGGCGCTGAGCCCTGGTTCTGTTTGGGATCGAGGGTCCGGATCACCTGCGGAGGCATTGCGGATGTTGTTTACATGGGAGAACGGGGAGGCCGACAGGGAACCGTAACACGGGGGTGAACCGCACTTACGCTCTTGGCCTTCTCCAGGTACTTCTTGTACCTCTCCTCCATTTGTTTCATGTCTTCGTCCTTCTTTTTTAAGGCCTCTTCCAACTCGTCAACTTTTTGGGCTTGAATAAAAAGAAAAGAATGGCCAAACACATGAAACCAGGTTGAAATATGTTGTGCTACATTCTATTTGCACAACATGAAATTATGATGGGAAGGGCATAGTTTCACAATATGTGTGTATGTACATACGTTTTTAGAACACCCTCCATTTTCCAGTTTTTACTGAAATGTAAGCAGTTTACCTGAAATGGTACAAAGGTTACAGTTTTTGGTAACTTTATTATTATTATTATTATTATTATTTTTAAAACCTCTGTTTACCATTTCCATTTCAGGTTATTCACTGGACTTGAACTGCTTACATTTCAGTAAAAACTCGAAAATGGGGGTGTTCTAAAACTTTTGACCGGTAATGTATGTACATGTATATTCACAATATGTAATGTACTGCACTCACAACTAAGGTTATATTTTGGTTCCAGGTCTTCAATGTAAGCGCTTTTCTTTTGGAGTTCATTGTTCACTTCGCGCAGCTTCTCCCTATGTTACAAAAACGAAGACACAAGCAGAGGGTCTTGAACAAAATATATTGTTAATTTTGAAAAGGCAATTTCATTTTTTATCCATAGTTATTTTCATGAATATGCACATTAAAAAAATCTGTCTGTACAGATGCATTCATTTTAACAAGTATAATTGAAATATTTGTTCAGTTTTTGCTTTTATGGAGAATGTTTCCGGGAAGCATACGATAATAGGATATTAACCTTTCATTGCTTTTAGTAAATCAAATCAAATCACATCATGAAAATGCAAATATAAATTGCTACTTACAAATGATCTTCATACTTCTTCTTCAGAATTATGGACTGCAACAGATAATACACAGTACAGAATATCAGTACACATGGATTTTGATTTCAGTCAAATAGCTTAATGTACCTCTGGTGCCCTCTGCTGGAATAAGTGGAAATAGAATATTTTAAATGTTTAATGAGTACTCCCGTGGATTCAGATAATTTCTGTACTAAATGCTTTTGTATTGATAAAATTACTGTCTTTTAAAAATCAAATCCATCAATAAACAGCTCTCCTCTAAGCCTATTTTTAACCTGGGAAATACAGCATCCTACTCTATATGGGCATGGTGGTGATATTCTTGGAATAAATTATGTCTAGCCGGATTGTCAGACAGTCCAACCGACTAATTTGTGAAACACATCGAGCAGCAAGTCCTACAATTTAAACCGTAAAATAACTGAAACTACATTTTCCTGACTAAGTATACAATTCAAGACACATGTACACACCAAGGATTCATCCTAATTTAAAGGATAATTTCCAGAAAACTGTCATTTCAACCTCACATTAAAATCCTACAGTAGGTTCCTACATGGTTATTCGTTCCCAAGTTTAAGAGACAAGCTGTGCCTGAAGTCCTGAGGCAGTTGCCATAAAATTAAGTGTAAAACCTGTGAACATTTTTTGGAGTATCAAAAAATATAAATTCCACAAAACAAAGGCTAGAAAACGAAAGTGGATTATCCGGATGCCAGTGTAAAACATGGAGAGAACCCAGAACTCACACAGCCTGAATCTCTGCACATTTAAGCATTAAGCATAGCAGGGGCTTGACAACAAACATGGAGGATCCTTCTCCTGCTAGCTGAACAATGACAGCAGAATACTGTAGTAAAAACTAATTTACTGCCTGGCTCGCCCTGCAGTCATCAACAGACCTTGGCATCTGTTCAGTAGGCCAAATAAGCACAGTCTCAGATCGATGGGGTGGAAGCACGGATGACTGGCTGCTTCTTGGCTCGCATATTCACCTCATCACCTGCAGGTCACCGTGACCCCCCGCCGTGAACAGAGTAAATCGCTCCGAGCGAATGGGTAATGGCTGTTCATTTCAAAATTGTGCGAGCAATTGTGTGTGCAAGTGTGAAACTAATCACGACAGATGCATTCCATTTGCATTTTCTGCACGCTAGAGGTAAATAACACGAGTCTTCATTAATATTTGACGCATAAAGCATGAGCATTTTACACGGCCTGGATTTATTGGGCACTATGCCATACGAATGGAAATATGTCCTTGACACTTATTTTGGCATCCAGCAGAGGGCGCAAGAGAGCACGACCAAAACTGGATTCAATGGATCCTTTGGTCTAAGACGACATCACAACAACACGCACCGTAATCTCAGTTCAAGTACATGCCAGGGTGAGAGATGGCACAGCAGATATACTGCAATTGAACCTTAAGAATGATCTTTGATGTTTGAGTGTAATACACACTGGAAGCACTGGACAAAATCTGGAAATACCAGTGCACTTGCAATGATGACATTTTGTGGCATAGGTGAAATTGCATAGTGTGTCGGGAGCATTGTTGGGAGCATTCAATTGGAAAAGTCATTGAGAAAAGTCCATTTCCCACCCTGGCATTAATACATATACATTTGATTCAGAATACTGTACAAAAATAAAGCAAGGAAAATTATTGAAAGACACATTCTCCTCTTGATTTCTTGAAATACTTCTTTCAATCAGCTTAATTTGACAAAGGAAGATTTTATAGCCATTGTATAGAATTTCAACAAGAAAACGTTCACTCAAGTCATGCGCAGATGCAACATGTGGACTCTTGCTCGACGTGTGCTGTATACCAACACAACAGCATCAAAACAATGTGAATCAAGATGTCGAAGACACTCAGCAATTGTCCAATGATAGTTACTCACTTCAAAACCACCACCATCACCAAACATTCTTGATTGGCATAAAAAAGCGGCATTATGGGCGGTGGATGGCGTAGCGGTCCAACGCACCACACTTTGGCTGGTCCGGTGTGGTGTGCGCTGCCTGTCAGGGACACGGTTCGAAACCCGCGTCTCTACCAGACCGGCCCTGGTCATCAGCCCCGATCGGGAAGGGAGAGCCGGCTCGGGTCCGCCGTGAAGCACGGAAAAGGAGTCTCCAGAACGTGGGCGGGCGAATTCCGTTTCGGAGGAAAGCGGAGGTTGCTGCCCACGGAGAATTAGCTTGCCTCGTAGAGACGAGCGACGGACCCGTGCGGGGAGGGTTAATCGGAATAAACAGAGGGTGTAATTGGCTACTAAAACGGGAAAAAAAACGGGAAAAAATCTGAAAGAAATCATCCTTTGAAAAGCGGTATCGGTATTCTGATGATGGCACAAGCACAGATCTCTTTTGCTGACGTATTAGAAAGCAACGGGGTTTTCAAAGACGCACGCCTGATTGGCTCTTATCAACTCAATCAGCCACCAGATAGGGTGATTCAGATCAGGGCTAATCCGCCTTATTGTAACCTGCGTATTTTACTATTAACTATGTGAACTTTGACTTTTATTGTAACTTGAATATTTGATAAGGACCCCAGGAAGACTAGCCTGTTGTTTGCGCGTCGGCTAATGGGGATCCTGAATAAACAATAAACAATAATCAGAACCTGTGAGATATCCCATTAAAGGGCACTTGGGCTGTTTCCTGAAACATGGCCAGTAGTTAGCTCACCATGGAAACGAAACCCTGGGAAAAGTATTCAGCTGGACGTAGCAAGGTGCAGGCAAATTCAACATATCCTTTGAGGCGGATTTGTAAATGCCTCAACGGTCCAACCAAACACTTACCCTGGGTACTATTTTTCCACACAACTACCTTGTGCCATCGACGAGTCCTACAGGGACTCTAATGTACGCCATGCTTACAATAGCCTATAGGGGAGGCGTGAAAGGGAAAGAGATTTACTGCGGGACACCAGCAACCCAAAGAGGAGAGGAGCGCATTTAGTGAAGCAGTGGCAGGATTCAGGAGGCAGAACCTGAGAGGCGCTCACGTATATTCACACACACGCACTTCACTCCTCTTGGCGTTCCTATCAGCAGCGGCATGGCCCTTATACACTTAGAGGCCATTTCTAGACACCTGGGTTCTAGGGTCCACAATATGGGCGTGAAAACCAAGGTCTCCCCGCTGCCAAGCTAAAACATAAATGACATCAGAGGAAAGACAGGACCTTCTAACACACACACGCACACACACGTGGATGACCACACAACTTACGGGAGCGTTAGTACGACAAAAACAAATGACAAGGACTGAACTTGGAAGGAAGAGACGATTCTGTCATAATTTCCATCAACTCAAAAAGCCAAACTTGTCCTCCCTCTTCTGGTCAGACGGTTGGCTTTAGAGGACTGTCAATATGCATGATCACTTAACATTTAACATTTTCCATTTCTAACTTTGTGTAATATCAAGCCAATTTTGGTTCTTTGGTAACACCCTATCAACGAATAGGAACATATTCACAGTTCAGTTATGAAGAATGTAGTTAAGACAGTACACAGAACACAGGTCTGCAGCACAGCATGCACTGTTAGCATGTTAGTATTGTTAAAAGGGCTCAGACTGCAACAAGACACACAGTGAAGTTCACTCTTCTACTACAAATACTGTAACTGAACGTATATGATGTTGTGCCCAACATCCCTGGAAAGCAATGGGCACGCCTTTGACATGGACCATAGCTAAGAGCAGACGATGGCAGGCGTCGATACTCACATCGTCCGCCTTGGAGCCCTGCTCCTGCAGAGATCTCTGCAGCTCCTCTACCTGAGACTGGCCCTCCATCAGTCTCTGGTTCACCAGTCTGAAAGAGAGATTCAAAGAAAGTGGAGTCCCGCTGCTGCGCTCTCTTCACCTGTAGGAGGAATAACGCTAACGTGCTAACATGCTAACACGCTACCGGGCGGGCGTCCTCGCTGGGCTTCTCCGTACCTGTTCTCCGTCTCCAGCTCGTTCTTCCTGCTGTTGGCGTCCTCCAGCAGGCTCTGCAGGAGCGCGATCTTGTCGTTGTCCGAGCCTTCCTGGTTCAGCTTGAGGATCTTGTTCTCGTGCTGCAGGCGGATGAGCCTCTCCCTGCGGGGACACACGCGCTCCCCTTGGTCAGTATTCCCCTAATGGCATGGCCACGTGCTAGCCATGCTACGATTCAACTAGCCTATCTATCGTATCGTTGCAACACTAGCTGGGCACGCTGGGAGACTCGGCTGGCGTCTGGGCCTCTCTGCCTCTCGTCCCTGGCTCCTGTTTCGAATGCCAACCTAGCACTGCAGCCGAGGTCACGGTTCGAAATACGCCTGCCATTATTTGGCAGCCCACCCCCCACCGCCCTAGGGGCAACTGTGGTCGAAAGCGCACACTCTTCAACCGTGATGTCTGTGCAATGGTTTGAGGTGCAAGGCGAAACAGATGAGCAACTCTAAATCAGTTGACTGCAAATGTCAATGTAGGGCTTCACAGAGGGACACTATGGTCGGGCTGCAGCGCTATTAAGACATTTGTGTTGGTGTTTCCTTTACTTTGGCAGTCATCTGTAGGTTACAAGGAAAACTACAGACTACTCAACTCCGGTCGAGGAGGGGGTCCCGTCCAAGACAATTTCCTGCTCTTTACTCCCCTGCCTTCATTCCACCCACAACCTCATAACAGAGAAGCCTGGAAGGTAAGCCTCAAGAACAGGCCCAGAGTCCATATCCCAGGTCCTGGAGAGCCACACTACATGCTTGCTCCTGTAGGCTCAGGGTGCCAGAGCCCTGCCAGTCTCCACTGCTCTGGGATCAGTTACAAATCACCAACAATACCGTGCCCAATATTAATATTAACATCATTATACTGATGATGGTCATTTGACCGAAACGTCTGTCTTGTCGATTAAAAGACTTTAATCAAACATCGAGCCTTCGCCTCGTTTGGGATATTCCCTTTTTCTACACGCAGTGTGCGGGTTCTACCTTCATTCATTTATTTATCGCGGCTATTGCAGCTTTTGAACCTACGCACCTGTGGTTACAATTATCCGGTTGGCGCGGCTTCACCTCTCTACAACAATATTAAGGGAACATACATCGATCCGAGGTGTTATCAACCCCAACCCCAACCCCAAAGACGCTGCCGTTGACACAGACAGCGAAACGCACACAATCAACGTGCTGAACAGAAGCGGCCCGACGGCGTCGACGCTCCGAGACGCCTGCAGCGGCGAGACAGGACCATGGTCGCGCCACGCCGCGCCCGGTTTGCGCTTCTCGCTCCCGATGCAGAGCGCTCCGGCACCAGATGCCGTTGCTAATGTAAACCAGCTGAAGGCGAGCTGATGTAACTAGAGCATCTGGAGCAGAGTCCGTTTCCTGGTTACGTAACCGCCGCCCGCCCGCGCGCAGGGCTCTTCTCTTCTCCCCGAGCATGCCATTTGTACAGCACATTTTTTCAAATAGACTGGGAAGAATGTAGCATGAAGGCAAAATGTATATCGAGCCAACTGGCCCAGCATTGCTGAATTGGCTTGCTGTCCAGTCGTTTCTGCACAAATCTAATTAGCAAATTTTGCAACAACAACAATTAATTCCCTCTACGGTGATTTAGAATTTCCACGCATGACCGGAAGTAATAAAACGGTATTCAGACATGACACAAAGTTTTACAACATTCACAGACAGCCAACAGCTAAAACTCTGCAAACACAGCTTAAAAATAAGATTTAGTGCAGATTAAATCTGTGCAGTTAACACAACACAAATATACAGTGCCCCTTTAAAGTCTACACCCTGTCTCAAACATTTCACCTTTTGTTGCCGTACAGCCTGCAATTAAAACACATTAAATCATTTTAATAAAAAAATATAGTTAAAAAAAAAAAAAAAAAAACACATTAAATCAGACTTCCTCACCTTTATTTACACGTTTGACCCTTACAGCTTCCAAGTGAAAAGATAATTCTCAAAATGTCTGATCATTAATTCAAAATGAAAAACTAAAATACAGTAGGAGGACAAACAAAGCATGACTGATTCTTCTCAGGGACACAGACATAAATAGGTCATACCGAATCTCAGGTGTGACGATTTCTGTGGCCAGCAAGTCCGAGGCCTCACTGCTGCCCAGAGGAACCAAACCTGGAGAAGTAAGGCACATTAATCAAAGGTTACTTTCCAAAAATGGCTTTTTAAGATGAACTGCAAAGGCAAAGTGACTATGGAAAAACTGAACATCTAAGGAAAGAATTTGAATTTGAATTTGAATTTGATTTACCAGGCATTTAATCAATCATCCATTGTGCTGCCTACTTATAGATCAAAAACATATACAAAATATAGTGCCTGAAAACACTGGACTTATTAAAACCAAAACCATATTACATGGAATCATTCCATGTAATTCTTGTGCCATAAGTCTACTTATCTAAAAATGTAATATAAACACAATACAATGAGCCAGTTTTTGACAACATGACCAATCAATAAAATAATATTTGCCATTTGTTTGTAAGGGCCATTGCTTGTAAGGGACGTTGATTTGGAATATGCTTAGTATATCCACCTGAACACACCTTCGGCTAGCCTCCCCCCCCCCTTCAATTTAAATGAAGTTAAAAAATATTCAATCCTGTCATTAAACATACAGCACACCAGCTGTAAAACATACAACTGATCGCTTTCCAGAGAAAAGCCAGGGTTCCCTTTAAACCATCCCACCTTCGCTACCGTGTGCAAACGTGATTGGACAAAACCCACAGACCTGCCTGACCAGACAAGTTCTTTAACATCGGCTGTAATATGTGCTGTGACTTGCGCGCACAACATTCTCGAGACTGCTAAGACAGCCGTCCCCTCTGGGGAGAGCCGATGAAGTGTCGGGCCATGAAGACGATGCTGTGAGCCGCTGTGAGCATCGTGGCAGGTGCCACTGCGCTAGAGTGGAGGACGGCCCGCAGTGGCACACTGCCTTTTAGTCGCTCTTATCCACGGAGACCAGCCTGGGCCTCACACCACACTGAACTGGAGCGGTGACAGTGGATTTAGGGCCAGGCAGAGCCAGGTGCCCTTCTGTTCGGTCCAAGTGGGACAGGTGTAAGACGCAGACTGTAAACTGGATAGTGCTGATAACGTGGATGCTGTGTGTGACGGCGAATGCTGGACCTGCGGTGAGCTGGCCCTCCTGTGCCTGGACGCAGCGTAGCTCCTCTATGGTCTCCTTCAGCGAGTCCCTCTCTGTTCGCAGGCGCTGAGAGCACAAACACAGACACACACACACACACACAGACACACACAGTTAGCATACTGCCCCACCATGCTCTCCCACCAACTCAGCAACCCAGAGGACATTTATTCTCGCTCCTACCCCAACACGACAATGTGGAAGAGATCCAAACCACCATGCACCTTTTTCCGGTTGTGGCAGGAGGAGGGAAAACGTTTCAAAAAAGGTCTCACAATCCCCCCCCCCACCTAGGCTTCATCCCAGCTGGCTTTATCCCAGCTGTTTCCTGTTTTTTTATTTGTCTTCCAAACCCTGAACCACAATGTCTATCTGGTCTGCCACAGAAAAGCATAGCTGAACAGAGGCATTCCATTTTAAGAGTGAAACTTACACTGCCCCTTCATTACAATTATCTGACCAAAACAACAAAAACAAAGTAGGCAGATGTCTACGTAGAGCAGAATGCCTTTATAATTTCCGGAGAACGATCCAATCGTGAATTCCCGAGGAAATTGTGACCAGTTCTACCACATTATCAACATCAAGATAAATGTGAGGAGCAAGAACATGAAGCATTACGTCTTTTTCTTTTTGGAGAGAGTCCACTTTTTCTTTCAGGCGCTTGTACTCAAACTCCATCTTGTCAGCCTTTTTGGACTCTTCAGACAGTCTGTTCTGAAGCTCCACCACCTGTAAGGACAAAGACGAGGAACCATTCAGGCTTCCGATTAACAGCCATCGGCATTACCCGCCAACACAAACGCACACAAAACATTTATTTCAAATGTTTGTATTTAAGGGTGGCTGTGTGTGTATGTGTGTGTGTGTGTGTGCCTCTTGTATGTGTCCAGCTGTCCCTTGGCAGGTTTGGACTTCCTAAGGCCCTCCCAAGGCAGAAGATACTGTTTGTGTTAGAGTAAATGTGTGTGTGTGTGTGTGTGTGTGTGTGTGTGTGTAGTAAGTGTTTATACCTGTCTCTTGTATGTCTCCAGCTGTCCCTTGGCAGTTTTGGACTTCCTAAGGCCCTCCCAAGCCAGAAGATACCGTTTGTGTTAAAGGGTGAATGTGTGTGTGTGTGTGTGTGTGTGTGTGTGTGTGTGTGTGTGTAAGTGTGTATACCTGTCTCTTGTATGTCTCCAGCTGTCCCTTGGCCGTGTTGGCCTTCCTCAGCTCCTCCTCCAGACTGACAGTGTTCTGCATGTACAGCGTGTTCTTCTCCTCCAGCAGTTTCACCTGCCTCCTCAGATCCCCCAGGTCCTCCAGCTTCTTCTTATAGGACTCCACCATGCCCTCCAGCTTGGACACTTTGTCCGAGGAGTGTCTGTCACAAAAACTCTGCGTTGGCTACCAAGCCTACTTAACGCCTAGCCATGTTAGCATACCAAACTGACACTTTGTTGTCCACCAAGGATGTTTTCTGTCTGTTGAGTGTGTTAACTAATCCTGTCCCTAATCAAGTGCTATTCATTGAAGTTTAAACAGAAAATAACAAATCTGCACATCTCTCTCATACACCATATATGACAATTGAGGCTACAGCAGTTATTATAGCTACACAACAACATAAAATGAGAAGGTTCTCCTAACTAATGTTGTCAGATTACAACTGTTAGTCAGCGGGGTTGGGAAATCTTTGTCCCAGAAAGCTGTGGTGTCTACTTTTGCTTCACTCAAACCCTTAAGTACTTAAATACGATTCATCATCAAAGTCTGTACAAAGGACCACATGTTCCCAAGATCCAGTCACCGATTATTTGTAAAGACTATGAAAATCTGCACAGCTGGACAAAACTAATCGCGTTACTGAACCCCTGTGGTGCACTGGGGTATGAGTTTATTGCACTGGGATGTTACGGTGTCTCTCACCGGAGGACGTCCATCTCGTCCTTCAGGGACTGCGCCTCGTCCGCCAGGGAGGTCAGCTCCTCATTCTGCCCCCTCAAGTCCGAGATCTCCTTCTCCAGCTCCTCGCAGCGTATCCTATAGTCGTCCTTCGACGCCTCCAGCCTGAAAAGCCAAGAGACAAGAGCCCCGGGCGCATCACAGACCGAGAAATCTCACGGCGGCGGCGGGGGAGTGGTGGGAACAACGCATGCGACGGGGTGGGGGGTCTGTGACCGTGGACACCAGTGTGCGGCAACAGAGTGACGCCGCCCCCCTTTGTTTTTGTCAGTCACACCAGCAGTGACAGCCAGACCCCCCACACCTTAGCACCACTACCCCAACAGACTTAGTCAACACAACCCCCACCTCACCCTCCAAAAACACCCAGAAAAGTGATGGCCCTCCCTGCCCGTGGGCCCAGCGAGTGCACGGGTGAAGAGTGCCCCTCGACGCTCCCTCTGTGCTTTTACCTGCACTGGGACAGCGAGAGCAGGGGGCTCAGGGCCCAGGGGTACAGGGAGGGAGGGAGGGCTTGGTAATCCCAGCTCAGCTGCACCGCGTCTGAGACAGACGTCCTGGCGTGAGAGCGGCCGTTAGTCGTCCGGTCTGCCGGCCTCCTAAATCAGGGCCGCCTGCGACTCAGAGGCCCATTAAATGCGTTTGTCGCATTTAAGCCGCTCAACGCAGACTGTCGGGAATTGCTAACAGGGCCCTGCGGTAAGGGGAAGAATCAATAGCTGCCCAGGATCGATTGTGTGGAGTGAGTTAAGGCAATGCTCATCTCTTGGGAAAACAGCCGGTACAGCTCTGGAGAATTGTTTTACGACCACGTAAAATATTACAAATAGAAAGGCAGAACTACAGGCAACTGTCAAAATAAAGTACACTTGAGTAAATGAAGGGCTCTGGTGGCTCTGTTATGGTGTGGGGTGCATTTTAATGGCGTGGTTTAGGTCCACTCAACCCCTTAAGAGGGCAAGGTAAACACCAATAAATACAAAACCATTCGCAGTGATCACCTTCCTCCTGTGGTGAAGCATTTTTATCCTGATGGGAGTGGTTTCTTCCAGGATGACAATGCCCCCATCCACAGGGCACGAGTGGTCATTGAATGGTTTTATGAGCATGAAAACGATGTAAACCATATGCCATGGCTGTATCAGTCACCAGATCTCAACCCATTTGAACACTTACGGGAGATTCTTGAGTGGTGCCTGAGACAGCATTTTCCACCACCATCAACAAAACACCAAATGATGGAAGAACAGCATTGCCTCCCTCCAATAGAGTTCCAGACACTTGTAGAATCTATGCCAAGGCGCACAGAAGCTGTTTGGGCAGCTTGTGGTGGCCCAATGCCCTATTAAGACTTTATGTTGGTGTTTCCTTTATTTTGCCAGTTACCTGTACATACAACTGCATCATCTCACACATTAAGCTGAAAAAACCATTAAGACAAACCAAAAGGTTGTGTGAAACGTGTAGAAGAATAATGCTTTACTTTCCTAACCGATCTGTATTTACTGCATTAGCTTCAAAGCAGCCGCTGAACCTATCCCACACAGAGACACGCGATTTCACTTTATACCCTGATACGGGCTTCTGTGAAATCCTTTAGATCTGCAGTGGAATGAGAACCGGTTCCCGACTGGGCCTGAGAGAACCTGCGCCGCTACGCTCCTCCTCCTCCTCCTCCTCCTCCTTCGCCATACCTGAAGGTCTCCTCCTGGAGCTGCTCCAGCTGGGTTTGCAGCTGCAGGTGCCTCCGCCCGGCAGGGCTGTTCAGGTCCTCGATAGAGTCGGACTGGTTGAGCCGCTCCATCAGGACCTGGTTCTCTGCCAGCAGGCTGCTTTTCTCCTCCTGCAGTGCTGCCACCTACGGGCGGAGAGAGGACACGCCGCCTGTTAAGATGGGTCATTACCCGGAGGCACTTCAACGTCAGTGTCTATTAACCTCTCCGAGAAGGTGTCAGAAGCGGGGGCGACCATGACTGGTGGGGGGAAATAGCTACCTAACAACATACCTGAGTATGCTTTTTAACACTGGCAAGGGAGAAGTGACAAGCAGTCAATAGCTACAGCTTTCGTTTTCTACATAGTTCCCTTAGGGCTTTGTGAAAAACAAAAAGGGATTGTTGAATATGTTATATTAATGAAGATGTAGCTCACTAGCTATCAAGTTACCTACAAATGATAGATTCACAGTGCACATGTAGTTATATACCAGTTAGCTAGTTGTAATCACATTTCTATATTAGTAATGCTTGACGTGTTCACTTTGGCAAAGTATCTACGATTACAACAGTTACTTAGTAAATAAAACCATGCTAAAATATGTTGTGCTTCCTCTTTGAAAGTTAACTAGACAAAAATAATAAAATGCTTTAGGATTCATAAATGTCAATAGATCTATAGTAACAATAAAAGTGAAAAATGTTTAAAAATTTTTATTCCTTGTTGATCATATACTGTATCTGTCTTCAAACAACATTAATGTGATTATTTGATATATACATTTTTTTTTACTTTTAAAGAATGTTGGTTCTCCAACTAGAAGCAGTGGTAAGAAGAGCATGTGGATGCTTGGAGAGGTTAATAGGTACAAGCAAACCTATGTCAACAAGCTGATGTACCAATAACAGTTCCATTACTAATGATATGAAATCATCAATTAATTCATTGAAAACTGAAAAAGTAAATATACAAATAATTATATCAGTGGCCATGACCACATCCTCATGATATGGTACATGGTACTGAGACTAATTGCACATCTGTACTTTAAATAAAACAATGCGGAACATAACGACAGAGAGTAACCAATTCTTAACTCATAAACATAAAAACACTACAGAAAATATTATGCAGTGAAAAACAAACCACACACACACGCACACACACACACACACGCACACATACACACAATAATGGAGAAAACAAATAGTGGTTTAGTGCCTCTATGGCAACATGCAGTCTGGGTGGCCTTCTACGTGATGTCGTGTCCACATTTGAAGCATCCATTCACAAATTCCACACAAGAGCAAAAGCGGCAGTGGTGGCTTCAAAACAAAATGTTGGTGTTAGTTCCACAGTGTTTCCTTTCCTAAGAAAATACCAGTTCACTCAAAACGATGGGGGCGTAGGCTGCTCAACATGTAGTCGAGGGATAAACCAGGTGAGCAACCTGCCTGAGGTGAAACAAAGATGCTATCCGGTCACTTTAATGTGGTGCGAGGCATGACGGAATGCACGAGCGGTGCTCAAAACAGAGCGACCCGCGAACACAAGCTCAACGGCTGTAACTACGAGCACGGAGCATTAGCCACGGCAAGCGTCACATTAAAATAAACACACGACATCTTTGCTTTACCTAATAATGTATGCTCACCTCATTTCTTTTATGGTTTATAACAAAAAAAGACCTGAAGAAACAATGTTCAGAATACTACAGAAGCCTTATGCATTGCCATTGTTAATGATACTGGTCCAAGACAGTACACATTGTGACCGTTTACTCTTTGGAAGCATTATACAGAGAGTCTTTTTATATATCTATATTTATAAATTCCTCGTCAAATCAGATGTATTAAGAAATATTTATGATTCAAATTTCTAAATTTGTTCAAAACTATTTACAATGGCCATGAGTAAAATGAAGTAAAAGAAGCAAAGGTTTCCATTCGCAAACAAAATTCAATCTTGAGAAAACAAGACTAGGAAAAGATACTTTCACAAATATGTTTTCCATTTCCAATTTCCATAAATGTATTAAAACTATGTGTGGCAGTGTGGTATAATGGTTAGGGAATTGGGCTTGTAACGTTAAGGTTGCAGGTTCAATCCCCAGGTGGGACAATTGTATTGAAAAACTGAATTGCTTCAGTTAATATCCAGCTGTATAAATGGATTGTAAAGAAATGTAAACTGTAAGTCTCTGGATAAGAGCGTTCTTAAATTTCTAATATTTGAGTCTCCATGATAAAGTGCAGCGCTGTTATAATGTAGGTGGGCATTAGTGACTGGGAGCTTTAATTAACAAACACAGGCTGCTTTAAGAGACTATCAGCATCCATTCATCTACACTCTAGTAACATAAAAATCTAGCAAAAAATATGAATGATATACAGTCAACTCCACAATTATTGAGACCCTTGATAAAGATGAGCAAAAAAAAATCTGTATAAAATAAATACAGGTTATGAGATGTATTGTATGCTCAAAAAAATTGGGAAATTATATGCTTTTATATTCCCCCAATGTGTTCACCTCATCACATAAAACACTATAGAAAACAACATGTTAATGGATATTTATTTTGTAATCCTTAATTATTAAGGTTCTCAATAATTGTGACATCTTAAAAAAAAGAAAAAAAAAAAAGGTTTTTAAATCTCATGAATCATGAACAATTGTATTAGTATAAAATAATTTATATTTATTTGAATTTTCCCATTTTGTGAGCATACAATATAGCTCATAACCTGTATTGTTATCTTATATAGCCAGTTTTGCTCATTTTCATCAAGGGTCTAATTGTGGAGTTCATTGTACATAAAATCTTTAAAATAAAATCTTCCACCATAAAAAAATGTTTATGCCAAACTTTCTCCATGTAATGGTGTTGACTGTTTATATAGCAATTAAAGATGGGACTAAGAGTTCAGGTAAGAAGGGGGGCTCCATATTGCCTATATGTTTTTTGTTATAGCACTAAAGAGTAAAGGTACAAGCAGTTCCTGAGCTAGCTAGCTAACTTACATATATTTACATAAGTAAATGTATGCAAACATACATGTAAACATATTTAGGATTGCCAGGATTAGGCTTTTATCATTAAATGTCCATAAACATTGAATTTGCAGAATGTAGTGCAGAGAAAAATACTATTGATAAAAACAGAAATAAAGCTTGTTCATTTTCCACTGGCGCTTGATTTTACGCAGGGAAAAATAAAATAACAAAATAACAAGTTGGTAGTTCCCTGTAAGCATAATATGAAAGAAACATGAGGAATTGAGAACGATAGGAAGACTAAAGCAATGTGTCTTTTCCGTAATTGTCAGTGGGACGAAGTGAAGATACATAGCAACATCCATGCATTCATATAGCTACTTCAGTTTCTATCGGGTTCTCTTCAGATGCTGATAAACACTGAAAATAGATTATATATGCAATCTAAATATAAAATAATTTCAAAAACTGAAAAATCTATTCCTGGCAAGCAAACCTGTTTCAGAAGAAAATACTTTTTAAAAGTTTTTTTCCACAGTTTCTTCCCTCTAAGCCTGCAGCATAATTCAAAGCAGACAGATGACCCACTACCATTAAATTCCCATAGGACTGGATTAGCAAGGATTATAATTAGCTCAAAACTCAATGCTGTAAGAGTTAGGAGGCCTGGGGTAGTTTTTGTCCCCCCTTCCTTTAGCACTGGTGGAGGGAAAGCTTTCCATTATTTTTTTGTCGACAAATGAACCGCCAGTCTCCTGGGGTTCAGATCTCTGCCGTTGCCTGATTTCACACTGTTGTAGCTTGGGTTGAGTTACACCGACACTCTCTGCAGAATGTTTTATAATATTATTATGTTTTTCAGTATGCAACCTGCTGCTAGCAGCAAGTACCTTCCTAGGTCTAAGAAAGAAAATGACTGCATTCAAGGTAATAACTAACCTCTGGGCAATTCTATATGAAATCAAAACATGCAGTCACCACTAAAATAACTATGAATTAATTGGTTGGTTCGTGGCCTGTGGCTAACTGTTTAATTCATAATAAATTTAAACTGTGTAACATGTTTCTTTATACCAGCTTCTCTCCGAGAGGCGATGATGGTGTACAGGTCTCAAGTTACACGCATTGCCGTGGCAACGGGAATTCCTCTCTGGCATGAGTAGGGTGACGCAAGGGCGTTAGTCTGAGGGCACGGTGACAGACAGCACTGAGTCAGACAGGACAGCTGATGCGCACACAAAAAAGTTAGAGAGCCTGGATTGGCCAGGGATGCTGTTAAAAGCAGGCGGTGAATCCAGGGCTTTCAGACGCCAACACCAAGAAGAGAAGAAAAAGCATTTACCCTCTCCTCTAGTTCAATATACTCTAACCTCAGTCTATCTCGCTCCTCTTGAACAAGGTATGCCTTCAAAGCAAGGCAGAGTGGAGAGGTTACAATAGGCAAGGAAACAACAAAATCAAACAGAATGATGAGAGGGGGAGAGAGAGAGAGAGAGAGAGAGAGAAAACAGGATTTTGCAGGGTTTCCACAACACAGTGAAAAACATCCAAATAGTACTGCTCTTTTCAATTAAATATTTCAGAAATGGCAGGTTGGCAAAATGTTGTGAGATCAAAGCATTATATTAATGATTATCAGGCAACAGTACGCAATTCTATTTTTAGTACTTTTTTTATTGTGTGTTTTGGTTAACACCTCCAAAATGTTAGGTTTTAAATTTAGTGCAACAGTTCCTAAGCAGTGTCGGAGGATGAACCAAGAGCTAAACAACACTAAAGCCTCCTTTTTAGTTAGAGATGCCATCTAGTGCATCCTTGGAATGCATGTTTGCACTGAAAAACGCCTAGCCAGTAAGCAAACTGAATTGACATTGTGATTGAATGAAAATTATCCAGGTTATTTAATATGTCAATTTAAACTATGGGACATCGTGACATCGTTTACAGTAGCTAGTCTAAGAAGCACAGCGGTTGTTCCTAGAACTTAAAAGTGTGCTTCATTCAAAATATTTTAAAAGCTACAAGGTTATATACATAGGACTATAAGCATGATTATGCATATACATGAAAATGATTTAAAAAATAGCTGGTCAAATGCTGCTCTTAAAATCATGAAAGAAACAAACAATGGAAATAGCTTGATGTATCCAACCTGCATGTCCAACTCGTGACATCGCTGAGCGATTTCTTCTTTGGTGGCCAAAGCATCATTGAGCTCCTCCACAGTTTTCTTAAACTGGCGTGGGAACAAAAATGTTCTTCAAATTAAAGCAATCCACATTTTGAACAGGCAACATACCACATTCTCAATCAGTACTCCAGTCTGTCATGCGGATCAGCTAAATTCAAAAATCCAAAACCGGAATTTCTCCCCAGTACATACGTAATTAGATGCCTAAGAAAAGTAGAATGAATTCGTGAGGCTTTACCTGTCTGTCGAGGTCAACGTACGAGTCGTTTCCTGCCGTGACCGGAGTCTCTTTGCTCATCAGCTAGAATGCAAAAACCGATAATGTTAATAAGTCCATCTATATATTTATGAATGGATCTAAAAACGCATTGCTTCAGTATCTACAATACGGTCACATTCCAACATTTCTACATCCATGCAACTATACTAGTGTATTCATATAATTGCATGCATTTCTATTTTTTTGCTGAAAAACACATACCTCTTGGATCGCTGTCATGACAACATGTTGCACAGACTCCTCCATCATCATTATTGTCTGAATGTATTCTGCGGAATTGCATACAAAAATCAGTCAATTTCATTTGCAGTGTGTAAAAATAACTAAACTATGAAGAAAACATGTTAAGCTGACATTTCGCATTCACATTGAACAGCTGGCTTTAGTTTCAGCAACTTATAAACGTATATTTGCTTGATTTGCCCTTCAATTGAAGTCAAAATTTGAGATGAAGAACGTTGCTTTTAAACTGAAACAGGGCTTTAGTTGGCTGCATGAGTCATTTTATAACTTGTGATGACTTACATGGACAGACCGAGGAACGCAGCTTGGAAATGAAGATTTAATCATTCGCAATCCTCAAAGATACAATAGAAATATCAAAATGTGTACCAGAACATTTGCTCTGCAGCCCATGGTTTATAGGACAGCTCCCACACATCTATACAGTATGAACTGTTTAGGGCAGCTCTAGCACATGTATATGAGATTTGTTTAGGGCAACTCTAGCACATCTACATGAGATTTGTTTAGGGCAGCTCTACCACATGTACATGAGCTATTAGTTTAGGGCAGCTCTACCATACTGTATGAGCAATGAGTTCATGGCAGCAAAGCACAGAAGAGTTAAGAAATAATATGATTAATTGAGCTAATGAACCCCTGTGGTGTACTGGGGTTTGTTGAACTCGATAGGAAAATTAGCATGAATGAACTCCACTGCCTAAGTACCCCATTACAACATGAAACATGGTGGCAGAAGAATTTGCGCTGCTTTGATAGTTCAGGACCTGGAGTCAACCATGGAGCAGAATGCGTTGCACAGCTGAAAGCCCATTGAGATACACTGGAAGAACCTAACGTGAGCTCTACATGCAAAAAAGGCAGAGTTGAAACAATTCTGTAAGGAAGAGTGCTCCAGAATTCCTTCTATGGTGAGAGACTTGTCAATACTTACAGGACATTTTTAGTTAAAGTAATTGCTAATAAATTATCGTTTAACAGTAACTGAAGCTAGGGGTGCATTTACTTTTTCCCCACAGGAGTTTTCGATGTCTGACGACTTTTTGTTGAGTATATAATATAAAAGTTGTCACTTTTTGTGTTATTTGCTATATCACATCACCTTTTATCTATATTAGGATTTATGTGATGGCCAAACATCCTTTTGTTTCAAAACTTTCCAAAAAAACAAGAAATTGGCATGGAGGCACTCACGTTTTCACAGCACTGTAAGTGAGCTATGAGTTTAGGGGTGGCTCTAGAACATCTATATGAGCTTTGTTTAGGGGTGGCTCTAGCAAATCTATATGAGCTTTGTTTAGGGGTGGCTCTAGCACATCTATATGAGCTTTGTTTAGGGGTGGCTCTAGCACATCTATATGAGCTTTGTTTTTGCAGGAAATCCATTTTCAGTGGCTCTCAGCACATCTATATGATCTTTGTTTACTGCCATGGGTGGTTCTTGGGGTCCAAGCAAATCTATATGAGCTTTGTTTAGGGGTGGCTCTAGCACATCTATATGAGCTTTGTTTAGGGGTGGCTCTAGCACATCTATATGAGCTTTGTTTAGGGGTGGCTCTAGCAAATCTATATGAGCTTTGTTTAGGGGTGGCTCTAGCAAATCTATATGAGCATTGTTTAGGGGTGGCTCTAGCACATCTATATGAGCTTTGTTTAGGGGTGGCTCTAGCACATCTATATGAGCTTTGTTTAGGGGTGGCTCTAGCACATCTATAAGAGCTTTGTTTAGGGGTGGGGCTCTAGGACATCTATAAGAGAACATTCAGGACAACCTCTACAAACCTTGCTTCTGCTCGCAGTTGACTGCACAGCCGAGGATGAGCTGCAACATCCTGCCCAGCTCAGCAGCGTCAGAGTGTTCCCCGATGAGGGTGACGTCTGGAAGGGTGAAGTCGTTGATCTGCTGGCCAAGGATCTACGGCAGGGGAGAGGAACTTTCAACCAAGAGGCATCTGTACCTGGACCGTGATTGTGGAGTGGAGCAAATAAGGTGGTTTCCATTTGGCTGGCAAAATGTGGCTTTCATTTGTTTTCAAGTACAGGGAAATAAAGGCCCGCAATTTCCCGGCATCGATATTGATATTTACTGCACCATATTGAACACAGATGAAGGGTAAGGTATCTGTAATCTGTCTGGGTTCAATAACAAAAATGTCAATAGCCAAGCTTTGTTCGTAAAACATGTATGGCTTATGTACTGGAACAGATATGATACTCTTAGCCAAATATCTCCCTACCATTTCCCTCAAAATATTTCCTTGCAATTTCAACAACTTTAATTTGATAAAATAATAAATTAACTCTGCTAAACCAGCATATACACACTACTTTCCAAGAATTCTTCCCCTTTGCAACCTTACCAGCAATTGTATGTTGTGGTGAGTGGGTGCTACTCAATGCAGACGCAAACTCAAAAAGTCCTCAGATGTATTCAAATAGAGCTGCTCCATTTGCATTTCAAATAAATCAAGTGGGCTAATTAGTGTAATGAAACATAGCCAGACTTCCACACTGAAAGAGGCACTGCTAATCACGATGGAACATATTTCCTGTTATTGGGGAAAGGTTCAACGTTTTTCAGTCGGAGTCGGAATCTTGGCTTCCAACTCCGGTGTATTCCAACAACAAACGTTTACTGCAAGCTCAATAGGCTGTTAAATCGAGCTGCAAGGCTCATCACAGGCTATTCAGTCCGGGGCCACGTCCCAACTGGGACATTGTTAGTGGAGGACTGGGACTGAGCCACTGAGCAAAGGGCTTGTATTGAACACACTGTTGACAGCCTTTGTAATTTGTACTAGGGCCGTGCGTATCAAATCTCTGCCCTCTATGTCAGCCTTGTTCAAATAGAAGTTTCCTCCCTTAACAAGGGCTCATACCAGGGCTGCTGCCAAACTCTACTCTGCATGGGACCATCATCAACCGAACGTACTGTAAAACAGGCCTTCTAAGGGTAGCCAGTAACACTATGGGGACTGAATTGGTTCACTGTTAGGATATGCCAGGTGGCAGAAAAGGATAATGCTGTGGGGGGTTCTTGCCCTGCAACCATCACTTTCTTACCTCATGGTTGTAATCCAAAATGCCCTTCAAAATTTTCTTTAAATTGCTGATCTACAAGAGAAAATCATAGAAACATATGGTTAGAGGGAGTGTGACATTGGGTAATTTTCTTGTGAGATAAATCTAAATTGTCAACAGTTGAAACTGACAACAGAACTAACTATTGCAATGTTAGAAGTTACATTTAGAGTCCAACTGGATACAAAAACCAACACCTTTCATTCATTTTCATTTTTTAGCTCAATTTATTACTGAAAAAACTCACAAAATATCCAGGCACATACAATCAAATCTACATATTCATAAACACATGGCTGGCTACATTCATAGGACAAACAAGCGTTTGAATACATATCATACCTTTAATCTCCAATTATCTCCAACTTCAGATTTTATCCGACTTATCCAGTTGTCATTAAAATAAACAATATCTCTGAAAACAAATTTTGAAAATAAATAGTTTATAATCAGTGGTGAGAAAGAAGAAAGTAACTGAAAGAATCAAAGCAAGTAAAGGCAAATGTGAGGTTATGTAAAAAATGACATAAAAAATAAATAATTAAATAATAATTAATATTCTTAAATGCCAAATAGGGCTCCTATTAATTGAATGATTTCCTCAGACGTTCCTCCTGAAAAACTGCAATGCAATTAACAACGTAAAAAAGAAAGTTTCCCAGAACAAACATAGCATTACACTCTAAAGATACGAGAAGATGGAAATAATGCCACTTCGCCAATGAAATCAGGCTTTGGAGTTTGATTTAGTCATACAGAAAGTACAATTCCACCTAAATTCGAGTAAATCACACCACGTCAAATGCTAACCCAAAGTAACAGTAACGTCCATTTCTAGATCACTTTTGATAACGGCTTGCCATTTATGAGCTGGTGGTCGAAACAAGAAATGTGGATTAACCACTTAGGGACAAATTTAACAGCAATGATGGGGTCATAGACAATGGATATCATGGAATACAAGTGCACTTACATTTTTTGAAGGACTTGTGCCATTACAACCCCACTTGTGAGGTCTTCTACTGTTTTGCATGGTGCCTCCACTCCAAACGTCTGGATCTGAGGAATCAAAAATGGATGAATAAATGGATGATAGTTATTTTATTAATACTGCTTTACACCGTAACTCCATCAAAATCTCAAAGGGCAAATGAGGGGTGTGCTCAGCAGATCATTTGCACTCGTCGAGCAAAAGATGGTACAACCAGATGTCAAATTTCCTGTTTAAGACATAGACTGACATTTCCTTCCAACAAAAATGATTCATTTACGGGGTCTGCAACTGGAAAAACAGCCCATATTCAGGTTATAGTGTAGAGTACAAACATGAAACCGTGCTCCTCTTTTCCACAGCCCAAACTGCGGCCTCAGCATTTTAATGAATCAAACCTGCTAAATCCTGCATCCCAAGCCTCAATGTAGGGCACTTGGTTCACAAGTTAAAGGAAAATACACATGCCACCTCTAAGTGAGCTACATTCTAATAATTTGACCCAGGCAGTCCAATAGATGACACAGTACTCCTCACAAAATGATGCAAGGAACCTGGCGACTGAACACATTTTCCCTGTCCTTGACTACCTTGTGAATTAGTAAGGGCTGAACAGAGAAAAGTAGACATTTAGTAGTAGCACTTAAACCCTAATTACATTTTTCAACTACAAAGGTAGACACTTTAGTCTAAAGCTTCTTACAAGTCTCATCATGGTAAATAGCACCAAATTCAAGCGAGATTGGCTGTGGTCCTTCCGGGCGCCTCACCCACTGTTCCATTTCATGGGGGCGTCCCCAAGGACGGGACAGATGTGTAGATTTAATCGCACTCCTTTATCATGCCGACAATTGCTGGTCTGAAATTCTGGGACACGGATAGTACAGTCATTTACATTCCAGACTCTGGGCCTTGTGGAAAATTAGTCCTTTGCCGTAAGGAAGCAGGCCACAGTTCAATCAGACAAGTCCCTACATTTTTCATGAACCAAAACCGGCCGCAATTAATCATTCCTTGTCCCGCGACAACATGGGAATTAGCTATGTAGGCCTAGGCCTATACAGAGAACTTGCCACAGTAGTTCCCTCAGGCACCGAAATATATCACAACAACTTTGTGTGGTTTTGGCTATTCGCTTTGCGGCTCCCTGACGGCAACAACAGTGACGGTAAGATTCGATGCCCCTATACAGATTTAACAGGAAGGTGCCAGTGACATTGAAGACCTTGTGCAGTACTACCACGGTATTATTCCGATCAAGTGGCCTACATACAAAAAAAGGCAGCTAGGACTGCTCTCTGAAGGTGTAGCAGAGATGTGTCCTATCCTACAGTTATCAATTGGAGCTTGAATTAATATGAAGTTTTACAAACAAAGACAAGGTTTTCAAAATGACAACCGGTGTTTGGCACAGCACTCAGTTGGACATAAAGAGCGCAAACACCAAGTTAATGGAACTTGCCCTACAAAGCAGATTGCTTTGGTGCATAAATACTTGCGCTGACTATGATTAATCGTACCATGTTTAAATGCACTTTTTGTAAGTCGCTCTGGGTAAGAGTGTCTGCTAAATACCATAAATGTCATTGAATGACCACTGATGTAATGAAACAGAGCGAAAAATTCCACTGTCTATTGATACCATGTTACTATTTTTCTTGTTTCCTTCACTATTTTTCGAATGACCCGCTTTAGTTCTCCGGTTTTGTAGGCCTGCCCGCAATAGGGTAATACCATGACACAGTGAAATATGCCTCTTATGAAACGTACCATACATCTTATAACCTCCCGAGGACTGGCCGACCTAACCTGTTCCTCTGTAACTCTGTCCCAGAAGAGCTAGCCTCAAGAGAAAGTCTTGCTTCACAAGACACAACAGCTCTATTCCATACGGCAGAGTATTAAACAACATTTATTCTGCAAGATGAAAACATAGAAAAAACATGAATTTACTGATAACTCCCTCCATGCCCCAAATAGGAGTCCTATTTGGCAAGTACACAGACACATGTCCCTCCTCCCTCCCTCCTCCCTCCACCTAAGTTTCACATTACAGTGGCAGTGTACGGTTTTCATTGCCTGCCACAGTGGTCCCACATGTCTAGGGTCTGTCATCAGCCATGTCTGTTCTGTGGACAGAGTCACTTTGCTCCTCCTTTGTTAGCCCTCTGAAAAGCATTACAGAGTTGTCTTGCTCACCCATGGACTGGGGTTTCAAGGTCTCATAATGGAAATAGCACATTCCTTCTTGCCTCATCTGGTGTAGGTCATACTGGTAAACAGTCAATATACCCTGTAGAGTGAAAACACTTTTATATTGGGATTTAACACTTTAAAGGTATTTCTATCATTTTAATACTGTATACTTAAATTATTCATATTACTCAAACGCTGATACATGCTCAGTATTTAACCACATTGCACAAGGTTTGCCCTGTACATTTCAGGCTATAGAAAAGGTTCTAATCCTTTAAAAGCTCTGAAACTGACCAATTTCACATCTTGTACTTTTCATGACAATCCCTGCAATATTGTCTGATGAGAACAAAACCCTTTCTGATGAGGATAACAATGTAGGGTTTTTCTTTTAAAATTTGTACGTCTCTTTTTTTTTGGGGGAGGAAAATGTTATTTTTGTGACCTCAGTCTGTTCACCTTAAAATAATCAAGCACACACCAAGCCAATGGTGATTAAAGGAGTTTATTTATTCAAAATATTGATATGCCTGGAGTTTAACTTTCTCACTGAACAAATCTTTCTAGGATACCTTTAAGTAAAACCACGTTCTTGCTCAAATTGACACTGAAGACTGAGGTCATGGTGGGCGGATATCTATAGCTCTCTCCATACCACTCTACATAAATCCACCTGTCTATCTGGGATTCCTTTGGAGGAGAAGTACAATGGTCTCCATCAACACTGCTAATATGACTTGGGTGTTTTCAAACCAAAGATGATACTTGATAAATATGCATAAATACACTGCTTTAGCCATACAGCAAAAAATTACGAGATGAACATTTTACACACTTTACTCAAATGAGGCTAATATAAGCTACTTGTACTTTAAGGTGCGGTCTATAACTGGTTTGTTTGCTAGTTAGGCCAACGTCTAGCTTGCGACATCAAATCGGTTAACTAGCAAGCTACGTATCAGCCCAAGACAAAACATTTATATGTAGATTTATTCATTTGGCAGACACTTTTATCCAAAGAATCTTACAAGGCCATTATGGTAAATAACACAAAATGCAAATAACAAGGGTAAGCAAGCACCACAACAGAGTAGACAGCAACACTATAAATATGCACAAGGCTAAAAGAACACAGCCACTCAATATTTATTAAATAAAGCTTGTGAATAAGTGCATGAACACTTTCAAAATAAATGCAGTAGCTACCTAGTCAGAATAGAACAATGAATACACCCATGCATAACAGCTATCCAACAAACAGAATGTGGCAGAATGCTCCCTACTACAATGACCACTACTACAACAAAGAAACCATCAGAAAATTTCAAGAAGCTTCTGGAAGAAGAAAATAAAACAAGTCATAAACACCAATGCAAAAGCACAAGTTGGACAGAAGCACAATATGAAGGGCTTATTGAGCAGGAGGCAAGAGGACGACCGTTCATCTACTGTTTATTGAGCAGCACTGAGAAGCTGAGGAATCATTGCTGCATCCTGAAGTAGTGACAGATACTATGAATTCCCAATGTGGTAGGTCAAGTCCAATCAATCCCGAAGAGACATAAATCAGAGTCAACTTAGTGTGCCAAACACACCTGCAGTACACTCATGTTCTGTGTGACTTTCAAGAATTCAATTTTCTCTCATTAGCCGTGTCAAAGACTGTGTCCTTCTGAGTAATCAACAGACAACATTTACACCAGCCCAGATTTCGCTACAGTTCAGTATACCTGGGGTTTTGTCTGTTTACAAAAGGCATGGTAGTGAAGGGCTTACTCAACAGGGCCTCAAAATGCTTGTTTTCCAGTGGGGACAATTGTGTTTCTTTCCAGAGGGGACAATGTTTTCTCTCTTGAGTGAATTGCAGTCTTTTTCATGCTAATACAGTATTTAATACACTGCCCTCACACCATTAGGAAGCCATTCTGCACCAGGCTCTGTTGATATATTGGGTGACACAAGATATTACCGCTGACTCAAACTGTTTACACTGATGGATTCAAAGGAAATTTTGACACAAAGCACAGTGTTCTTAACACTGAGAAAAAGGTATGGCAGACAGTGAATTGTACTCTCCAAAGGAATAACAGGATAAAGGCACGATGTCAGCTTCATCTACAGCTAACTTATTATCCGTTGCTGGTAGAACCAGGTGTCCATATGAAAGGGCCCAGCTGTTGGGAAAAAGTTACAGGGAATAAGACATCAGTTCCATATTTTCCATATGACAGAATGAGGAGTCCCTGCTTTGGGCCAGTTTTTTTGATGATCTCTTTTGATCCAGGTTGACTAGAGATCATGTCCTTAGTCTCTTTCACATAAAGTACAGTTCTACACTGCAGCAGTGTCCATATATTAAGAATAATTCTAGCACTGCCCAATTTGTTCAATTCACGATCGGCTTAAACGTACGGCGAAAAATACGTTCCCGGTGGGAAGCACTGACTTGGAAACGGGTTTGGAGACACGTGGGGAGACGGCCATGTTTGCCACATCAGAGCAGCCCGAGTCAGCTGGCTTTGGGCAGACAGCCAAGGGGCTGAACCCAAACAGTCAAGGCAGTTGCGTAACAGCTTTTACGAGGGAAGGGTTCATGGGCTGTGCACTTACTTCTGCACATGTCGACGGAAACTCAATCCTGGCTGAAAGAGCTCCGTTGTACTGCCTGATGGGGGGGAGTGGGTGTGTGTGTGTGTGTGTGTGTGTGTGTGTGTGTGTGTGTGTGTGTGTGTGTGTGTGTGTATGTGTGTGTGTGTGTGTGTGTGTGGTGAGAATATTCCAGCCTTTTGGTCACTCTCAGTTCTAAGTTCCTGAGATTGTTAGGCTCAGAGCTTGTACATTGTTCACTGTCCATGCACTGTTTACATAAACAAGATGGAAGCAAGCGTGGCCTGTTGGCTGTACAAATTGCAACGGCTGGCTCGATGTGATGCAGTACACTGTCGAAGGAGGCCCTTCCCTTCCGCGAGACTGAAAGGAGTGGCTCCACGCCGCAACGCACAGTCAAGGGTAAGGCTTTGCACAGAAGGGGCTTCCCTCGGTTGCCTGGAGTGGGGAATTGTCAACGTCAAGAGATGACAAGCCACGCATCTCAGCGAGCCACTTTTACGTACATCCTTTCCCAGTCCCAAGAAGCTACTGCGGAGGCGTAATTGGACACAAACGGCAGCAGAATGTGGTAGAGTAGGTCAAATCGTGCCACAAAGTGACAAAAAAAAGAAATCATCTTCTTTCAATTTAAGCTGTTTTTGAAGGCTGTGCAAATAAGAGAAAAGGCATCCCTGAAGAGGAGGATTGCAATAGATAAGCTTCCCCTGCAGCTCCTGTTTTTCCACCAAAACACACAATATCAGCAAACAGATGAAAGTGATATACGTGTATACATTATTATAAGAAAATAACAGTAAGATAAAAATGTATACATACATTTTATCTTATTGTCGCATGGTTTGAAAATGTCTGTAAATTGCTTTACGCACCTGAAAGAAAAGTGCTGAATACATTATTATTATTATTATTACAAATTACAGACAAAATCTCAAGGTTGCAATCTCCCCATAATGATACTGAATCCATTCCATGCCTGGAACTGATGTTCATCTACAAATTTGGGGAAGAAAAGAAATGTGCCAAATGGGAAGCAAATTAAATTAACGAAATAATTCCCCTGTAAATTTATACATAATTAAATGAACTTATTTCCCCTACAACAACCATTTGCTTAATTATCCGCTGCATGAAGATGCATACACCACAACCCACTTTCCACAACTGCTACCCAATTATGGCCCTGGACCTCACCACCAAGTCCTCAAAATATTCTACATGAACCACCGATCACAATCAATGTATGTGGTTCCGGCCGCAATTCATAATTCAAAAGACGCTTTTCTGTTCCAGTTCATATACTGTCGATCTTATCGATTTAATCACTGAGACAGCCCTCAAGGGCCTGATAACCACATTCAACCGACAGTGCTCAAAAAAGCTAATTCCTCTCTTGTAAATTCCAAGTGATCATCGTAATTTTAAAGACGGCAGGTATCTGTAAATGATACTCATTCATGCAGATCACTGCTGCTTCACTGGTCCTGAAAGCTGTCAAGCACCAAATTTCAGGTAAAGGGTGAATTCTCAATACTGGATGGTGGCAATGGCTCGCTAAAATTTAGGCCAGGTCAATCTTTGTTAGCATCAAATTAGCACTGCCTTCTATAGCAAACTGCTGGGGGTGAGAGAACCTGACAAACCAATGTTGTACCAGCATCGCATTCACTAAAAAGGGACAAATAGAGCAGAAACAGATAAAATTACAATTTAAAGTTGGAAATGTTGTTGTTGTGGCAGGTGTCAGGACTGAGCAGGGGAAGACGCAGCTTGTCGTCTGTGTCATATGGAGCTCAACAACTAAGTATAATTCAATTGCTGGTTCAGTTTTGTGAAATTGGAATGGCCAGTTCTTAAAAATGTTAAGTTCGTTTTTTTATTTTGGTCTTGCCTTTTATTTTTGGTTAACCAAAATCAATGGTTTCAATAAGGGCCTAAATATTCACTTAAAAAAATAGGCCTGTGAGTGCAAACTCAACTGGCCTGCTGAATATAAACTTCACAACAACATGCATTGCTTGCATATTCATCTAATATCCCTGCCAACTATACCACAAAAGCTTGCTTTCCTCCGTCACAGGGCTGGAGAATTTCCTTGTATGCCTTAGATCAGCAATTGCACATATCTTTGTGCTCATTAGAATATCAGTAGGCACAAGACAAGCAACAATCAACTATGAAACCAATTCGACTTGGGGATTAAGCAATGAATTCCTGATACCAGATTAATTCATTATTTTCATCAAGGGCAATATGGTGGCCTGTAAAAATGTATGGAATTGAGCGCAAACAGTTCACAGTACAAAACAGTTTAACACACCACTTGCGTCCTGTCTCACAGCTAAAGGGACAATGAGGCCTTTTTCTCTCGGGACAACATCAGATAGTTAAATGACGCAATTGACACTTCAAGTTCTCGCTGAGGAGCTGTCTGACCAGTTGTAGAGCAATTTGATGCAATTCATTCAACAGGCAAGTGGCAATTTACATGATATTAACCGTGGCTCCAGAATGTCCAGATCACTACCTTGTACAATCTTATCCGATCTTACAGCCAACTACCCAACCTGACACTCCCCAAACTAAAAGGTTTGGGAAGAATAGATTATGCTGAACCTAACCAAGATCAAGTTTATTTCAACATTTTCCATAGAAAATATAGATTTTCACCATTCAACTTCTATTTTTTCTTGGAGAACTAAAGCATCAGAATGTTTTCTTGGGGAGACATACGATTTGTAACTGTTGGAATGTGTAACCCATTACATGTTGACTCAGTTGGTAGGGCTTTAAATTTAGCTCTCACATGCTGGTTAAGAAACTCTATCCTGTGATTCAATTGCGCTCACGCTGAGCTCTGCGTGCCAGCCAGTCGTACCTAATAATCCAGACTCAGGGAAACGCACTCTTCAAACACATTGCAACTAGAAAAAAGTGTTTGCTCTACTCTCTAAGACTAGACTACACTTACCTGCTTTAAATTACGAGCTGTCGAAATGCTCAGTCGATAGATGACTGACTAATTACAAGTATCCAAATGTTTGTTCATTAAAAAATGGAACACATTTGACCCCAACATTTGTGTATGAAACACCATAGCTATAGCTAAAAACAGAGCGTTGTGTATGTTGTCAATGTAGCTGGAAGAAAACCAAAACAAAGGAGTGAGGCAGCTCCAGAACACCATCATCATAACATTACTTCTATGTTGAAGGCTTAAATATTAGCCAACTTATAAGACTTTACTTTTCCCAGCCAATAGCAATATGGTATAATACATGTGGAACCAGCACAAGTGATCGTTTATGGAAGGCAAACAAACATTGAGTGCTGCAACCCACAACGTTAGGCCCAACAACCACTGAGGGGAAACGTAATGGGCCAACAGGGGAAGTCCCCGCCCATACTACTTTCTGAATCTGAGGAAACAGATGGGGAATTTGAGGTTGATGGGATATTTTGAGATGTTGAAGGGAAAACGTCACAAAATATCCAATTTTAGTTTTCCATTGTCATAGAGGTTATGCATGGAAGGAATAGCCACACTGGACAACAAACTGTGGACACTTCAGGAGAGTTCAGTCAGCACAAACAGTGCAATAACCACCCTATTCAACATCACCAAAGGTGATTTTGAATTTTCATTTCACACCTTGAAGGTCTTTCGATTTGAGAGCACATTTCTTTACCACTGGCTATCAGCAGAGTCCAACTCTGAAGGAGGGCTCCAGTACTAACAGTCTGCAGTGCCTGATGGCAGCAGCAGGGGTCTTCTCTGGACTGAGTCTCCCGCTGATCAGGGAGAGCTCAGTGTCTTTTTAGGTGCAGACAAGCTATGCGAGGAATGTGAACCTGTCACATCGCTTCCAGGGACAGGAGCCTTCGTCTCTGTAACGTCTTCATGCGTCACTGTACTATAACTTACAGGGGCATGTTCTCCCAAGCCTGTGGAGCTAAATGTGGATAATGCGTATGAACTACCACTGACGCATGTGTGACTAGTTAGCTACCTACAAACAGGAGAGGCAGAAATCTTACCTTTCTTTGTTATCTTTTATTAGCAGTTGATTCCTTTTCATTTGATTTAATTCTTAATAATATCTAATTAAGTAGTTCTGCCTTTGAGCACTTTACTATAATGATAAAATGTAACGTTAAATAAAACTGATTCCGAGTTGAATGACAAAAGTTATTTAATGTCATGAACATTAGCCTAATATTAATATTCGGGCTTCTGAGTCTCAACAAGTAAAGAAGCTTGGCACGAGTGCAGACTTGGCGCTATATCGAAGACGTTTCAGGTTCAAACCCTGGCTGTCATTAACAGACTATGACAGGGATCTTGCAGTGGCAAAACACGATTTGCTTCATCCTGCCAGGGGCGGTGTGGGTTAAAATCAGTCACGGTTCCTCGGATTACTGCTGCATTAGCTCCCACCAATGTGCCTGGTGCTCACAGGCTGCCAGTGAGTGATATGTCTCTTCAGTCAGATACGGCTGTCCTGCAGAGAGAGCTAGCTCCTGTAGTAGGGAGTGGGGAATGGCACAGCGCTAACTTAAGAAGCACTGCAATAACAAATTGAGGAGAAAAAAATTGGGGAAAAATGTAACAAGTAAAAAGTACTTCTCATTAAGTCATTTGTATATTTGTGTATATTTTTTCCCCCCAATTTGGTGCCATCGTGCCTTTTTTCAATTACCCTCCCCAAGAGCCCACCGCCTGCAACCACGGCCCCAGCAGCTACCTTGGGACCGGCAGTGACCAGCCAGTTGTAGCCTCCATTAATTCATTATTACATTACAGGCTTTAGCCCTCTTATCCAGAGCCTTACAGTTCACATTTCTTTACAATCCATTTATACAGCTGGATATTTACTGAAGCAATTCAGGTTAAGTACCTTGGGGTACCAGGCAGTGACCAGCCTGGGGATTGAACCCGCAACCTTAACGTTACAAGCCCAGTTCCCTAACCATTATACCACACTGCCTGCCGTGTCTACCACTGTACCGTGAATCCAATCCATGCAGGGAAGCTTTCTGTACCTGCGGTGTGCTCATGCCAGCTTCCCTCCCCCCTCCCCCTGGGGCGGACAGCCAATAAACGCCCCCCGATGGGACTTGCGGGCAGAGACAGGCTGGTGGGGCCCTGGTGGTGGGAAACCTGCTCTCCGGACAAGTGCCTTTACCGGTTGCGCCACCCTGTGGGCCCTGTACTGCTATTATTAATCAAGGTTTCCCCAAGTATTGCTCGTGGGCCGCTGCCCTTGCAGGGTGCCCCACTGAAGGAATCCGACACAATTAAACTTTTTAGAAATAATGTGTTCTGCAACATTAGAACACCCCATACACCTGACTTTGTACACCTATCAGTTCAGTGATTGTACTCTGAAAGTGTATCCCTTCCCTAGCAAGCATTATATGGTTCCCACTCATGTGGTTCCACTTCCAACCAGTGCAAAGAAGTAATCCCAGAACACCAGGATTTCCTTCTTCTGCTTAGAATAAAACGTTTTATGACCTTGTTTCTATTCTATTTTTTTCTCCCAATGAAGATAAAATCTTACTGCTGCCACCCACTAGGGGCTACACATTTCAGTTTGCATCAAATCCAGACTCAAACACTGGGTCCAGACACATACGCCAGTGATGATGAATGATGTGCTTTGCTCAGTATCACTGTTGGCAACTGTTGTGTGTAAGTGTAATTGCATTTAATAGGCAATAGATGCCAGTCTGAGCCCCTCAATTAACACGTGCTTAATGCTTGCTAGTCATAATTACACTGCAGGTGTAAAGGTTGATAACCAGCTTAAATAAATAAATTAAAAAACACATCTGACTAGGCATTCGAATACTCTACACCTGCGCGAATATTTCAAAATTTGAAAACCCAGCCCTAGTAAACGATCACAACTGTGTTTGCTTTGCGTTGAACTTGAAAGCAATGTCAACAGTGCACTACTCCGTTTTCAATTATCCTGTCTTTGGTTTATCCGCCTTAGATCTGCTCTTGAGTCTCCAGCAGAACGGTCAGCTGTGATCCTCTGGCGATTCTGTAAATGCTGCCACGTGGTCAGTTATTCCACATGCTGTAATGACTAGGGCTCTCGCTACTGTTACGCTGGTCAGTCTGTTGCACCATTTTGCTCCATAACCGAAATATAATACATTTTACATTTACATTTTAGGCATTTAGCAGACGCTCTTATCCAGAGCGACTTACACAGTTACATTTCTTTACATACAATCCATTTGTACAGCTGGATATTTCACTGAAGCAATTCAGGTTAAGTACCTTGCTCAAGGGTACAACAGCAGTGGCCCCACCTGGGAAATGAACCTGCAACCTCTGAGTTACAAGCCCAGCTCCCTAACCATTACACTACACTGCCAGCCGTGAAGCCGTGAAGAGGCAACACACACTGAAGAAGCAACAGACACTGTAAAGACTGCCTTGCTTTTCCATAGGTGGCATGCGAACTTCTGACTGCTGTCCTCGGTCACCTTTAATGGAGGGTGATGGCAGATTTGTGCAGCCATTTCAACGTGCCTATACATATTCCCATAAAGAACCACAATGGTCTGCTGAGTGATAGGGGAGTTTTCTGTTTCGGGCTTAGATTTCTGGGGTCGGGTGCCATATTGTTGCAATTATGGGCAATCTGCTGATGACAATGTGCCAAGCAAGACTCGTTGACATTAGTGGCTAATGAGTTATTCACTGATGCGTACCATTATTACTGTTTTTCTATCAAGGATCAGACTCAGGCACAGCTTGCAGGTAGGTCAATTTCAAAGGAAGGAAACCCTGAGACATTTCAAAGATCAATTGAAATGCCTGACATGCCTCACCTTTAATTCCCCAGCACCCGGACCTGTCACTGTGCAGATCGATTAGCTACCACTGGGACCATTTTCCCTGCTCAGGTTGGACAGATGGTCTATTCAAGCCTCCGGGCAGAAAACGATGAGTCAAAAGCCAGACATCAGAACTGTAAAGAAACGACTGTGCACTGTCTGTATGTCTTCAGTGACTGTCTTTGAGCAACGTACACATTTCTGCTAATGCAACAGACCATCGCAGAACTAGGTCCAGGTTCGGGCAGCCCGCCTTGACTATAAAGCACTGAGGGAATCCCTGAAAGAAAAATGATGGCTGGAATGGTCGGTTTCAAGGTTGAGTAGCACCTGAATCACATTCCTTTCATTGTGATGTTTCTGAAGGCTACTACAGCCGGTGTACCTACTTATCTCTCAACAAGGGAACTCTTCCCATGAAAGGGGAGGCAGCTCAGCATACGGCTGTTTAGTTTGAACCAGTAGAGTAATAATGCATTGAACCTCATTCGTTATTTTCCCCTCCTGCTAACCCCCAAGCTCTGCGACCATCGAAATTCAAACTAGATACATAAATATTTTCAAGTCAAATCTAAAAACTCACCTGTTCTGTTTTTTTTCCCCTCCTTCATTGTATTCTGAGAGAAACTACTTCACCAACCTTTTTTAATACAATTTGCTGCAGAAAATGCTGTACACTGCCACACCTGTGTTTCACTGCACCTCAAGCTTTTAACCATTTGTCCTTGTGTGTTGCACCCAAATGTATTATAAATTTTTCAGAAATCCAGTATTTCCTGTTTTGTGGTTTTAATTTCTGCCATGATGGCCAGGCTCTTCAGAATGTCTCAACGTGCTAACAATATTTTACATTACAAATGTCCCTGAACATAATTATTGCTCACATAAAAGGGTAATCAGAGGAATTAAAAAAAACGGAAAGTACATTTCTTAACTAGAAATGTTTATATTTCACTCTTAATAGCTATAAGTTCTTGTTGATCAAAATAAGTTCATGGATGGGAAGAACAAGGGCACAATCTATAGATAAGACACAGAAAAATAATGTATTCCATAAAAGCTTGTTGTGTGTCAAAGGCAGATTTCTGTGGTAATATCAACCAATTTTTAGATGGCAAATGGAATTTAGGCTGGGTTTAGCCTATGTTGCAAAACTCATAGCAAATATTGCTTCACAGAAAGTACTGTAAAATACTGTTCCCTTGCCTCTGGCAAGCCATGTAGTTGTGTTGGTTGTGTGTCTCCAGAACTAGGCTATTTACACATATCAGGCCCGCCCAGTACATGTGTCATGCAGGATTTCCCTGCAACCCATTCTGGAACATTTTGACTGTATTTGTTGTGAAAACATCATGGGATCTGAAAACCTCCCCTGCAAGGTACATTCAAATTTTTTCCATGACAAATGGTTGGCCTAATTAGCCATAGCAAATCTACCCCCGTATAACCAACATCAGTTGGATGGCAATGAAACGTGCTTTTTAAAAATGAAGAAACTACTTCCATATACAGTGAGCTACTAAACAAACCAAAAAATCATTTTTACATAGCCCAAGTTATCAGGCAAGTATTGTGATAAAAATGGAAATATATACACTACCGTTCAAAAGTTTGGGGTCACCTGCTGGAAACTATTTTTATCTCATAATTGACAATGCTTTACACCATATACATTTCTGTAAATACTTTAAAATGACAAAAAACACATGTAACAATGAACAAAATGAACATCAAAGAAATGTTCAAGACAATTATATTGAAAATTGAATCTTGGATTCCTCAAAATAGTCACCCTTTGGCATGAGAATAGCCTCAAAAAAAGTGGCCATTCGGTTAATACGTTTTAGCAGGAAATCACCCGACATGTTTTCCCAGCTATCCTGCAGCAATTCCCAGAGAAACTTGTGGGTTGCTTTGCTTTGACTCTTCCTTTCCAGTTTGTCCCATACAAGTTCTATGGGATTGAGGTCTGGACACTGGGCAGGCCAGGTCTTTAGTTTGAGTTGTTGTTCACATTCCTCCTTCACCAGATAGTTCTTGCGCAACTTCAAGGTGTGTTTTGGGTCGTTATCTTGCTGAAGAATGAAGGAGTGCCCGATTAGCCATAGTCCAGATGGAAGGTGACCCCAAAATTTTGAACGGTAGTGTATATATATATATATTTTTTTTTTTTTTTCTCCTTGGTTAGGTTTTTTTATTCACTCTCACAATTTCTCCAGTAGCCAGAACTGTGATTTAGCACCAAGAACTGCTTATGTAGTTCAGAGCAGGAAGTCCTGCCTGCTCACATTTGAATGTATGGGCTATAGTCACCTCCCTGAGAATGCAATACAACAAAATAAAAATGAAGTGACACCTTGATGGCCTATATTTTCTGCCACAAGTTATTAGTGGTGAATTGGGAATTTAAATACATTGTCTATGAAAATACTATTGATGTTTCAGAAATCCTGTTTGTTTCAGAAAATGTTGGAAGCAGAGTGTGCATGTGCATACTCTCAAGGTGAATCCCAGAAGCTCAGGGCTAATATTTCATGCATCAATTATTGAAATTTAGAGGCGGGAAATATATACCCGGCTACAGTGAAAGTAGAAATGGGGTGATGCACACATTCCCCCCTTTTGGTTTAGTCACAACAAACTTCTTTGTGACACCTGAAATATTAGCCCTGCACTTCAGGGCCTTCTGGGATTTTCCTCGAGAGTACAAACTTGCGCGCAGAATTCCTCTGCTTCCCACTGTTGTCTGAAACTAACAGGATTTCTGAAACATCTATAATATTTTTATGGACAATGTAGCCTGCACATTTCCTGATTCAAAACAGATAAGTGTCAGAAAATGCAGGCTATCAGGGTGTCAATTTGTTTTTATTACATCATAATCGCAACAGTGCTCATTTGCATAAACTGAAGATCTGTCTTCTTGAAGTGGTACATGCATTTCTTCAATGCTCTGATATCTATAGACAAATTGATGGATTCTTTAGAATCTAATCATGAAGCACCTAATCGTCAATTTCGAAAACCTAAACTTCCTCGGTCAATCATTCACTAAGCACGTTCTTATTGTTTCATATACTGGTATGGAAATGCAAGTATTAGACCTAGGCTATATAAAGAATAACATTGGGGAAAAAGTCAAGACAGGCAGTAAAACTTAAAAGGGCAGTGTCCAAGCTAATTAGACAAGGGACATTATGTTCACAGATTTTGAAACAATCCCCTCAGGGCACTATATTTCAATACACAAAGATACAAGTGCAAATTGTAACAAATCATGGATACAACAGCAATTAACCTTCAAAACAACTGCAGTTTCAAATACATTTGTAGGCTTTAATGTTTTATTTGTGTGTTATGGGAAGAATACATTTAATTTGACCAGAACATTGTTTGTTTGATGCATGATGTATGGTTGTATTTCAAGCATGTCAACTGAACTCAGCCTTATGCTGATATGGTACACCGAAATGAATACTGTATTGTACCCAGTGTTTACGTGACTGTAAACTGGATAGGGTTGTACTTCATGCCTGTCTCCATGCTGCCCTGATTTGTGAATGGTGCAAGACAAATTCCCCCTTGCTGACAATGAAAGTGTGCTGTTCTATTATGTTGTTTGCTCAGAGCAATCCCGTGAGCTTTAAAACCGCTGAAGTTTGTTTCCAATGTCCACGTGCCATATCAGCACCAATTCATAGCTGGTAGTCAAATTACTTAATTTGGACACAATTTATGGGTCCTCCTAATTATTTTAGTATTGCCGGGGGTACATCAGAATCCAATTTGTAGGGGAAGCCTCATCTGGGGGTAAATGAAACATATATCAAGAAGTGAACGGTATATTATATGAATTATACATTATATAGTGAGACCAAAGAACGCTGAAGAAAAAGTTCAGAAATCTAGAACTAAAACTAAAATTAGCCTAAATGAAGGAGCGGGGTCAAAATTAATCATTTCATTCGTTTCTTTGCGGACCGAATGTCTTTCGGTTTAACAAAATTGATTTATGTGTAACGATTTTCCGTCTAATTAGTAGAGCTGATTATGGCGAATGCATCTGTGTGCGGAAAAGGGGAAATGTTGACTTATCGGAACTGCCTGCGTTCCTTTCATGAGCAAGTAACTCCCCAATTCATAATGTTTAGAAATTATCAAACAGGTTATTGTAAATGGAATATTGGGGTTTGGGCAAAGAAACTCAGCGATTTAAATGTTTCGAAAATATAATAAAACACTGAGGTATGTCAACAGACTTGGTAGTAGTTGTGATGATGATGTGCATTTTAATGGAAGCCGCCCCACATCCCATGCTTTGGATGTTAGATAAGATGCGTTAGATACGTTATACCTGACACTGGAGGATGAACAAAGGTCGCGTTGAGAAACTGTCAAGCTGTATCATTGTGTATCTCACTCGACAGATTCGTTTGAATCACGGTAGCAATGTCCAAACTCTAAATTCTGTAATTTCACAACTGCCCTTACGTTTGCACTTAAGTCACCGTCTTCATTCTTATCTGCCTACCTAACTGGCCAAATGAAAACTGAAAATGTGGTTAATACCCATGATTGTCCATTTTATGAAATGATTTCAGAAACAGCTTCTAACTAATTATCTTCGTGTTTAATAAGGTACGCTAGTAAAATACATGCATCATGAACGTTACGTATTTCTATCCAATTGTCAAGCTGTCTCTTGTACAAAGAGACTCATCCGAGGAGGGTGGAGCATGCTTACATGTCATCAAAACCAGCACGAAACGATTACCCAACGCTCTCGTCCGTTAGTCTTCTTTCAGTCACATTTTCTTGACTAGCAGCAGCTGCTTTGTTTATATTTTCCGCAACTAATATTGCCGGGTAATACTGTGTTGTGAGCTACCCAAGAAATTCACAAACATAACATTCAATGTCTACACTTAGTAGTCCAGGTACTAGCTAGCTAGTAAGTGACGTTAGCCAAACAAACTCACATGGCTACGTTAGATTTACCAGGCTAGATGGCTAGCTATTTAGTTAGATATTAATTTTACTGTTTAGTTAACCAACTTTCGTTAAACTACAAGTTGAAGTGACACTATGCAATACGGAAAGAGGAAGGAAGGCAGGAAACCAGGCCAGTTGCACCAAGTACGGTTGTTAGCTAACTAGCGGCATTGCCTTACATTGATGGATACATATACGTTGTATCAACTACCTAATATTTATCCAACATTGTCCACACTGTCAGTCATGTTTTTTTCTCGACATTTACCATTTCATGAGACCCAAAATGTAAACGAACAACAGCTCGCTAGCTAACAGTCGCTGCTCGCTAAGGTTAGCTAGCCAGCCAGTTAGCTACAGTGCTACCTCGCTGCTCTCGGAACTGATGGTGCGATGGTGGCGATAAACGCTAGCTAGCTAGGCAAGTAAACTTAAGCCAGCCAGATAATGTATTTACACGAACTGCAGTTCAGCTGACAGCTACCTAGCTCGGATGTGTTAACGGCAGCTAACGATCTACTAACTAAGCAGTTTACTATCTAGTTTCCCAGGCTTCTGTGGATTGCGACTCGGTACATTCTTTTTATTTACCCCGCAAATTAACCACCACCAGCTAATCGGGAAATAAAAAATACTCACCCATGTCAAGAGACTCTCACACAGTTCCACCCGATCCACGGACTCCAAAGTGGTCATCGTAGGTAACGTTAAATTAATCCACAAAATCAAGCTAGCAATAAAACGTTATCCTTAATATATCACACAATAATAAAATCACAAGACGTCTGGTTGGTTCAAAGACAAAGCGCAAGAAATAGTTCTAAGTCAGAATTTAGCACCGGTGTAAGCCCACGCACTTTTTAATTCGTTCAAATTGTCTTATGTTTATTTTAAAAAAGCGAATAACGAATTAAAGAATTATAATTATAAACAGCAACGGAGGGACAGACAGCTACTCCACCGGTTTCTCCCTCTCTTGCCTTCTCCACAGTCTGTCTGGGTCCTACAGATGCCACCCAGCAAAATTAGGACAGCCCAATCCTAGTAGGGACCGTTTACATCCTTGGCAACCTAGATACTTTATATTGGTAGTCTTACTTTGTATATTTGCTTTGTATTTTAAAATCGCTCAAAGACTTGACAAAACAATTTGTCTGATGGAATAAGAATAAATACCACAGGCAATACCCAAGACAGCACGCCAAAAGAGGCCCCTCGTATGAATGCGGAAGTGGAATGATGACTAATTCCAATGGATAGAGGAAAGCAAGTATTTAGCTAACTAAATGAAACGTATACGTTTTCTGTATCTTCTGTGAATGTTTTTGAGCAGTGGTCGTTTTTTTATTTGATACTTAACTTCTTTCTCTGTTTTGGTGTATATGTTGCGTTGTATAACGGATCCATCGATTATGTCCTGCTAGTCAGAAACCGAGCTAGCAAGCTAGCTGAAGTTGGCAGGTAACCAACGATGTTAGCTAACCTAATAACGTTATGTATCGTAATCGTATGTACGGTAACGTTAATATTTTTCGTTAACATTACATAGCTAGTTAACGGTAACGATTTGAAGTTCGCTAATTGAATATGGAGCTAATGTTAGCTATCTACGCCAGGTAGCTACTTTAGATAACGTGTGCAGAGATAGGTGGCGGTTCCTGAAGGCAAGGGCAAGACATGCCATGAGCAGCTAGTTAGATCTAGGTTAACTAGGTACTGGTCAATTTTAAAAAGCTGTGTTATTTGTGTATTCCAAACGTAGTTAATGATATCTGTATAGCTACTGTAACTAAGCATGGCCAATACCTAGCAAATAATTCCTCATGGAAAAGTAAAATGTCAAACTTGCATCAAAATAAGTGAGCAGGTAGCTACTTGATCTGGTTCCAGTTGTAAAGTTTGCTAGCTAGCTCTAATACGTAATATTACTACATAATACGCACTGCATAATAATTACATATAGTGTATTGAACAAACGTTCGTTTTACTCATACTGTTGCTACCAATCAGTTACTTAACATGATTTGTTCACGCAATGGACCTTATGTTCGTTACTACGTTTAGAGCCACACTCCAATCCTCCCATTTTGCACTAAATTGTACGGGCTGAATAAAAAGTCGTGTCTTTGTACAGTCAGTGTTTCATTAACACCTCTTATTCTCAGTTTTTTTGTTTTGACACAAAACGAGACTAGTTACATTTCGCTACGACCCAAGTCATGGACCATTTGCCATCGTTTAAGTAAACTATGCTTTCGATTACTACTTACGATGCTCCAGTATGCATTATTGAATCTATTTAAATACGTATCATGATTATGTTCGAATAATCCCATGTAATCTTATTTATTTTTAATTTTATTATCAGTCATTACTGCATTTGTCATTTATTTGTTCGTTCTGTCATTACTCAGAAATGTAACCTGTATAGAAGCGAAATAATTGCCTATCTAAAATATTTAAATTAATTACCGAGACCTGTATTCAGTTTAGTTGTTTGTGATTTGTCCTTAACTTTCCAATGCTTTTTAATCAGTTACACATTTACTGCTCTTTCAGCAGCCACTAAACATACTAATGTAGACGAGGACAATGTAAAAGATGAACCATAATATGATTCAATTCTAGCCTGAGTAAGAGAGGCATATCAACTCTGTATTTTCATTTATCTGGCTTGCACGTTCTGTCAGCTTTATGCTAGTTCATTACATCTGGCTATATTGGTATGTCAGTTTCCTGTTTTTAAAAATGAATCCACAAGGGACTACCAGCTGTATAACAACAGCACCTATTTTCACCCATGGAGAATGGAAGTATTGTAATAATTATAATAGTATAAGTAAGTGTACTAAATCTGATCTAACTACAGATTCTGTCTCTTCGAGTTGCAGGTTATGATACAGTGGAATGGACGAAACCGAGTGGGGGGATGTGAATCCCATGCAAGATGAGGATTCGCTCATAGAAGGGGTCAGCGACCCAGTTCTTGCTGTGGTCTTACTGAGTGCTATGTTTCTGGGTGGACTGGCAGTTCTACTCTGCAGGTAAAGGTTCAATATTGTCCATTAATGTCTCTGGTCTACGCTAACCCTGTCCCAGAAACCATTGCCTTTAATTTTAACTTTGAGCCAGTGGTAGTAGAAAAAGGGTTTTGTAGTGTTTTGTGTCTTCCCTCAAAAGATTTCTCATGGCCCTGATTTGTTTTAGATAACAAACTTTCCAACTAGAAAGGTAATGTAATCTTCATGAAAATTAATTCAGTGAAGCATACTTAATTCCAGTGAGGGTATTATTTTTAGCTATATCATTGAATTAGCTTTTTATCTGCATTACAGATTATGACAAGGCCACTTGTCGAATGAAAATCATAGCCACATCAGAAACCTATATCAATTTCTGCTTACCATGTATACATATACATGTAAATACAGCATATAAGAAAGATCCTTATCTTGGATAGTTCATACTGTTATTTGTTATTTTACTCTTTTGCATAACAAAGTAGTTTTTATTTTTATTTTTTTCATTGCTGGTCATGTATTTGAATTTATGTGTTTGCTATTATGAAACCAACTGGCCCTGCAGACAGGATGTTCCTTGTTTGTTCAAATCTGTTACATATATTACAACATTTTTGTTCTTGGCTTGTTTTTACTCAGAAATGAGGAGCAAAACATTCACCCAGAGAACCAGGAACATGTTAGAATCGTCCGACAGCAGCTCCAGTCAGAGCAGGTGTGTTACCTTCATCCTTTACTAGCAACTCACCTAATGTTCACTTGAAAAGTGTAAACTCAGAGGAAGAACTTGGTTGAACAAACAACACATTTGTGAAGACACCTTTCCTAGGGGCCATTGACTGCTCTGTTCTTCATAAAGGTTAAATAAAAGGTTAAATTAAAAAAATTAAAAATGTCCAGCGAAACTTCCCCTGACATTCATTTTAAAATGCTTAATAGGTCACATTTATGAGCAGTGCAGCAGCAGCATGCATAATATCAATCTACCACACATTTTGGAATTCATAAATTTTTTCTTAGTTAAAAATGTTTTTAGAGTACGAATGTATTTGCGACTGACCCAGCCCAATCTTACGCACAAATATATGTTCACAGAAAACAACACAACCTGCTTGTAACTCAGTTGTGTTCAAAAGTATTATACATATGAGAACAAAATAGTTGTATTATTGTAATAATATTGCTGTATAACACTATTTTGTGCGCTTTCTCTAATGTCTGCTTTCTTATGTTATTGATAATGTTATGTATTTTGTTGTGTGTATTTATAGTAAAGCTGAGAGCATTTATTTAAAAAAATCAACAGTTATCGATCACTTCTTGTTATTGATAAGTGAGCTAACCATATTGATATTTGTGTGTCATAAATTATTTTTGAAACAAATGTTCTGCTGCATGCAAAACACTTTGAAACCTGCACATATGCAAAAACACTGACCTATAAACATGCTAGCTACCTACATAACTCTTCTGTCTGTTAGTATCCAACATTAGCTTGAGAATCGTACTTATGTATAGACAACAGAAGTGACTACCTCTGCATTGTGACCACAAAATGTATTCATCGATGTATTCATCGATTCCAATGATTAAATCCATTCCCTTCAAGACATTCATATCCTTGAGGTTTTGTCAATGCTGCTGTAACATTATTTTCACTACTTTCTAAAAGACTGACTGTGTTAAGCCCTCTGGAAATAGTTACAAGTGATTTGCTGCCCCTGTCTTGTGAAAGAGAACTTAGAATGTTTGCAGATTTGTAATGCAATGTCTCACACATACTCATGACTTTGACTTGAATATAGCTATTATCTATCATTTCTGGTCAATTTCTATATAACCAAAATGGGTCATCACCCCCACCTTAATTCTTTGCAAGCCCCCCTTAGCCTGCATGGATTTCATATTTGAGCACATTTGAAATTTATTTAGCAAGAAACAAAGCATTAAGCTGCTGCCTTTACTTGACTTTTGGTCAACAGTTGGCCTACTTTTAATTTGGCTTGCATTTAATTAATGTAATAGCTTAATCAGTACTTTAACAACGCATAAGCTGTTTTTGATTGCCAAGAGAAGTTCTTCATTCTTTTGGTGGCACGTTGAGTTTTTGCTTTTACTTTTGCTTTTGCTTTTGTTTTTGCTTTTGTTTTGCTTTTGCTTTTGCTTTTGCTTTTGCTTTTGCTTTTGCTTTTGCATTTGCTTTTACTTTGAGTCTCGGCTATGTGACTGTGAAATCAAAAGGGTCTTATATGTGTTGTATGGGGCTTGTATTATGCTAATTAGAATTTACATGCATGTGTCAAGTAAGAACAATTAGGATTCATGAATATACACATGTGAAACTGAAATGGTCTGTACTGTTATGTTTACCAATCCTAGGTACTCTTTGAAGCAACAGGAACCGAATCCTTTCTGTACACTGAAACATGAACCTTGCCTTTTAATCTGAAAAGACCAGTTAGTTCTTTCCCCATTTAAAATATACAGTACCTGTTGTCTTTATGTGTGTGTGTGTGCGTGCGTGCGTGCGTGCGTGTCCCACTAGGAGGCATTTGTGGTCCGTTTTGTACTGTAAACGTGCTGAAAGACTTTTGTGAGCATGTAGATTAGAATCCTTTGAAGATTGTGTTGAGTAATTCCTGCTATTGTGTTTGAGTCGCTTTTCCGTCTTTGAAATTCTTCTGCATAAGGATGCAACTGCGGAGAACAGGCACCAGTTCTACACAGACATGTCCTGTCCCGTCTGCTTACAGCAGGCTACATTGCCCGTGGAAACCAACTGTGGCCACCTCTTCTGTGGTCAGTACATAACAGTGATGTGATCTGCCAAATGTAAAGTGTGATGATTTATTAATTATTTTGTCTGGTCACCTGTCATAGATAATTATAGAAATTTGCGGATAAGTTTCAGCTTCCTGCCAGGAGAGAATCAGAGGCACAGTTAGTAATCTGGTCTTTGTGGATTAGTTAAGGCAATGAAAATCACCTGTGTTGATTTGAGACTTGTAAACTGCTAGAAATATCTATAGAAATCCAACCTAATAATACACCTTCACCAGCTAGTGGGGTTGTATGTTTTTTTAAATTCCATTTGTGATTCTGAGTTATTACTTCTTTGGTCTCAATTGTTCTTTAACTGGTCTGTAGATGTATTTGATTGGTCAGTTGTGAACTTTCTGTAGTTTGACATTGTCTTGCCTTTCATCGCCAGGTTCGTGCATCATTGCATACTGGAGGTACGGGTCATGGCTCGGAGCCATAAATTGTCCCATCTGTAGACAAATGGTAAGATTTGGAAGTGCAGTACTTGGTGTACAAAGCATTGATTTTATGTAGATTCAGACTACATGCACAAAACTGCTCTCTGCTTTGTTAAACCACTTTCTCTGGGCCAGTGTGCACCATTTTCCTCTTAAAATAATTAATTAAAAAATTTTTTTTTTAAATTGCATGTACTAACAAAAATGTCTTATAAAGTTACCAACTTTCACTGACGTGAAATTACGTTTTTAACATTTATTTTTAATTATATTATATTGCGCTGCAATAATGCCATTTGCAAATCATGAGGAACAGATTTACAAAGTGGAAAAATGTAAGAAAAAATGATTTACAGTACAAATAATTAACGTGTACTGTATACTATACACTGTAAGCAGTGCAAAGACTGTTATTGCAACCATTTATAGCACATTTCCCAGGCATCGCATGATCTGTTATGGTAATGAATCTGTAACACAGGACAAATCAGGCATGCGTATTCAGATTTAATGAAATAACGAAACGCCGGAAGAGATTTGGATTTTTAAACCTATTTTTCTCAGAGAGGTATTTGAGGTGAAAATGTTTGGTGTGATAACTTAAATACTTCCCTTTTAGTGAAATGAATAAGGAAAGGGTCATTATTCTTCTGTTTTCCAAGTATTTTGATCAAAAATAACAACTGAAAATTGTCATTGGTCACTCCCTTTAAATGGTTTGTCACAGTGACTTATTAAACTGACCCTTACTGAAATGACAGGCTCTGGTCTATTGCTGACTGTGGCTCTCTGGTTGGTGTGCAGGTGACCCTGCTGTTCCCACTCTTCCGAGAGGTCGAGCAGCCAAGTCAGGCGCAGGACGGACAGGTCGAGGCGGCACAGATCCTCCAGGACGTCAACGACTACAATCGGAGATTCTCGGGGCAGCCGAGATCTGTGAGAGCCTCTTGTGCATCTTTCCTAACACTATTAGTCACCTGGGTGCAGTTGCACCAACAATGTGACAGCTGGTTCTAAGCGTGGCTGTAGCTAATGGCCCAAGAATTGAACTTTGCGTAAATGGTGAAATGTGTAAATGGTCAAATCTAAGTGGTTCTGTGTGGCTCAGTAGGTAGAGCATGGCGTTGGCAACGCTTAGGTTGTGGGTTCAGTTCTCACTAGGACCACATATACTAAAAAATGTATGCATTCACTACTGTAAGTCGCATTGGATAAAAGCGTCTGCTAAATGGCATATATATATATATATTAAATGGTCTTATTGGAGTGTGAACGTTGTTCTTACTGCGTGGCTTGCATAGATGATTTCCCAGCTTAAGCGTAACTATTTTGCTGATCGGAATGTACAAAAGCACCTTGAGCATTACCTCACATGTACGATATTGCCGGAATCTGACATGCCTCCGAACCCGTGTCTCTGTCCTCAGCTGATGGACCGCCTCCGGGACGTCCCTACCCTGTTGCGGCACGCCTTCAGGGAGATGTTCTCAATGGGCGGGCTCTTCTGGATGTTCCGCCTGCGAATCCTGCTGTGCCTGGTGGGGGCGTTGACCTACCTGGCCTCTCCATTGGACTTTATCCCTGAGGCGCTCTTTGGCCTCCTGGGCTTCATGGATGACCTCTTTGTCATTTTGCTGCTTTTCATATACATCTCCATCATGTACCGTGAGGTAGTGACCCAGAGGCTGGCTGGGTGACCCTCAACCTCCCCCACCCCGCCCCGCCCCGCCCCCGCCCCCCCCCCACATTCAGGGAAAAGACACATCAGAGGTGGGGTTCCGTTGGGTTTCTGGCCCTCTCGTCTCAGAAGATTTTTATTTTTTTACCTCACGCTCCACCAGCATTCAGTGAAGCCCTATTGGTATGCGTCTATTACCAGGGAGTCCTCCTGAGTTTTTCCTTTTAATATCACTTGTTTTACTTGCATTAGCTCCCATGCAAAGCTGCTGTCTCGATCACTTTGTCTGGGATTCTACGTAGTTTTGTGTCTTCCAGACTGAAAAACAAGGACTGCTAGATTTTGGACAATTCAAATACGCTCAACAAATACTAGTAACTTTGACATCATCTATGGGTGTAGTTTCTATTTAAATGTAGTACTTGCATCAGTTTACAGAAGCTTGTGAAAAATTCAGAAGACTGGGGCTTTTTTGGAGCTAATGAGAGAACGTTTTTTTTTTTGTTGAGAGGACACGGTTGGCCTTTGCTCTAAGAACTCAGAGGACATCTGCTTTATTGTGCCATACAAATGGTCCCTTAAAGGTCATCCTTTAAATTTAACACAACACAAAATTTGGCACAGTCACTCTCAAAGGATTCAAGAAGTACATAGCACGAACAAAAATGTTTGTGTTGAATTCAGAAGAACCACTTGCCACCAGGGGGCTCAGGCTCAGAACACTGTGGCCCCTGGTTTTTCATTGACTGGTGGAGCTGTTCACTTTCTTCTTGCCTTATTTCCATTGTTTATTATGCTGGTGGAGGTAGTCACACTTTATTTTAAGGGGTTGTTTATATTGTTTACCAACTGCTAACACTTTCCAGATGAGCTTTGGTGACTTTTACAGACCATGTAATAAACAGGTAATCAAAAAGACCATTCACAAAATTCATGTAATTTGGTCATATTTGTCCTTATGGCAATATTTTCACCAGCTGTGCTTTATATTCCATCAGAACAATTACTGTGTCCAAATGCATGTCAGAAATATTTAAAAAAGTTTTTTGTTGTTTTTTTCTTTAAACCAACCGGGAATGCATGCCTTACCTGTTAAAATTGCGGTCTGTAACATTGCAAAGATTTCATTTGAAAGTATTACCACATGAATACGGTGAATGTTTACAGTGTAAAGAGGCCCTCACATTAAAGTGTGACAGTGGAGTTGATCTGAGACGGAATGATAGCGGTTAAATGGGAATGTCTGACCAGTGGCTGTATATTGGTAATTAGGGTGAGATGTTTGAGAAATCGCTTTTCTTTTTGAAAGCAATGGTGTTTCTGGCAAGCTTGAGTCGACGAAAAGTGAAATAAATCTTTGTCTGTGATTAAGGGTAATGCCTGATAGAGTACACATTTGCGTGCTGGCTTTTTCTTCTGTACTTTGTTTGGTATTGAAGGTGTCCCACTTAATACAGTGGTGTATGTGGATTGAGACTAATTCAAGGCCTACAAACCATTGCACTAATGTTACGTATGAATACAAGGCAATAAAAGTCATGTATTAACATATAAGATCTGTTTCGAAAGGGGATTCATGTTTACGTGTATTGTCTCAACCTCATTTTGGCTTGAATTTGTTTTTGCAGAATTTAATTTGATGTATGATATTGAAGGATTTTGTTGTAGGCTTTCAGTCTTCTCCCCCCACCGCCCCCATGGTGAATTTGTCCAGTTCCAATAGCTGGTTTCGCAATGTAGCTGGGTAAACGTCAGAGAAATGTTGGGAAACCGCAAACTCAAAGGGGATTTTGGCTAATTTCCGCAGTAGCTAGGCCTGAAAGCTTCAATGGAAACTCCAGTATTGAGTAGCATAATGTCCTGATCATAAAGATTTTTTTTTCCTCAACAGGAAGTGCTTTTTTAGCATTATTGCACCCCTCTAATAACCTCTAATCTTCAGAAGGCTGTGTCTCTCAGAACAGGGCTGTCCATCTGAGAGGACAGTGTATAAAAACCGTCCATGGAATGTCAGTACAGTAAGATTACACTGAATACAAGAATTACACTGATTACAATTTAAGATCAGGAAAAAAAAATGTGGCTAAAAAAAAAAAAAAAAAAAAATGGGTGTGTAGCCCTAATTTTATACAAAGTTTAATCATTTTTACACCAATTGACACAACCATGAATGAGATTTAATCCTTCGCAAATTATGTACGATCAACTGCGAATTGTTTTGCTTGTGGCACCATGTTGTTTCAATTACCTTGGTTCGTGTCACTAAGTGTTTTGCAAATAACGGAAGATTTCGAGTGAATCAACAACTGAAGAAGTAGTTGTGTGGGTGGCAGTGTATGTAGTAATATTTGGAGAACTGGGCTCAGAGGTTCTATTGCCAGGTGGGGTCATTGCAGTTGTACTCCTGGGCAAGGTGCTTAAACTGAATTGCTTCAGTATATATCAAGTTGTGTACATTGATTGTATGTAAAGACATGTCAAAACTGTGTAAGCTGCTCTGGATAAGAGTGTCTGCTAAATGGCTAAATGTAATGTATATGATGTAATGCTGCAGAGGAGAAAAGGTTTGGTGTGAGCACAGGAACATCTGTACCAAATGTAAAACGTCTGCAGTATACTGGTGATTTCTAATTCCGTTTTGAAAATGGGATTTTCAATCGACTGCTATAGTGCCTGCTATAGTGTCTGCTAAAACCCCTCTTGAAGGATTGGAGATTTGGCAATGGCCCCCTACCCTCCTTCCAAATTCAGAAATCTTCGATGGAAATAGCAGCACAAGAATAAATATAATAAAACTTTCTAAAATAACAAAGTGCCACCGCATCATGATACTTGACTCCCTAATTATAGAACATATCTATAGTGCAAATATGCATAGATTAAACACGTGAAATACACAGCCAAAAGATCTGAATGTTTCTAATTAAGAAAATTATAATTATGGTATATTATATTAGCCTGCAGGGGTGGGAAACACAATGTAAAGTCTATCATCAGTGTTGCAACAGAAAACATGGGTGTGTTAATGTTTTATCAACCTGTTTTTTTAATCTTGGTCAATGAATAATTTACCTCCAACATGCCCAAAGCCAAAGCTATATCTGCTTCACTTAGCACAGGACAATGCCTACCAGTTCTGCTTATGCCCAACATTAGATTTGGCACACATGGCATTTTAAATGACTCTAGCAAAACAGTGTTGGTTATTTGAAAAACATGTTATGGCTACGCGTGAGTTAATAAGACACTTCTCCATTTCCCTGTTTCAGGGAAATGGTTTTCCCTGTGTGCCATTCATTAATCACATCCTTAATGAGGATTCGACACAGGTCCAGATGGAGGAGGCTGTGAGTTGCACGCCCTCAGCCGACTTAATCATTTTGACCTGCTTCAGACCACATGCTCTGGTGTCACCCTCAAGCGCTTCAACAGACTGTCATGGTGCCTGTGCTTCGCCTCCCACTTGAAAGAGGCGCAGTTTACTTTGAAGCCGCTGCTAAGTCAATTAAGAGTTCAGACGTGTGCACGCCGCTGCATCCGCTTTCACGTTCGCAAATCCAGACGCTCATCTGACAGCTGCAGAAGACCTCGCCTACGGTCAGGAACGTTTCCATTGCCCCGGCCTTTGAAGCTAGACGTGAAGGAGACATAACCGGTTGCCCGCCCCGCAGAGTAGGGGATATCCTGGGCATGTGCGTGCTGGTACGCTCACAGAACACAGCGTCATGAATTGCCACAATGTCAAGGTTGTGCAAGTTGGGGCAAGGCTTGAGAAAATGGAAAAAATGCATCGATGAAAACGGCAAAAAGGGCCCTCGGGTTATAGGTGCAGTCGTCGTGGGGGTGTGGTCAATGTCAGGTGATCCGTATGTCTTCCTGTTCTCCATGCGGTGATGCATCTGTAAAACTGAAATGAGAATAGAGAACATCCCACCTGTGGCTTTCTGGTTTCAATTAATTCACTGTTATGAGCCTTCTCAAGCCTTCCTCTGTTGAGTTAATGTGGTAGGAATATCAAACCCCCTCTAACACTTACAATTGAAGCAAATATCTTCTTCATACGATTAGTTGCATTGGTATCACTGGTTTGTGCATCCTTATATGCAAACAGTGACTATGAAAAAAGGAGGGAAGCCTAATGCAAAAAAACCCAGCATATTTAACATTTTATAATGTGCCCCTTTAATCTGTGGTAAATTAATGTTTTCTTTGTCATTATACTCTCACCTTCCAGGTATGACACATTCCAGTGACTAACAAATGAATGACGCTTTGTACATGTTACAAAAAAAAATAGATACAATTTTTTACTCAAAGTTAAGGTCAAAGTGAATTAATGGTTAGACTGAATCATTGTAGTATCAAATCTTGGTTTTGATGTGTTTTTTAACTACTTTTTTTATGTGTACATGCCAGTGTAAAACATTTTTTAAGTGAATAATCCCTGCTATAAGTGTCTTTCATCTTAATTTAAACATAGAGCAATAATTTACCTTTTGTATATTATATAACATTTTTCCTCTTTATATATTTAAATTCGTTTTTTGTTGATAGCATATATGGTATAATCCAATAAATCATAACTGTTACAGTCTGGGTCTCGGTGGTTTACCACACTCGGCCAGTAGATGGCAGCCAGTGTCTTTCATGTACATAATCTGAGTGGAAAAACAGGTTTACAGCTTTGGGATGGCACAAAGAGCAAAACTGGCAGATGCAATGAAATAACAGAACCTTGTGCTTTCAAAAACTCATTTAATATCAGAGATGAAACTGCATACAGCATTGCTCCAACAACTTCTGCTTTATTTCTGCCTTATTTCTGTGCTTACTTTCTGCCATAGAGGATTATATAAACATTTTATTAATTGAATATGTATGAATATGTAAATGAAGGGTTCTGGTGGCTCTGTTATAGTGTAGGGTGCATTTTCCTGCCATAGTTTAGGTCCACTCAACCCCATAGAGGGCAAGTTAAATGGCAATAAATACAAAGCTATTCTGAGTCTTCATCCCATGTTGAAGCATTTCTATCCTGATGGGAGTGGTCTCTTCCAGGATGACAATGACCCCATCCACAGGGCACGAGTGGTTACTGAATGGTTTGATGAGCATGATGTAAACCATGTGCCATAGCCATTATAGTCATCAGAGATCAACCCATTTGAACACTTATGGGAGATTCTGGAGCGGCACCACTATCAACACAACACCAAATGATGGAATTTCTCATGGAAGAATGGTGTCGCATCCCTCCAATAGAGTTCCAGACACAACTGTTCTTGTGGCTTGTGGTGGCCCAACAGCCTATTAAGACATTTGGTATTTCCTTTATTTTGGCAGTTACTTGTATATGTTTCATGTGAATGTGTGACTATGATTTTTTTTTAAAGAAGCAAGTGAACTATTTGGTGACACTGTATGTTTAAACCAATGGTTTTCCTTTTCTGTATTACAGGACTTTGATGATAGGATTACTAAAATGAAGGATTAACCCAATGGAGCTAAGGATTTGAGTGATTATGATCCCTGAAATATTTAGACATGGTTGTTGGTGGGGCATTCCTTTAGCAGGGAAATATTAATAACACTCCAAGCTCCATAAATAAATGTATTAACATTTTATCATGGCATTGTGAGACACAGACAACTGAGGGATATTTGCAATGTCACACACTTTCAAAATGTACAGCATTCTTATCCATCAAGACCTGATCACAAAGAAATTCACTCTTCATTCCCACTGAAAATTCAGGGAGGGGGGGACTATGATTCGGAAAAGCAAGCATAACTGTATTTACCTTTTCCTCTTCTGGTTCCAGTGGGAGTGATCCAGATAGTTCTGATTCATTGCATTGGTCGCCTGTGTTGCATACCTACCATAGCTTTCCCCTGCCTCAGCGATGCAACCCTCACAAAGCTTCAGAGGGGATGGGATACAGTCATACAACAGGCGCATGCCTGTCATTTTAACAAGACCGACGACTCTCTGATGAAGCAGATCTTTCCTCAAAGGGAACGTTAATTGATATGACTCACAATGCAGCACAGTGCTAGACTTGATCAGGACTGAGCATCGCTTCTTTAGCAGTAGAGGAGGTGAGTTAACTGCCTCCAGGCCTGAGCTCCAAATTCCCTTTCACTGACACCTGAATCAGATCACAGCCATATTATATTCCCACATAAACAGTGTTTTTCTATAACCTTCGCTGGTTCTGCTGAAGCTATGTTTTTGACTCCAATTTTCAAAGTGTTCTTAGCCTCTGTGCTCCAGAGGACCAATTAAAGATAAGACAAGGAAATGGAACTTATTAGCAGGAATGAAATGTGTTTAAAATTAAATCCTTGTCATTCTGCTTTCCTGCCAACATTTATAATGCACTGCATGTTTTCCATTAAGATAAGTAACCACAAATGATAAATGGCAAAAGATAAATGGTTGCTCTATAATTGAAGTCTAGACAATGGTACTCCACAATCTTGTCCAAACCTTCATAACTTTACTTGAAATGTACCTTTACCTTTTATGTGGCTGATGTCCTTATGCAAGTACAGTTTAAAGTGACAACCAAATGACAATTGTAAGAAAACAAAATAACATAAACCTTGCTGATATTTGTGTTGCTCAATTAAAGATAAAGTGCATGACAGTAATAATCCATAGGGGTGCTAAAGCATCACTAGACAAGAGTCAAAGCATGTATAGTGAATTCCATTACTTGCAATGACCCTATTTAACAACAAGGGAGGTTAGTGGTGGTGGGGGAGTATTTTCCTGTCATCGACAGCACTATTCAAATGAAATGCACATAGTTCATGTAAATTAGAGGAGCTGTTGTAACCTGGGAAGTAAAATATATTTGTTTTTTTACACAACACTGAGAAAGACAAGTTGAGACTGCATCCTACCTTGTGTGTCTCCACAAATTAATGTTGATGTTCAACGCCGCTCAGTACACCTCAGCAGTCGATGTTTACAACCTCATTGTTTTTCTCCCAGTGTTATTAATAGGAAATATTATACCGCCTTACAATTTACAGCACATCTCTAGAGCAACTGAGTTGTCAACAGTACTTATGGGCCTGGATGATCAAAGCTACGCGGCTACTACGGGGAAACAAAGTTAGGAGTTGTTTCACGTATTATTCAGGATGGCCATAAAGAGGTTTAATTGATGGGATCACTCCCAGGGATGGCATGGGTATTAGGAACAAAAATGGGCACACCCAATAATAGAGTGAACCTCACATAAATCTGTTTTTCTCACACCCTCCTGTCCATCTGGCTCATGGGTGTTGACTCTGGTCTGACCTCACAGGCTGTTCTCCTGATACGCCTAAGTAATTATGGCCCAGTTTCGCTGCAGTCAAACATGGCCTAAGCCGCTGCGTCTTTAGTACTACTTGTTTTGATAAACAAATCTTTTTCTTCAGTACGGTGGTAGCACAATGCTCCCTCTGAAGCTCGCGCATGGAAAATGAGCTATGGAAAATCTCACACATAAATATCAGACAGCTCTTACGCAAAAGCAATATGGCCTGAAAATAAATGTGACTTTTTGAGTGGTTTGGAGCCCCAGCCAGGCCCAGAGTCCTTTGCAATATGCCATACTTTGCACTGACTGTCTCGATTGTCATCAGGGAGAGATGTGAGCCGCGTTGGAGAAGACGGCCTTCTTGTCTAGAACTCCCTTGGATTTTTTCTCTGTTTTCTGTCACCCCAGTGAGCTGATTCAGAGGTGACCGACGTACTGCTGCCAGGCCCCCGCCGCACTGTGTGCAAAGCCCCAGGCAGCGAGGGCCCTGGGAATCAACACAGAGCGCATACTACAAATAAGAACACTTTTAGTTGGAACGGAAAATGTGTTGTATGTGTGTCTATGTACACGGTGTTTCTTTTAATGAGATAGAGACAGATCTAATTAGCTTTTTCAGGAGTAACATACCGTACATGTAAAACTGTCATCACGCATTTCAAGTGTCCGTATTTATTAAACTGCCACGTCTGCATTTATTATACCTGAAATGTGATCAAAACCGGGGGTTGCTGAGTTTAGCTGTTTAGTTTAGTTTTGGGAACGCTGATGTGACATGGCAGAAATTTGGAGAGTATGCAGACAAAGGCATGTGAGCTATCATATGGAAATCAAGCCTGGACACAATTTTATGCTATTTGTTACCACCTGGGGAAAGCTGATCTTAACTTTGGATCAAGCTTGGGAGCATTGATATGGCTGCTATAATTATTCATAGAAGGAGACATCGTCTGCATATAGGTGACTGATATATGTCAATTCAAGGTACTTGTAGGCTACTTATTTGCTAGTTTCCCTTACCCTAGTACTGAGGGATCCATATATGCCAAGACATCATAATGAGAGAGACATAAATATGTACAAAATTATATTTTAGCTTGCGTAACTTAATTAAAAGAACACTATTTATGTGGAGTATTGTAAAATGCAGCTCTGTGTGCTGTGTATGGGTACAGGTCTGGGAATATAGTAGAGGAGCACTTAAAATCTACTATAGATATACAGTATATATATTTTATATACAGTATATATATACACCGATCAGCCACAACATTAAAACCACTGACAGGTGAAGTGAATAACATTGATCATCTCGTTACAATGGCACCTGTCAAGGGGTGGGATATATTAGGCAGCAAGTGAACAGTCAGTTCTTGAAGTTGATGTGTTGGAAGCAGGAAAAATGGGCAAGCATAAGGATCTGAGCGACTTTGACAAGGGCCAAATTGTGATGGCTAGACGACTGGGTCAGAGCAACTCCAAAACGGCAAGCCCATGCTGACCCCTGTCCACCCCTGAAAGCGCCTACAATGGGCACGTGAGCATCAGAACTGGACCATGGAGCAATGGAAGAAGATGGGCTGGTCTGATGAATCACGTTTTCTTTTACATCATGTGGATGGCTGGGTGCGTGTGCGTCGTTTACCTGGGGAAGAGATGGCACCAGGATGCACTATGGGAAGAAGGCAAGCCGGCGGAGGCAGTGTGATGCTCTGGGCAATGTTCTGCTGGGACACCTTGGGTTCTGGCATTCATGTGGATGTTACTTTGACACGTACCACCTACCTAAACATTGTTGCAGACCAAGTACATGGCAACGGTATTCCCTGATGGCAGTGGCCTCTTTCAGCAGGATAATGGGCCCTGCCACACTGCAAAAATTGTTCAGGAATGGTTTGAGGAACATGACAAAGGTGTTCAAGGTGTTGACTTGGCCTCCAAATTCTGCAGATCTCAATCCGATTGAGCATCTGTGGGATGTGCTGGACCAACAACTCCGATCCATAGAGGCATCATCTCGCAACTTACAGGACTTAAAGGATCTGCTGTTAATGTCTTGGTGCCAGATACCACAGGACACCTTCAAGAGGGCTTGTGGAGTCCGGGCCTCGATGGGTCAGAGCTGTTTTGGTGGCACGAGGGGGACCTTCACAATATTAGGCAGGTGGTTTTAATGTTGTGGCTGATCGGTGTATACAGTATATCATCTTCTGGGGAGTAAGGAGGAAAGCAGTATAGCAGCAAAAGGGGGCCTAGGAGACAGATATGCTATCTTTTCCCTGGTCGCAACCTGTTTTCAAATATACGAGTTATCCGAATAATCCATTATCAAGTCATTCCAAAGTTTTCTTTTCATTGTGTCTTACATATAATTTTCTTTATGTTAGAGAATGTAAACAATGTTACATTTAAAAAATCTTTTAAAAAAGTATTTAATCATTACAAAGAATACACTTGACGCTCCATTAACTGCTGCACTAGCTTTAATGTATTTATTATTGAATGTGTCAACAGGCACAATTCAAGATGACTTTAATCAGGCCTGCCTAACTGTCTAACTGTTAGGTGGAGCTCAGCTGTCCTTTCAACACCACACACACGCACACACACACACACACACACACACACACACACACACACACACCAGGTCCGGCGTCAGGAGAAAATCTATGGGGGGCATCAGAAATGAATGCGGGGGGCACAACTAAAAATGCTGCATGTTGACATTACCACCAGAAATAGGCTACTTTGTCATCACGCCACTTGCTTGGGCTTTGCAGCATAAGCACAGCAACTGTGAAGTTAAATACATGCCCCACAATGCCAATGGATACTTTGCGCTGTGGTTGAGAGACTAAAATAAAACAGCTACAGCACCTCATATATCTTTAAAAACCATTAGTTATTTGCTTGACACAGAACACAACTCGGATTTATGTGACGATTCACTACGTTATTTGTGGCAACCCTAACAATCAATGTGTATGTGTACACACAGACATGATTATACCTTGCTAGTGTAATACTAGCTAACAAACCCGGTCAGACTGCCACTGCCGGTCCCCAGGTTGATAACGTTATCTGCCTAACTATCTCAATGAGCGGGAGGCCAATGCACTGCTGAGTTAAAAATATATAATTGTTGGTCCCACTTTATATTACGTGGCCCTAATACTTGTGTAGTTACAGTGTACCTGCATAGGTAGGTACAGTGTATCTATTGTGTACTTACACATTGTTACATAGTACTTCCAACCTTAAAACCTGTTTGCGGTTTAAGTAGTTATACATATAATGTAAAGGGGCCGAAAGAACCATGAAGGGCGGGGCAGCCCACTATGAGGCAGCCGGATGGAGCCCGCCAGCTCTCAGTAGGATGCCGGTGAAGCAGGCAGATGGGGCCGGGGCTTCAGGTACAGGGGAACAAAAAAAATATTTGGTAACAGTATAGGGCAAGACGTCACGGGCACACAAACAGGAACAGGCACTGCAGAAGGCAGTCCCAAGGACCAGCGCAGAGCTGTCATGGCCGTGATGGCATCGCCGTGCACCTGGCGGGAGAAGCGAGCTGGTGGCTCACCATGGAGAGAGTTCAGGTAAATGTGAAATAAGCCAGCCTTCCTAGCCATCCTAAGGAAGGGATCTGACAGTGTTTTTGGTGGTGGAAGAGTTAGACACCGATAAAGAGGGACTGGAGGTGAGAGGCAGCTGGTGAGTCACAGGACGGGACCGACACACAAGGAAACGGAGGGTGGATGACCACGGGAAGGAACAATTATTTCAGTAATACGTGGCAGGTAAATGCATACAAGTTTGTTACATAAAGAAAGATAATGCTACCACTAGCCTAAATAGCCTTAATGAGAAGAATGAGCAATTCCTGTTGGTATTGCTTATTCTGCTAATGAATTGCTTTATTGTTATTCAAGGTAAATAAATGGAAATAGGTTGAGAGTAATGATTGGTATAAAGGCAACATTCCTGACCTTTCCTATTTCCAGTTCATGAGCTGCCACTGCTATTCCAGCCCTTCCTGAAGCCCCGTCTCAGAACGTGGAGAATAGTTGTCCCTCGCCAGAAACGGGTACCTACCACTAACAGAGGCTCTACAGTAACTCTCACATTACTGTTGTAAGAATGAATTTGCCATCATTATCCTCCCTGAAACTCCTGGGCCATCTTTTATTGCACTTTTCCATCCCCTTCCACTGACTAAAGACAAGTCAACACCGAACACGTCTCATAAGCAGTGCAATGTGTCAATGCAGCACTGCAATCCACTCCTGTGTCTACACCGGTTCTGTCAGTATATCATCAAGGCTTGGTTTAAACCTCTTGTGTTCCTAGTAGCTCTCGCAGTCTCAATAGCATCAATAATTTCACACTTTTTTTTTTAAGTGAATACTTTGTGAGAGACATTTTTCCTATAGGCCTATGGCTAATTTTATATATTCTGTTAATTCATGTAGTGCATAGGAAAGTTTGTACTTAAGCAACCGAGCTGAGGTGCTTCCAAAATAATGTGGCATGATTTAATGAAAGGAGCAACACTCACTTGCAGGGAAATGTTTGTTTATTTTATCCGATGAGGGCAAGGGTGGCCTAAACATCACAAAAAAAGAAAGTATTGCTCATTTAATTTCATTTACATGTTAACTACAGAAACACAAATTCTACTGTCACTTGTTCCTGAAGTTATACATCTCATCCATCCTTCCCATGTTTAATTCTCCTGCATGGTGGTAGTTATGCTCTTGTCTCCTTATGTCTCTCTTTGCACAAGTTAGCTTACTAGCTAGCAAACAACCTAACTAGCCAGCTAACAGTGAGGTTAAGTTATGACTGACTGGACATATTTGCTATTGTTAGCTAGCTAGCTAGCTGATAGAGCTCTCAGGGAGCTAATCTAGCAAGTGGCCAGATGCGCAAAATGATGCTTCAGTTCACTTGAGCTGCTCCAGCAACACATCCGTGATGCGTCGTGTTCACTTCTGCTGTAGATTGCTGTTTTAATTAGTGTAGCTTGCTGAGCTGCAGCAATGCTTGCGGTGTAGATTGGCCTTTATTTGTGATTTTGTATATTATAATAATTATTATGAAGTAATGCATATGAACGAAATGGGGGAGTATGTAGCAAAAGATTAAATACATAAACAAAAAAACTAACACAATATGACAGCTAACTCTCATGGATGAGGTTGATGAAGAAGTGCACAGCATCCAACCAGCTGGTCAAAGTAGCAGATCCTGACTATTGAACTCTCAAATACCAAAACATCCAGAAAACAAGATAACCAAACTAATTTCAGATTAATTATTGAAGGGCTGATTTGTTGGAAGATGTAAAGCCTGTCAGTAACAGACAGCTCTTGTGTAAATTAAGCTGAATTTGGGCGTCATCCCCAAAAAGGAACAGCTCCAGGCATTTAGGCACACCCACACAAAGTAACTGGGAAAGCATTTCCGCAGCAAACTTCCAAAAAGACATAACGGCATTTTCAGAGCATGTGCATGAAGGTACTATCTGAATCCAGGGCACTTACCACCATTTTTGGTAGTATAAATAGTCATTTTAAATAAATGACAAGGAGACAAATAGGCCCTTTGTACAAATGTAAAATTTATTAGTTGATGAGCTGAATTAAAATGATGAGGAGACCCCAAACAAGACCCTGAGTCAAAATCAGTGAGAGATTCAACAATAATAATAATAATAATATAATATACGCCATTTAGCAGACACTTTTATCCAAAGCGACTTACAGTAGTGAATGCATACATTTTCAGTATATGTGGCCCCAGTGGGGATTGAACCCACAACCTAAGCGTTGCCAATGCTGTGCTCTACCAACTGAGCCACAGAGCCACAGCCTGTTCTGGGGAACTCCATAAACTTGAAGGACGTAATGAAGTCTAAGATACAAGAGATGAGAAGGAAAGAGAATGTTTATTTTGCATAGGTCTTGACATGACTGAAGATCCTGTCCACTACATAAATCAGACAGGGTGTGAACATTCTTACTGAACCGGTAAAAGGTAAAACAGAAGCTTTTGAACCTGTCGACAAATCATCACATTACTTTCACATGGGAAATGTCCAAAAAATACATTTACAGTCAGGTTGAGGTAGACATGAAGGGGAGGTGTATTCCATGCATAATTGATACTGGTTCCTAAGCTACCCCTTTTTCCAAAACAGTTTGAAGACCAGCTGATTCGTGATACCAATGACCTGCCGTGGTTGAATTTAATGGGCCGCCAATGGGTTTCAGATATTGTATGCGGGCTATGCAGTCCTAGATTTCAAGATTGGAGGTGTGGATGTAAACAAAAGGGGGTTGTGATTGTCCAGTATGACTGCCTGAGCGCAGATGGGGGCATGGTGGGGATGAATATTATTGCCAATTGCTGGGAAGGGCTCGTACACAGTGGCCATCCAGGTGTTTAAATCCACTGTCCTCAGAAGGGCCCATTTGAGAAAAAGTGTTCGCAGCTTGCCAACATGAGGCTCAGCTGCGCACGTAAACGGTGTAACCAAATTAGAGCGCCAAACCCCTGTAGAGTACAAGATGATTGTCTGGGCCTACGCCACTCAGGCAGTGGGACATCCTGATTGATGTTGACATTTTGGTGGAGGATTTGGAGGAGACCAGGTGCAAGTGCCATGTTGCATGCATGGTGGGTACAATACAGATACAAGGTAAAGACCCCCTACATACTTTTATCTCTAACTCTTACACAGTAGAGCTGCCGCAAAGGCCCCCCTGGCTTCTGTCTTCCAAATAAACCCAGAGGATGTGCAGGCTCAGATAGAGTTGGTGTTAAGGAGTAAGGAACCATCATGGAGGTGGATGTCTGTGCAGTGAGCAACGCCTTAGCTGATGGACACCCAGTGCTGGAATTACAGGGGAAAGGGGTTTCAGCACGCAACAGGACTGCATGACTGCCCTGCTAAGAAAGTGGTCCAACATGTTTACAGCCCGCAACAAAGATTTTAGTCGAACCAGGGTGGGTCTGCAGCATATGTCAACCAGAAGTACAGCTCCAGTAAGGGAAAAGTATCGCCCAATACCACCCACTCTTTACCCTGAGCTTAGGATTTTCCTGCAAGGGATGTTGGACAGTGGGGTTGTCCAAGAGAGCTCCAGGCCACAGGCTTCTCCAGTAGTTCTTGTTAAAAAGAAGGACGGCTCATGGCACTTCTGTGTAAATTATCATAAACTGAACACTCTTAACACACAAAGATGGTTTTCCTCTCCTCCGAATAGAAGAATTGCTAACGAGTCTCAAGAGAGCCAGCTGGTACTCCACTCTGGATTCAGCCAGCGGCTACTAGCAGGTCGAAGTGGCTCTGTTGGACCATGAGAAGACCGCCTTCACAACACCCATAAGCCTCTGCGAGTTCGAATGGATGCCCTTTAGTCTGTGCAATGCACTGACCACCTTCCAAAAGCTAATGCAGCATTTAATAGGCGGGCAGGTAAATGAGTCACTGTTGATTTACCTTGATGATGTCCTCGTTTATTCACCAGACTTTGACAGCCACCTCCAACACTTGGAGCAGGTATTCCAGAATCTCTAGGAACATGACCTAAAGCTGCACCCACAAAAGTGCCATTTGTTCCAGAGTGAATTGCGGTGCTTGGGACACATCGTGAGCCAGCGAGGTATAGTCACAGACCCAAAGAAGACCACCGCAGTCTGGCTGGCTAATACCTACCACTAACTTCCAGGTTTGTTCCTTCCTGGGCTTTGCTGGGTATTACCAGCGCTTTATGCTGGCATTCTCCAAGGTTGTGGGCCCAATAACCAAGACTCTACTCCAAGGACATGCCGTTGAAAAGAATGTCCAGGTGCAATGGACCCTTGAATGCTAAGAAGCTTTTGACCATCTGAAACATACCTTAATGCATGCACCTATCCTGCCCTACACTGACTTCACCATTCCATTCAGACTATACACTGATGCCACTTTGCAAGGTTTGCGTACCGCACTATCCCAAGTTTAAGAGGGAACATGTAATTGCATATGCTAGTTGTCGTTTAAACACCAATGAGCATAATGATCAAAACTATAGCTCATTTAAATGAGAATTTCTGGTTTTTAAATGGTGACCGACAACCCTTTCTCCACCTGAAGAGTGCGAACTTGGGAACAACGGATCAAATCATATTATCAAATCATAATCATTATCCCTTTGAGATGGTAGTTATAGCACACAACTGATTGCAGAATCTGGTGGAGCGTAGGCAGACTAGGGACAAAGCCTGACAAACTGCTGAGCCTGAGCACCTCCCCTGCTGCCCGGGTAGCAGGTTTTATTGCGGAACTTTAGATGTAGGACCTGAGGCAAACTAGCCCCCAGTGGGTACCAGACCCATTCGTTGTGGTAGCACAGGTATGCCCTTATCACGCTGTTTTCCTAATCTGCTCAAAAGGAAAGTATGGCCAAACACATACTGCTCATCCCAGTATAACCTACGTGCTTGCCCTGCTGGGATCCTGGAGGGCCCTAGAATGAATACTACCCAGTACCCCCTCCCTTTCTATTTGGGTTATTTGCCACCAGTTGCCCTACCTATAGGTCGCTTCATCCCTGTACCTGCTGTTGAGCCTGCCAATCTAGACCCAGAGCCATGAGGTGAGCTAGAATCAGCACCGGATGATCCAGGTCGCTAAGGCTTGCCCGAGCCGTAAGGTGAGCTGGAGTCGGCACAAGATAAGCCAGGACTCTGAGGCTTGCCTGAACCTCAATGCAAACTAGATCCCGGTCAGGTGGTTGAGACTACCACTGTTAAAGCCGGGAAGAATATTTTGCCTCCCTGGACTTTGAGTGAGAAGTTCATTAGGCTTTTACTTTTACTTCCGGGGAGACGACAGTCCACGCAAGCTCGCTGATTCCAATTGCTGCAGACTCCTGGGCTGCCGCAGTGATCCAGGAGGATGTTGGAAATCGAGAAGGATATATTCCACACGCTGGTCCTGCCTGAAAGGAATGATCAAATTTCCCCATCAATTCTGCGTGAGCCTTTGACTACAACATAGTTCATTACTCATGCTAGCTTACCGGTTGCTGTTTCCCGCATCAACGTCAACTGAAGGCCGCAGCTGTCGCATGAGAGAGAAAGAGAGAGGGCGAGAGAGAAGTGACCAGAAATTAACAATGCTCACAACTCACCGGCGAAGTAACGTGTAAAGTTCCATCTCCAAATTGCGTGAGTGACTTCCCAATTTTATTCATCCTTCTCACTAAATTGCACCTGGCTTCCCCCAGTTCCTCGTACAGTCCCAGAACTTCCGGGTCTTGTCGTCATCTACAAAAACACCACAGAGCCAGAGCCCCCATTTGCTTCCTGATTGGATGCCTCTCTCAATTGTTGCCAGGACTGAGAATTTCACTTGTCGCCTGAGTGAGAAAAGACCATTATGGATCTAGTTCCATATTGGAGTGTCAGCCAGATCACTTATTGTAGGGGCTAAAGACTTTTTAGCAAATATTACATTGGTGATCCATTTTTTCTCTCTTTTTGGGGTCTGGTGCACACCCAGACTTGTTTTTTGTTTGTTTTGTTTAAGTTTTCGAACATTCTGTATTGACTCATTTAGTCACTATGCTAGCTTGCGTTCAGATATTTTTGTAGAGGGCATAACCTGTCTCCACCTCCTGGCTATTCTGTACTGACTCTAGAAGGAACTTTTGTGTTGTGCTGCTATATCCATGTGTGAACCTAAAGAGCTTGCTTCATGTGTGTGCATGATTGCTGCCTCTTTTAACCCTTAAATGCATACCTTGGGTTGTTAGCAACCCAGGTCGAATTACCCCCGCTCTAATTCATTCATTTTTTTCAGTTAAGCAGTCAATCCCCTGCTATTCCTCAAACGATTTGTTTTTAACAGTTTTCCAGAGTCAAAATGTCAAAATTGTTGAAAATCTATTTTTTATAATGTTTTTTCTCAAAAAAATGTATAGGGTCGCTAGCAACCCGAGGTATGTAAGAGTGTAATATTTTAATTTAAAAGTAAACAGAGAAGAGGTGGGACCGCGAGGAGCCTGTTTACTTTTAAATACAAATATTTTGAATCAATTAGTTGTGAAGAAATTGGTGGAGCAAGTACACAACTCGGGCTGACAATTGGTTTACAAGTGCAAAACTTGCATGCTCATGCTGTTGGGAACAGTGCGCAAAAACAAACAAGAACTGCCACCAGAGTTTCGTTTCAAGTTTTGCTAAGGGGAGAGATACAGGGTCAAGTTTATTTGGGTAGACCAACTGTGTCACAACTACAGCTTGCAGAGGAGAACAAAGCGCTGGCCCTTGGCTTATTTCTACAACTGCCTCAACCTTGCTGCTATAAACGCACAAGTTACTTTCGTCTCCAAGTTTCCAAATTGGGAAGTACATTCTCACAGATGTCGCGCTTTCCTGCTGAGACCACAGCTGGAGAAACGAAAACAGGTGCCCCGTCTTCCAAAAGCAATGCAGAATGAACTGAAAATCTGTGGTTTCACCAGAGAGAGACCCACCGAAGAAGCCAAAGAACAACACAGAAAGCGCCGGAGATGTCACATTTGCCCATCCACTCTTGACCGCAAAACGGTGGACCGCTGCGTGCAGGGTGCAGCACCATGTTGCAATGACCACAAGACAGTTACTGTGATTTGTGATTACTGTGGTGAATAATTTGAAGTCAAATTGTGTTTGGTGAGCACCTAATGAAATGGAATTGTATGGCAATGAAATAGATAGCCTACATGTAGTACAATTTGGAATCACCTTCTTACGGTGCGTTACGTTCTTAAAGTTCTTACAAAAAACATACACATTGCACGGTGTTGCAAAGTTATTTAAAAATATCAAAATATAACAAAAATGTTATTTTGTTAATTTAATAAAGTGTTTTGAAAAGTTTACATGAAGTATTATTTTGATTTGTAGCTCAATCTGTGTTAGATAAGTAACGGGTTGCTAACGACCCGAGGTATGTAGGAACATTTGGCGACACTCCCATGCATTTAAGGGTTAACGTACCAGAATGTCTGTGATAGTCACTTGGAATATATTTTCTTGCGGTGCAATTTGAGTGTTGTTTCCTGTTGTTTGAGTGCTTCCTGGCTAAAGTGCAGGTTTCAGTGGGGGAAGTAGACCCTATGGTTGGGTTCCAGATAGTGTTATGATTAATGCTGGGACTTCAGATCCATGTCTTACAACAAGTGTAGGAGTACGCATGTAGCATAGTAACTGTATGATTTTTGTGTTTTTGTTCTCTTTGTTGTTAATCTACATATTATATGTTTTACAAAATGTAATAAAGGCTCACCTGAGTAATGTACTCCTTTGTTTTTGTCTACTGTCTTTTTGGGGATCATTTAACCTGTGATGGAGAGAGGAAAGGGAAGGAGGTTTTCTTGTCTTGGTGATACTTACCTTGAACTTTAGCTCCCGTCTCTCCAGTGACATGTACAAAGATCCTTGTCTGGAGGTTATACGTTAATCTAGATTAATATGTTGCAGGTCCACAATTGAGGCTAAAAATGAGGTGTCGGTCTCATTTTAGCTATGAGGCTCTTCTTGCAAAATGAAGGGAATAAACAAACCCGTTAATGGATAGCACAAATACAATTTTATTTCCTGACAAATCTCAAGTATCAGAACATGATATCACAAGCACAAGGCATGAAAATTGTTAGGAGGCTACAGAAGTCTGGCTGTGACACCTGTGACTAGTTTTCCCATGACACTTTCTACTCTGTTCAGCCAGTCCTGTCAAATTGTGAGCTTTATTCTACTTATATCTACAATAGATCCACCAGTGGTGGGCCGTCAGGGCCTGCAAGGCCTTCTCTGCTGGCCTAAAAAATATCTGAATCACAGACTGATGTTAATTATATTTTTTCCATGAATACTTATTAAATAATTCCAAATGGTCTGTCCGCTTCCTTTCATAGCTTTTCCCCTGGTTGCGCTGCTTCCAGACGTGTATTTTCATATTAAAGCATTTAACCAATCACATTTCAGCCATCATTTGTTGCCACGGTCAAAGAAATCTGCCTGGAGGCCTTCACAATCAGTTCTGCAGGCCCTGTTGCATAAAATAAGTGTTGATCAAACTGTTGCTTCAACCAATCAGATTTTGAGTTGGGGACACGAAGGCCTTCTAGAAGGCCTAGGTAACGCCAGCGTATTCACACCTTTGATTGGATAGTCAGAGAGTGTCTGACTATGATGTAATGTGATTGGTTAAATGCTTTAATATGAAAATACACGCCTGGAAGCAGCGCAACCAGGGAAAAGCTATGAAAGGAAGCGGACAGACCATTTGGAATTATTTAATAAGTATTCATGGACAAAATATAATTAACATCAGTCTGTGATTCAGACATTTGAGCGGACATTTTCAGCCCTAAAGCGAATTAAAACTTATGCCAGAAATACGACAGGGCAGGCTCGACTTTCAGCATTAGCTTCGATGGCGATAGAAAAGGACTTCTTGATGGAACTGAAACACGGATAATCTGTACGACAGAGTAATTGAACTCTTTTTGAGGAAAGAAAGGAGGATGGATTTTGTGTACAAATAATAAGGATTTTTGGTGAGTAAAATGTTGCTATTTTCCTAAATAATATTGCAATTTTATGAGGTTATTATTTTTTTATATACTTTTTATGTGTGTCGCAGCTGTAGCACCCCGGGTTTGTTTCTTCAGTAAAGGCATTTATTGTGGATACACGAGTTATCTATCTGCGATGCAATGGCAACGGGTGTCTGTTCGGTTTGTTTTTGCACTTTGTTTATTTATCTTTCTTCAGTCATGTTTCATTCTCGTTCTGTTCCCCGTCTGTCATTGTTCCTGTTCGAGTTCCTCTCCTTGTCTTGTCATGCACTTCGGGAAATTCTATGTTTCGTTTTTTTTTAGGGAGGAGGAGGAATGCATAAAGAAATCTGCGTGCGAATAAAGCGGAACGTGAGAAGCATACAGAGATAGGACGAGAGAGAATGACAGCGATAGTTAGAAGCGTGAGATAATTAGTGATTAGTAGTGTTAGTAACTTAATCTAAATCCCTAATGTTAGTAGATTAGTTGGTTAGTACTATATACATCTAACTAATATATACAAAGTGTAATTAGAAAGTAAGAAGGAAGTAAAACGAGATTAGAAACGAAGACGGAAAAACCGAAACATAGAATTTCCCGAAGTGCATGACAGAACGAGAATGAAACATGACTGAAGAAAGATAAATAAACAAAGTGCAAAAACAAACCGAACAGACACTCAAAACATAACAATAAGATGGCTTTTATAGCCATAAAATAGTTATTGAGGGGTGGATTGATTCAGACGGAGCACTACTGAAGGCCTAGGTATGAAATGCACGGCCAGCCACTGAGATCCACACACCATACAAATTTGGAATACTTCAAAATATGTGTATTTTCAAGTGTGTACAGCTGACAGCAACATGACATTTCAAGTCCAGCACACAATGTGCTGCTTTCCACTTTTGTTTGGCAATTCTGTGGAATTATTGTTCTTCTAATTGACATCACATTCAATTAGCTAGCTAGAAATATCGATTCTATAATCCATTTAGCTGACGGAAGCAGATTGTAGATGCCGGATCGACCATAGGAGATGGTAAGTCAATGAGGGACAACCCTCTCCCCAATTATGCTTTGCTCTCCTTGTCTCCCAGCCACAATCAGTACTGATCCAGGCTGTAGGCACACAAAACTGCACTCTACACAGGTGACTCAACAGGATGTGGAACCCAGGAACCCATGAGGTGATTTGTCAGTCCTACATAAGCATATGTGTATGAACCTATCAGTGAGTTACATCAGTGATTGTGTTGAAAAGCATGTCAGCATACTAGGTAGCTATAATTGATGTAAGATTCGTGATTAGTGAAAACAGCCTGCAAATGAACTAGCTGGCTAGCTAGCTATTGATGGCCCTAAACTGCAGTATAGGCATATAGTGATAGTTGAAGGATTTTGTTTTGTTTGCAATTAAATCATAACAGTGGAAATAACTGAATCTACATTAACTGGCCAGCCACTTACCCACTGGCTACTGGCACTGTTCTTTCACACTTCAATTCTTGCCATCATGTCAGCTCAATGTTCATTTTCATTTTAAAATGTTTCTAACAACAATCAGTATGGTTATGTAGCAAGCTTGGTAAACAATATATTTACTTGAGAAAATACTTTTTAATGTAAAAGTATATTGATGCACTGAATATGAATTCAAACAGTGTTTCCTACCCATCAGCTGGTTACCTAGCTAGCTAACTTCAAAAATAATCAAGGATGGCTAGTGAAAAAGCCACCTCCATGTTCCATACACATTCAAACATGAAACCTAAAACTTGGCAATCAATGCTTTACACTTTGTAAACAATTTAGTCTTGCCACCATGTGATCTGCAACAGATCAACATTTGTTGCATAAATATGTTGCATTTGACCATTTATGAGTCAATTAATTATTTTAGTGACTATGGGCTCTAGTTTCGTTGTCAAAGCACAATGCCCAGCCAGTAGTGCTAATCCAAGACGAAGGCACATTAAGGTCTGTCCTTGTCTATTCTGGTAGTTTTGTGACAAGAGACAGTAGCACACCTGTGGCACAGTTGTAAAATAAGTTGGTTTAAGAAGAATAAATTAGCTGTGGGTATGGTGAGGGTTTGGTTCATAATGGCCAATCAGATCATCAGCTTTTTTCCATTTTATTGCAATTTTGACATGAAGAGTAAGCACCTAGACTTGCAAAGAGCACATTATCAGGCTTGCTTTCGCTACAATAAAATGGAGTGTGTAATTGGATTCATCATGCGGAAATACTAAACTAAACGAAGCTAACATACATGTGTATCAGTAGTAAACTGATAACGGTAAAAGGAAAAGGCTGGTGTATTTTCACCAAAGCCACATATATTAAAATGTATTTATTAACAATATTATACCCGAGTTCAACAATATAATTGCCCCATGTCAATTAACTTTGTTTAATTTTTGTTTAACCTCGTTGTAAGGTCCCTCATATCCCTCGTGCAATCATATCCAACCTCTGCAATCACTCAGGGCATTGCCCCATGCTACACTGGCCAATTATGTTGCCTACATTTTATGTAGTGAACGTTTAGGATCTAGGATAACAAAAAACAGTTTGGATACATATATACGTGTGTATATATATATGTGTGTGTGTTTAAAAGCATCTTACACAATCACACGGGTGAAGAGACGGTCTCTCTCATTCCAGTGCATTGAACCACTCCATCACAGTCTTGTGTGATGGGGTATTTATTGCACATCTGCCCTATTCTATCTGTATGTGCCAATTAATAACGGCACCAAACTAGCACATAACATCCTGCGTTTGAGTTAAGAGGTGGTATGGTTGGACGAAAAAGCAAACAAATAATCACGTCGGCTACGAAACTTCCACGTCGCCTAATGTTTTTCTTGACATTGCACTACCCAACCCATGTTGACACAAATGCCTTTATTCCCGACCATGAAAGTACCAAACTGGGCAGAGGCGAGACAAATTATTTTTGTGACGGGCAAAATTAACAATTACACTACCAATTACACTAGTGTTTTTGCTACTGCTACTGTCAAACTAGAACCCTATGTGATTTAAGTGAGTAGTAACACGAAGGAACCATGAAAAAGTATTTCAGTTTACAGGGTCAAGCCACATCAGGAGCCAATTATTGGGCTGCAATAAAGAGCTCTGGATATTTTCTGCCATTACCTACTGACCTCAGATCAGCTTTCCCAGACCAAGTCCTAACCAAAGCCATTTCAGGGAAAAAGATGGAAACAAATCTAGAAGACATAGCTATATTTGTAAGGAACATTAGTTTTTGCCACATACTTGGCATGCCCCTATCCTGGTAACCATGACAAGATTTAAGCTTAGCTTTATCAATCCCGAATTTCCACTGTAAAAATATTAGCTGGCTTAGTCATTAATCCTATTCCACGAAATATATCACCCACCTATTTTTATGACTTCATTTTGCATATGATTGACTTTGCTGTTATTTTATATACATTCAAAAGTTGATTTGAGTTTTATTTAGCATTTTTGATTGTTTCCATTGTCTAGCATTCCATGTTTTTTGGTCAAGCGACAGCTTTGAGCTTTCCCCCTCAGCCTTACCCTTTACAAAGCCTATGCTGCTATTTGCAGTGACATACACGATAAGGAATGTTCTAAATTTAAAAACTCTAAATGGTATTAAAATGCGATGAGGTCATTTCTCCTCTAGAGGAAATAAGCACTCTATTCCAACAATCCTCTGCATCTCTTCAAAATTGTGCGCTGTCCTTTTTTGAGAGAAAAAAACAAGTTATTCTCACTGTTATTCATCCTTGGAATCTGTAGTATCATTTCACTGATGAAAGAGTGAAATTATGGTTCAAAAGAAAGACTACATTGTAATTCTGCCTGTGCTGTTACCATGGGTCTATACTGAACTCAGTGCTTTCACAGTTGAGAAATGTTTATTTTCTGCCTGCGTAACCATATCCCTCCTCAAACTATATTTGCCACACTCACTAATCACTTAAATTGAACGCTTATTACATTTCCATTCAGTGACACTTACTTTACTTTATCTTTTTGGTCTGCATTAAGTTAAGTCTCTGTTAAGTCTGAATTAAGTTAAATATCTGTATAGTTGGGCTGCAGCAGTTTAATACACCATGCTTTCCAATATTCTATCCAGTATAAACTCGATTCTAATAGTCATGCATTGTGGCACTTATTTTTCTTATATGTCTGACTAGGAAGGTCAAAACAGTGATTTTTTTGCTGCAGTTATTTTTTACTTCCTTAATGTATGTTTTTATTCATCACTCTGTGGCAATCAAAACATATGCCTGTCAGCAGAAGTCAGTGCTGACCCCTCTGCATGCACACCTTATTTGAGGCTGATGGTTCTCCCAGGATTTATCCATTCAAGGCTTTTTGTCAGCTGAGTGCTTGTCAATCAGTATAGCTCCAAGTTCTCTCTCTCCATCAATTCAGCAGGCTGCTACATGGTTGGGGGAGTCTTAAGGATTGCCAGCCCATGTAGAAATGGCCTAAGAGGCTGTAAACACCATTCAAATTGGATGCACTGGCAAACTAAGCAATCAGCTCTGATTGTGGGTGGCCCACCTCTAGCAGGTTGGTTTGAGCACAAGGATTTCTGGTTCTGTTACAAGGATGCATGTTCCAATCTCATATTTCAAGGGTTTTATTTATTTTTATGAGTATGAAAAATCTTTGATATGCCGCTGGTTAGAATATCACAAATCTAATTTCCAATGCATTTGCATTGTCTGTGACAATGGCTTTAAAACTCCTATTTCACTTCATTTAGTCTTGCACAAAGCATGTTTAATCTCCTGGAAACTCATAATTGGTGATTGATTGAACCTTTGAGCAAGCCCTTTACCATGTGCACCCAGATTATTTGCCCCAGTGACATGCATTTATCACATTAATTACATGACATTATTGTGCATGCTTGTTATCTTTACATCAGGAACTCCCACAGTGAATTTCATAGCAAGATTATTCACAGAACACACACAAATAAATTTACTGTGAGAAACCACTACCTTGCATGAATGGATTTGATCTACTGTGCCATTCGAATCATGCATAGCTGCCCTTATTGCCCTGCAATTTAAAATGTATTGCATGAAAATGTACAAATCTGTCCCCCATTGTAAATAAAAATAGGTGCCTTTTATAGTTTGTATTAGCCTTTTATAAGTCTGTTTCCCCAATTATTTTTTATTTTTTTATTTTTACATTTGTTTCAGATTCTTTCCAGTTTTTCTCCCAATTTGGTAGCCAATTACACCCTCTATTTATTTCGATTTAACCCTGCCCACACGGGTCCATCGCTCGTCTCTACGAGGCAAGCTAATTCTCCGTGGGCAGTGACCTCCACCTCCTTCAAGACTGAATTCACCCACCCACGTTCTGGAGACTCCTTTTCCGTGCTTCACGGCAGACCCGAGCCGTCTCACCCTCCCCCTCCCCTGGGGTGGACAGCCAAATGGTCTGGTAGAGATGTGGGTTTCGAATCGCGTCTCTGACAGGCAGCGCACACCACACCGGACCAGCCAAAGTGTGGTGCGTTAGACCGCTACACTATCCAATTATGAAAATTCATTTATACATAATACATTTTCCCATGTACGTATTGGGATGGCGGGGAATACCCCATACCTATACAGGACCAAGAGTTTGGCACTTGCAGGGTTTCCCACAGAAATAACCACCATGGCCACACACTCTCACTCCTTACAAAATTAACTTCTGTACCCTCTGACCTCTTCCAAGCACACAACATTTTGGTACAATTTTATACAGCTACACAATAAAGCCCCAATTGCTAAATAAATTAATCAATGCATACAACTACTACTACTAATAATAATAATGATATCAATAAAATAATAATGATCACATACATATGTTCGATACATGTAAAGTGACACATATTTACAAAGGCACTTGCTTCATTCCCATGATAATCACTCCCTCATGAATGAACAGTATACTGATTAAAAAATTATGAGCTGTATGTTTTTATGCAATTCTTTGGTGATATATTTTATGGTATTCTTTCCTTATTAACTTAATGGTAAAATAAAATACTTGTATGCCCTATGTAATATTTTTAGAGCCATCATAGATCCTGCCTCAGTCAAACACTTTAATTTCACTTTCAGAGGTCATTATTTTAATCATGTATAAATACAGTCACAATTTCGTAGTTCATTTCATTTAATTGATTTTCAATTACACATAATTCTGTCTTTCAGGGTTCAATAATGAAATTAATTTCTGCAACTACACACACACTTTGAGAGTGTCTGTGATCCAACGTCAAATTAGTTCATATTTAAAGTTCATTCAAGTCAATACAATTTCACATACAGTAGAGCAAAACATGCCGAATCACTGATCATTTGAAGACGAAAGAGAAGAGCACGCGCGTCTCCATTTGGGGCGATGAGCGTGTTGCCGTCCATCAGCTTCATTTCAAGCCTGTTTTTGAAATGTCCTCCTCCACGGTTTAAAAACAATGTTTTTGATCTCTCTGTGTTCCACAGCCCTCCTCCGTCTGGTGCTCAAGCTGCCGCCGCTGACAGCTCTATGGATGGAGGTCCCCCATGTGCGGCAGGCCTCCAATCTCTCCTCACCCCGCTAAATAGGTGGTGAGTAACCTCTCACTTCTCGCTGTCCTCCTCTTACTCATCGCAGTGAGCCCAATCTGCCAGAAGAGCCAATCTCAAGGGATCTTGGGGGGGTTTACACAGTGTTTTCTTCAGACTCTTTCACACCATTCTCGCAAATGACAGCTGAACTCCACCTTCCTTCTGGGCATGAAAACACTTGAGTTCTTTAACATACAGTACTGGGCTGCCCACATAACTGTGTGATTCATTGGATGGCATTAAGACGTACCCCACGGAGTATATGGGGTCGTATTTATGCCTCTCGGCATTCTCTAATGGCTTCTAAGGTCTCACAGTGTGATTAACAGGGAATATGCATGCTCTTCTTTTGCCTCCAATGGACTGATTTGTATGACAAGGGGCCCTGACTTTTAATGTGTGTGTGTGTGTGTGTGTGTGTGTGTGTGTGTGTGTGTGTGTGTGTGTGTGTGTGTGTGTGTGTGTGTGTGTGTGTGTGTGTGTGTGTGTGTGTACCATATTTAGTGCATACTAACATTTAATATTAAGTACATACCAATAGTACTCAACATTTTAGTCATAATATCTGTTCTCTGAACTGAAATTGAAATGCACAATTAAATGTAAATTTACAAAAGAGAATGATTGAATTTCACCCATTTCCTCTGTCCTCTGCTCTCATTCAAATGCAAAATGTGCTACTGAGCCTGACGAAATCAACTTCTCACTCTTAAACGTTAGAAGGGCACCAGGGTCATTTGTTTCCAGGAACTTGGAGCAACCCAAATGCTCATCTCCATTTAAAACAAAACTCATTTTTCATCCAGAGCTATGATTTAAATCTTAATTACATTTAATCAAACAGTGGTTTGGGGTCTATTGCTAACTGTCTGTTAATGTAGCCATTTGCATGAATGACTAGATGAGAAATGCAGCAGTTTTTTGTCAGGGTTTAAATGCGAGTAGCAGATGCTCTGAGCAGTTTTGTCAGTAAATAGGTTGCTTTCGAGAAATGCACAGGCCTATCGTTTTCCTGCTATGGACATTGGCCCTTTTCCATCTGTTCATGTGAATAAACCTTCACAGACATGCCCTCTTGCAGTGGTGTTCAGGCCTTAGTGACTCAGGACCCATATCAAAAAGAACCACATGAATGAACCTTCACCTTCCCTATCACAGAATGAAGGACAATTATGAAAACAAATGAATAATATATCTAGGGTCAAAGACAGTGCTATGTACATAGAATAATCTCATGCTCCGTTCTTGACTGAGGTACAGGTATGGTACACAGCTGCCTGCAATGATGTCTGGCGCTGTATTACTGCACTGATTTCTTGCGCGAACTATGATTGTTCCTACCATGTATTAATGCACATCTTGTAAGTCGCTCTGGATAAGAGCGTCTGCTAAATGCTTAAAGTGTAAATGTAAATGTAGGTATCGCAGCCTCAATAAGTAGTAAAATTTCACTGCCGAGTCAACCATGTTGAAAAATTGTAAGATTTATTTGTAGTTCGTGTACAGATATTTAGCTTTTTTCAAGTTTTCAGCATGACTCACACATTAATTGGTCATAGTCTGCAAATGTGTAAAAATGATTTTCACTGCTTTTCAAATCCAAGATTTTACTTGGATTTGAAGCAACGGAGCATTAACCACGCTACCTGCTAAGTACACCTTCTGACTCCACTTATTTCTACCCAATCCAACAACCAAAGACTCCAAAAATGAATACATTTTCCACAACCAACATTTTCCTAGGTGATATAGCTAGCATATGCATAGGTAATTCATCAAGCAAAGTAAACAGCTCTAGAATTATGTCACTTGTATTTATAATTCTTGTGATTTACCATTTGTGAAGGGCATAGCAGCTCTGCATGTTCTATACATAAATAGATATTACATACATTAAAATGGGCGGCACGGTGGTGCAGTGGATAGCGCTGTCGCCTCACAGCAAGAAGGTCTCGGGTTCGAATCCAGGTCGGGGGCCTTTCTGTGCAGAGTTTGCATGTTCTCCCCGTGTCCGCGTGGGTTTCCTCCGGGTACTCCAGTTTCCTCCCACAGTCCAAAGACATGCACGTTAGGCTAATTGGAGAGTCTAAATTGCCCGTAGGTATGAGTGTGTGAGTGAATGGTGTGTGTGCCCTGCGATGGATTGGCGACCTGTCCAGGGTGTATTCTTGCCTCTCGCCCGGAACGCATGCTGGGATAGGCTCCAGCCCCCCCGCGACCCTGACCAGGAATAAGCGGCTTAGATAATGGATGGATGGATGGATGGATACATTAAAATGGATTAAGCATGAAAGGGAGTCTTATGTATTAATTTAGACAATATTCCAATATACTCAATATACCGTTTGATAATTGTTTCATAATACGTTACAATGTGACGTAAGTGAAGGACAAGTTACAGCATAAGATCTTTCTTTTTGGGAAGATTTTTAAGCTTTTAACTAGGTCTCGAGAACCAGTCGCTATCACACGTATTAGCTTGGCAAAGTCATCTTTCCTGTGTTTGACAGGGATGTATTTAAGAAAAACAGGTTTTATCACTGCCACTGTACCGTCGGTCAGTCATTGAGAACAATGTAGAGGGTGTGAGTACAGAAGCATATCACCCTGGAAAAAGGGTTCCCTAGTGTAGTGGATGAGCTCTGGTACGTGACCGTTCACTACAGAAAGTGACGTGGATAAGAGTGTGATTAGTTCCCGAAGTTAGAGACTTGAGTCTTTAGCTCAGCGAGCTAAATCACTCTCTTGTCGCATCAAGATCCCTCAGTTCGAAACTTGCTGCGGTCAGAACCAACTCCGTTACACTAGTACACAGCCTAAGCTCCCACCTCTTGTGTTATTATGACACATTTATAAATATTGTATACAACATTGCAGGAATTGTGATGTTACATGAACTCTCAGCAACATGTGAACTTATATCTAGTTTTGAAAAACAGAAGTCAGAAGCTTCCTGTAGCACTAGAACAAATTACTTTCCATTACATTACAGGCATTTAGTGGACGCCCTTGTCCAGAGTGATTTAGACAATTGCTTTACATACAATCCGTTTATGCAGCTGGATATTTGCTGCCTTTCGGAGACAAGCCCAGTTCCCTAACCATTATACTACACTGCCGCCCTTTTTCCAAAACCATATCAGATCTAGATGTCTAGTTTTACTTCCCAGAGAAAGGTTGAGGGTCCCCTGAAACTCCTCTGGGGATCCTTAGTTTGTGAACAAATGTGATGAAGTACTGAGTTTTTCACAAGCTGGAATGTTTATAGGACTAACCATGTTATGTAGAAAATTATTACAACCCAGAGACTACTTTTACAAAGCTCAGTGACATGCTTTTTGATGATAGTAATAATAAGAATGGCTAAGTTTAAACAACAATGAAAAGATAGCTTATGAATATCATGACTACAGGTATCTGACAAGATGATGACATGTCTAGCAAAATTTCACATTAAGCTTTTAATACTGTAATCTAATAATGTAATGTAAATGTAAATGTAATACAATGGGGAGCAATCAGATAAATACCCAACAAGATTATCAATTACTGTAGCAGCTCAATGTCCCAGTACTTTTCAGTCTTTAGCAGGGCATTTGCTTTGCAAACATAAAGAAGTTACTCTCACACACACAGCAACATAGTTATTCCCACAGAGTAACATAGTTTTTCTCAGTAGCGCTACAGTGAGGACTAAAATGAGCCGCTCTCTCATTCTCCCCCCTCCTCCCCCTCCCCCTCCCTCAGGAAATGTGTCAGTGAGGAGGCTGAGCCGATGAGCTGATCCCCTCCTCGATCACCGCCGCTCTGACGCAGGAGCCGACCGGCAGCAGGGCCGCGGCTTTGCCTTCCCGCGACAGAGCGAGTCTGGACGGCGAGTGGGACGACTGACTCATCTCAGGTGGGCAGGAGAGACGCTGAGTCACTGGCAGGATCGCCAGCTCCACGGCACACTTCCCATCGAGCTGACCAGCTGAAGCTGCCACCGATCAGAGCAGGGTGTTGAGAAGGCCATTTGCATTAATCCCCCTTTATCCACAATATCAGGCATGGCATATAGTTCCCTCCTTCTCTCTTGCTCTGATTTCGGTGCTATATTGGAGCTATAAAAATCCCCTTAAGCTGTGACAAAGCGTAGGGAAGATGCTGGAAGATGCAATGTTAGAGGGAGTTTTGTTTTTCTTAGTTTTTGCTTTTACTATGGATATTATTTTCTGGTGGTACATATAATTTGTTGCATGTCTTAGTAAGTATGTTTTTGTCTAATGCTAAAATAATACATGCTAATAAGTGATACAGTAGAAGCTCAATATGTACCATTCACACTGTGAAATGCTAAATGGAATACAGACATTTAAAAAGCACTGAACATTGATAGCTCTCTTCCTTAGAGGCAGGGTGAAAATTAAATATGTACAGTAAGAAGAAAGAGTAATATGAAGCAGTCATTCTTTAAATGGGTGTTTGCCTTATGTCAAATTTTCAGGCATCAGGCACTACTCCTCCCCCTGAATGAACCCTCTTAATGTCATAATTCCTCTAAATAAATAAATAATGACAGCCAATAGACATGTTAGTAAAAGTGCCTTTATTCTGGTATTGCAGAATACTTTTACTGGATATTGCAATATGGAATAAAAATTCTCAATATTCAATGGGCAATCATAATCATTTTGCAAGCTTAAAAATACCATGCTTGAGAACAAAAAGAAGGTGGTTTTAAAATGTGGTCTGAACATGGTGCTGCTCTAGCATTAATTGTTTAACATTACTGATGTTATTTCTGAAGAACTGAAGTGAGTTGAACTACCATTACTGTAAGACTAATGTGAATTTCCCTTATAAACTAAATAGAAAACTGCTTTAAAAATAAAACGCTTCCATTGTACAGAAAGAAGCTTTGGAGTGACCAGCACACTAAAAGTGTCCCAGGTTTGGACTGTGAGAGCACAGTGTTGAGTGTGGGCCTTAAACACTCATCTCACACCTTCAAGACTCTCCGGCTTCCCACAGTCAACCCTGCAGAGTTTGATTACAAAAGGCTGATCTGTTACCTGCCCTTTGAGAAATGCTAAAATACTGTTTTTATATAAAATACATTTACATTACATTTACATGATATTACATGTATTACTACCATGTATTAATATACATCTTGTAAGTCACTCTGGATAAGAGCGTCTGCAAAATTCTTAAAATGTAAATGTAAATGTAAATGAACAAGAGAAGAATGGCAGTGCCCTGTTGTGAAACTGCAGTGAATGGATATCTGGGTGAGTATCTTTTCAAAATACTCCACAATAAATTAATCATCTGCTTGATTACCTGAGCAGGTTATAATGTTTTTATACACCTGGGACAATAAATTGCCATTTTTCAGAGAGCACTGACATCATCAATATATGATAGTGTTTACTTCCTGCTTGGCTTTGTTTTGAAATGCCATATAAAGGCTTTTTATATAAACTCACATGTCACATGTGCTTTGGATTCATGCTGACATTGAAGCACTGTAAGTAGCCTATTTATTTTCGCTATCTTCTTTAACATAATAATTGTTTTTGTTACATTGGTCAATGCCCTCTCACCTAAAGAGCATCTAGATCAATCCGAATTACAATATTTAATGTCTGTACACTTTTGAAAAATAGTTTTTTTACATATTTGCTCATTTGTAGCTGTTTGACACAAAATATCTATTCTAAATATGCGCATTCAGAATTATTACATATTCTGATGGTATTTTACATGCAAGCATAGTCATGGACAGTCTATGATGATGATAATAATAATGTAGGAAGTGTATACAAAATTTCTATCACAATACCTTTTTTTTAAATAAATTTATTTCAAATTTTTCCCCCATTTTTCTCCCAATTTGGTTGCCAATTATACCCTCTATTTATTTCAATTCCCATCCCCCACGAGTCCGCCGCCCATCCTCCGGGTGCGAGACCCACACTCCGGGCCGATTGTTCCCGCCTCTTCCGAGACGGAAATTCTTCCACGGACGCCTTTTACCTTCTCCTCGATGGACTCGTGCTGGCTCACCCTCCCCCCTCCCCCAGAGGCGGACAGCCAAATGTCGCCTCTGATCGGGGCTGACAACCAGGGCCGGTCTGGTAGAAACGCGAGTCCCAATTGATTAAATGCTATTTTTAATGGTTTGATCATTTTTCGGGAATCTTGTTATCCTGTCCACTACAACTGTTAGAAAGGTCAGTTTTATTTTATTTCACATTACTGTGTATTTACAGTACACCATTACATTTTTAATCAACTTAATCTTGTAATAATAATATCCACATAATAATCTGCACACATTTATGCAGCAGCACCAGCTGCCTAGTTTCTATTTTCTACAATGAACAGGTGATGAAGATAAATGGTTCAGAATCAATATACATAACTTACTGTATATATGACCCGATTTGTATTAATAAATTCAAGCACCTGTCTTCCTAACATTTGCACATGCATTGAATTACAAAATATTCAGTTACCCTGTGCAATGTGGTATTTTTAACCAACAAATGTATGCAGTTTTCATGCTGTTTCAGCAGCTGCTTTGCTGTTTTCATTAAAAATATGAAACCCTGAAGTTTGAAACCTTGAACCCTCAAGCTTCCCTTGGTTTGAGAAGTCACTCTCACAACCCAACCCCTTCAACCCCAAAATGTTTGCAAACTGCCAAAACTAAGCATAGGAAACAATGCTATGGCTACAAAAGGGGGCTAACCTGGCCTAAATGCACAGTATTGTAGTGCAGCAGCCCCCCTCTATGGTGCAGTGATAGTTCACCCCCCCCCTCCACCCTTGTGCCGTGTCCTGTCAGTCATGTACAGCTACCTGTTTCATGCTTTATTGATTGGCGGGAGGTGTCTGGGAAGGAGTAATTAGGGATTTAGATGGGGTAATGTTTTTCTCCTTTGACAGTTGACGTCGGGTGCTAGTTTGTCTCTTTGTTATAGTTAGCTAGCTAGCTAGCTAGGAGTATCTAGCCAAATATAGCTAGTTAGCTAAGTAGTGTAATGCATCATGCTCACTAGACACAATCATGATTTTCTAAATCGCTTTATAAAGTTTTTCCAACAAAAGTGCACACTTTATATGTGCAATAACAGACTGTATGAGAATTAATGTTACTATAACGTTACTATGGCCATGTATGACAATTTCCAAATCAGCTGTAAAAACTGTTTGCTAGCTTGTTTCTAGGTCCATCTTTTCAACACGTTTGCCTCAGTGATTGGTTTGATGTAAATCCCATTCACTGTGGAAATCAATGGCTCAGCAGGAAGTAAGTAGGCAATCTCCTTTACAGAAAAAAAAAAAAGTTTGTGCTCTAAAAATGAAATAGCCACAGCTATTGGAAGAAATTCAAAACTGAAATAGAACTTTCGATTTCAAGTAATTTGAAAAAACACTCCCTGTGCCACAGAACATACGTGTCAAAGCCAGGGCTAGTCAGGCAACATAATTATTAGACTAAGCACTGCTTAGTTTCATAGCAGGAATTCCTGCCTGCGCCCTGTGAATGTATGAGTTATTCTTACTTCCCAGACAACTGTTGCAATACAATCAAATAAAAATGAAATTTATACATTGATAGTCTTCTAACACTCTTATTATTTGTGAGTCAGGAAATGTATACATTGTCCATGAAAATACTATAGATGTTTCAGAAATCTTTGATCTTTTCAGACAACTGTTGGAAACTTTCAATTCTTCTAATTCTGTTATATTGCTTCCACTTCAGTCTTCAAATATGGCTTAGCATTTCTTGTCTGATAAAATTTAGTTCAATATTTTTTTATACCAAGAATAATCCAGCTATAATATAATAATAATAATCCATATATAATATAATAATAATACAGCTATAATATATTAATAATCCATATATAATCACCCAAGAGGCCACTCAACTCCTGGTCCAGGCCCTGGTGATCTCACATCTGGACTACTGCAATTCCTTGCTGGCAGGCCTTCCGGCCTGTGCCATCAAGCCACTGCAACTAGTCCAGAACGCTGCTGCTCGCCTGGTGTTCAACCAGCCGAAGTTCACCCACGTCACCCCTCTACTCTCCTCTCTGCACTGGCTCCCCATCGCAGCACGCATCAGATTCAAGTCACTGGTGCTTTCTTTTCAAGCAGCCAGAGGTACTGCTCCCCCATACCTCCAGTCACTCATCACTCCCTACACCCCTCCCAGACCCCTCCGCTCCGCCTCCTCTGGCAAACTGACTGCCCCATCCCTCCGGGCGCCTGGCAGCTGCTCCTCGCGGTCTCGCCTCTTCTCTGTCCTGATCCCTTGCTGGTGGAACGACCTTCCGCAATCGGTCAGGACCGCGGAATCACTTGCAATCTTCCGCAAGAGACTCAAAACCCACCTCTTCAGACTCCACTACCACTGAACTCTGTCCATCTAGTTAATTTGTCGTCACCACTGTTTACTTGTTCTACACTATACAACACTATACTCAAAAAAATATATATATATATATATATAAATATATATATGTATATACACTAACCTTTTCCTTCCCAGTGTTACAGGTATGGTATGCAGATGCCTGCAATCATGTCTATTGCTGTATTACTGCACTGATCTCGTGCGCTAACTATGATTGTCCCAACCATGTATTAATGCACATCTTGTAAGTCGCTCTGGATAAGAGCGTCTGCTAAATGTAAAAATGTAAATGTATGTGGAAGCCATATACAAGAAAGTCCTTCGAGGACATGCTTTGCTGACATTTTTGAAAGTTTATCTTTCCCTTTCAGATTGTAACCATGTGACTTGTACTTTCCCATGAGCCTGCTGTGCCATTATCTAGTTTTGTATTGTGAAAGATGTTTTGCACCTGTTGAGACCGAATAAAACTGGTCTAACTGCATATGTGGGAGTACAAAGAACTGAACTACTGCCCAGAAAAGTTCTTGTTATTATCAGTGTATAAATATGTCATTTGAACATGTTCAGGGCTCCTATGTTGCTGGCAATGTTCCTGCTTTCCATACCGCATGAATAAAGAACCTTGTATTCATTAGTCCTAAACCGAGAGTGGTTCATTTCCATGATAATAATTCAGCTAAAATCAAATAACCTACTGATGCACTTGTTCTTAGTATAACGAAGTGCCCTGTGGTCCAGAACCAAATGGTGACTGTGATTATGCCCCCACAAGGCAGTGCATAATTGGTAATAATTTCACCTAAGGGAGGTTTTTAGTCAGCACGGTTTTTCCCAGGCTCTTAGATCAGGCACCTGCAGTCTTCATCCTGTGAAATGTCAGTGACATCCCAGTTTTCTTTAGTTCATTTTCATTCTACTCCACCAATATTGACAGCATCTACTACGATTTACAAAACAGGTCAATGAGAGCTGCCATCACTCTTTAAAACATGGAGGGGGCAGTCAAAAGTCTTCCTTAAAATTGTATAAGCTGTATCTCCTGGGGACTGCTGATGTTTCTATCTAGGTAGTGTCATACAGCTGTATGCTGTATCCAAATATACAATATCAGTCCATTTAATTTGCTTCCATTCCATCTAACATTCTGGTCCACCCCCAAACAAGTTATTTTAATAATTCCACATTTAAGGCATATTGTGGAACACCTACTGTCAGTGCTTGGATCTACATGTGCATGCTGGTTCTTTCATATGAATGCCTATTTCCTCCCAGGGTCACCTCATACCATTTGCTCCTTGATACCTTGGAATTATTATCAGCCACCCGGGTATGCTAATTATGGTTTCTTCATTGTCCCCTGCATGCAACCAGGCTTCATTAGCCCCCTGGGGTTAATTATTTGAATTAACCTTTTTATTTCAAATTTAAAGCCCAGTCTCATTATGACCTAAGCCAAAGGCTGTTTTATATATAGAAAAACACTATTTACATAAAATGTAAAATTGTACCAGTGGCACTTTTATTCAATTTAGTAACTGGGAGCATAGTGTTAAACTGAATTCACTTCAAATGTTGCTACTTTCTTTCATAGTTCAGCTAATACTAGAATGAAAAAGCAAAGAGATAGAGAAATATTGCAGTATGACTTTTCAAATACTGATCATATTAATAATGTATCTAGTTTAATAATGATCGTAAATAATACACTGAGTGTACATTAATAAAATATTAGTCATTTTATTATCAGAATAAAGAAACTGACACAAGATATATAGGCTATTGCATTTAAATTGTAATAATTTAGTAATAACGGGTGAAATGTAGTCTCCATTGCATATAAAAATGGGACACTGAAATTACAGGTTTTGCTTTCAATTTAAGCTTTCATGTGGACATTTTAAGAAACTCTTAAGACATTTTTATTGAAGTTTACACAATTCAAGTATTTAAAAACAATGTAAGTTTTTTTTTACAATTTCATAGTACATTTTTAAGAAAACATGTTTACAGAGCAAAGCTCTTAGGTTTCTCTTCTTTTAAGATCTTCATGGGGTGTACACAGAGAAGAGATACAATCAAAAGAAGATTAAGGCCTAGCTGGGGTCCACCATTATCTCCTGCAGTGGCCATATTGTCTCGGTGACCAGCTTGAAGTGTTGTCTCCGGCCATGTCCACACTAATGCAGATATCTTTAAAAATGTCATTTTCGTGTTGAAATATTTTCCGTCCACACTGAAACGCCAAAAACACTTCAATTTATTTAATGAGCATTCGAGGCGAGGTAGCAATGGAGCAGGTTTACACCATAAATGCAAAAAATATTCTTATGCTTGTTTCTCATACCAGCGTTTAGTTCTGGACTGGAGTTTAAAGTCATTCATATTTGCAATGAGTATGTAGCAAGGTGGCAGGGGTGTCTAGAGGTGTTCTTCTCCCACTCCGTGCTCCAGGTGTAATCCACCCACCGTGCCGCACTGATGTTAAGGTCGCTGCATTGCTGCAGGAGTTCCCGTGTGGCAGGCACAAATGGGTGTCTCGACTTGAGGCGCCGGGGAGGCTCAGCTGTTAGAGTGAACCTTTCATGAAGCAGATGGTTTGGCTCCATGGCCCGGCATGCGAGACGTGCTGTGGCTCCCGCACGGCGACTCCTGTACGGCGAAGCCCAGCGGGCTGGATGGCTGCAAGGATGGAGAGGTTGTCCACAGGAGTGGGATGCAGGTATCCTGTCACAATGCGCAATGCTTCGTTGATAGGCGTATCAACGAGGCGGGTGTGGGCACTGCGACACCATACTGGCGCGCAGTACTCAATAGTCTAGTAAACAAGGGCCAGGGCTGCCGTACGCAATGTTCTTGCCCCGGCGCCCCAGCCTGACCCGACTAATCGCCTCATCAATGCCACACAAGATGTTAGCTTCTTGCGCAGTGACGCGATGTGTTGGCAAAACGTGAGCGACCTGTCCAGTGTCACGCCGAGGTATGTTGGCTCAGCGCAACATGGCAGGGGTATTCTGCCGATATATACTCGGAGCTCACGTTTGGCCTCCTTGTTGTTGAGATGGAAGGCTGCCGACACCGTCTTTGCCTCGCTGAGCTTCAATCTCCATTTCTGGAGGTATGCCACTAGTGTCTTCATATCCTGGCCTAGTGTCCCCTCCAATGACTGCCAGTCTCCAGCAGAGTACACTAACACGAGGTCATCCGCATAGGCATACTTCCGCGAGACCGTGTCAGGCAAGTCATAGGTATAGATGTTATAGAGGAGGGGGGCCAGGACCAATCCCTGGGGGACGCCATTCTTGAGGCGTCGTAACCTACTTCGCTGTCCACTACCGGTGGTGAGGGTGAAGCTGCGATTTTGGACAAGCTCCATGATCATTCTGACCATGTGCCTGTCCGGCAGCAGGCGGAGCAGCTTGCAGGTGAGGCCGCGATGCCATACGGTGTCGTAGGCAGCCGTCAGATCGGCTCCAGCCTTCTTTGTGGCCGAAAAGCTGTCCTCAATGTCTTGAGTCAACAGAGTGACTTGGTCTATGGTCGATCTCCCGCGTCGGAACCCGGCCTGCTCCTGGGAGAGCAGTGGGTCAACGATTGGTTCGACGCGAGCGTAGATAAGACGCTCAAGGATCTTGAAGGGGATGCAGAGTAAAGAGATGGGACGGTAGCTCTTAGGGTCCCCTTCAGGCTTGTTTCTTGTTATTTGCAGAAATGGGGCAGTGACGAGGGGAGTGTCTTGACCTGCCAGTGAGGTTGTTCAGGATACTCCATGCCTTGCGGCTGGAGTGCGAGAAGTCGATGGTATTGACAGCCTCCTCCCAGCGCTCTTGTCTCCTCCGACCGAATCTTGACAACAGGGCTGTAGGACTCGGTTCCTGCAGGAGCCCGGAGGAAGGTGCAGTAGAGGTTCTCGCACTCCGCGTCCCAGCATGGTTTGTAGCTGTTGCGACGTCCACATGGGATGGATTTTTTGGCCACTTTCACTAGCACACTGCAGAAGTCCTGGTATGTCTCATCCACGCTGTTGGTATTAGGCCATGGAAGGAAGATGCCTCGTGGATTTGTTGGTGAGGAGGTTATCAGAAGCGTTTCCAGTTGGTCTTTTACGAAATTCCATCGCTTCACCAGCTCACTCAAGACAATGTCCACAAGTTTAGGTACGGTTATCAGCAATGGTCGATGTTGGGACCGTGGGAAATTTCCAAGCACACGTCTGTCAGGGAGCTGGTTGTCTACACCGTCACTCGCGAAAGCCAGGTCTGGATTAGTCTGGATGGCACGCTTACTTGAATTGACTGTATTTTTCAACATTTTCTACAGGTGTGCGAGCATTGAAGAGATTAAGAAAATAATAGAAATATATATAGTACTTTAGATATATAATTAAATAGACAAACTGTTCAATTTAGAATCCTCGTAAAAGCGTAATGACACAATCAGTGCTAGCTCTCCTGTGTGCCTTGTCATGTATAAATAGTCACTAGTACATCAGAGAAATGTTTACATTTCAGCTGCAATGCTCTGAAACATAAGCAGCAAGGACACAAGAGGACAACTGGTGGTTACAAATTTGGTGGAAAAAGGGAGAAAGCAGCTGTATATAATTAACTGCTGCATAGTGCAGTCATTGAAGCATTCATTGTGTTGTTTATGTAAGAGTTATGGGTCTCACTTTGAGGCGTCAAAAAAACACACTTTTGTAGTAAGCACTCAGGTAGTTAACGAAATATAAAAAATAAAATGATTATTTCTTCTTTTCCCACAATTATTCTTCCCAGTTGAATACCAAAAGAAAATGTTGTCATGAATATCTAATGAGATTCGACAGAGGTTAAATATCTTTCTGGTGCTGTTTTTTTTTTTACTGTTGTATAAAATGAACGCGCACTATGCGTTCAATTGAATCCACTGCAGTCCACCACACCTCACTGATTTTGCTTCTTAGTTTTGGAGGCATTATATGCAGTCCAGCATGCACACTGCTGGCCTACTTCTTCTCTTTGTGAGAATTACAATGCTGACATCCTGACAGACACCATTTTTCATTACTTTAACCATTGTTAGATGCACAGGATAACAGCTGCATTTTCCAGATCTAAACCAATTGATGTGAACTCTTGAACCTTTTAAAGATAAAAAGGAACAAAAATATTTCTCTTCCTTTTTGGAACATGAACTTTGCTAATCAACAGCCAAACCACTGGAACTCTCACGTCAGAATGAAACCGTACTCAGTAACTAACTTCTTCTTTTAACAGTGTGTAACATAATTTACGGGTTTCTGAGGTATTTTAATTTTATCACCTCAAATGCAGCTCTAGAGCTAGACTTGATTAGAATAGTGTAGGTTAAAGTGGTAGCAAATAGGTTTTTATTAGCCATCTGAGTACTTACTGCACAACTTAGGCTTTTTTAAACTGTATCACCAATCACCAATACAAATGTATGAGTTTAAATTGGGTTTTTTTCTGTTGTTGTGGGAAGAATAATGAGCAATGGCTACACTTTTCAGGAAAATAGAAACATTGATTCAGATTAGGTCTATTTTAGATCTGAATTATTCACCAAATTATTATTCAACTAGAAGGCGCAACATATGAGACATCCCATATATTATGCTGAGCATTGACTGCATGCGACTTTATAACTTACCATTATGAATTGTTATTCCTCAGTTAATTGTGTTTCAACTCCTGGTGCACTTTGGTACTCCATCTGAAAGGAGATAAACCCTGGCCACGTTCATGCTAGTTGCTATCTCAAGCTGTGTTTCAAACATGCTACTAGTGTGAAACAAAAATTGTGTTAGGCAACAGGTGAGATCTATTTTAAACAATCCTGATGTGCTTGTCAATATTAGCGCACAATATTGCAGCAGACGCATCTACCTGCATTGGCCTGCAGAGTGCTGGGAAGAGACACTGAGAGTCACATCGGGAAGCGCTGCAGAGCACTTTGGATGCACACACTGAGGCCCTGGCTGACAGATGCGGCAGTTCAATCTTGAGGTGCATCCTCATTTTTTAAATAAGGCGAGAGTGGACGGCCAGAGGCGGTGCAATGTGAACTTAATGCAATTCCAGGCATGTCCTGAAGCATCTTGCATCTCTGTTGAAACAGCCCCTCTACCAGGCATCCAGGGCCTCTGCCAGCCAGCGGCTCCTCTCCACCGGATCTCACGCAGGCTGACCACAGCAATGGCCAGAGGTGATTTTCAATTTGAATAGAAATAAAGAAGTATTACAATTTTTTATTAAATTTGTTAAATAAAAAGACATTTTTTTATTTAACAATTAGAGATCATTGGTTTCTTGGAATACGTCTTTGATAGGCTTTGTATCACGTTAGAAAAAATGACAGACATTTAGGTAGCAGCTGATATTGGTTGCAACCCATACTTTTTTTTTCAGAATAGCATTTAAATATAATAGGTTTATACTCTCAATTTTTACAGAGGTGCATATGTATTTAGGTTATTTAGGTTAGACATTCTGTAGGACACCAGAAGTGAAGAGTGAGTGTGCTTGAAAAGGCATGTGGGTGAAACCTACATACAGTCAGGTACAGATACATTGGCACCCTTCATGAAAATGAGAATCTGATGGTATGTAGACTGTGTCCTCTTCCTGGCAAGTTTGCAACTGTTCCAGATGTTTGATTTGAACTTTCTGATTATTGCCCTAACAGTGGTAGTGGTGTGTATAATCAATTATACAATTTTTTTACCCATTACCTGACTTGGGTAGGTCAATAATCATCTGTCTCTTTTGATTTGACAGTTATTTTGGCTTTCCCAATGGTGATGAATGACAAAAGGATTTTATATGTGTGTTACCTCATTTTTATACCCTAGTGAAACAGGAAGTGATGGAAGGCCACAATACAATTCCTTAAGACTGAGATTAACTTAAATAAGTAGGTTTTATAAGTTTGAGCATAAAATATAGGTCATTATTTCTGTTGTTAATTTTATTCAGAGAATCTAACTGGAGTTAGGAGTACCATGATATATGTTGTTATTTGCTGAAGTAGATACATTTAGGCAGGAAAGACCAATGGGGGGACTTCATAATTGGGGCACTGGAGCATTTATGAGCAAGAAAATAATATGGAGAAGAATAAGAAGCAGATAGGGAGATAAGATAATACTGTGAGAGATACATTATACTGTGGCCATAGAAAGTTGTATCCAAATTTCTGTGTGGGTACTGAAGGACTGAGAGTCTGCTTGTGATCATCTGAATATGACAACTTATTGGAACACGATCTCAGTCTGGACACACAAAACCAGACACATTTGGCACATTTGAAAATTTGTGTCGACAGTCAGTAAGAAATATTGGCTCTCAAAAAATCATATGTGTCACTACTATCAGATCTCAGTGTAAACAAGGCCGTATAGGCTTACTGTCAAATATATTTTCCTGCCCGGAGATTGTTTGTCACAGAGAGAAACTACATTGGAATTTCTCAAATATAATACTTTATTCTCAGTCACTTAGCAATTTTAAATGACCATGTCACACAAAATTCAAACAAAAGCAAAAAGCAAACAAAAATTAAACATTGGCATTTGAATGTTAAATCTTCTTCAGCCGTTGTCCACCCAGAACTGGGCCATAACAAAGTTGAAAAGCAGAGTTCCCTCTTATCCCCTAATGAGGTCAATCTGACTTGTGTCTCTCCATAAAGATATGTCAGCATATGAGATAGTTGTGATGTAGCCATTCAGCACAGCAGATATCAATATGGAGATGTCATCTTCATGACACTGTCCTCAAAGGCAGCCATCCCTTCTTGATAATGATAATAGGGATTAGACATGCATGGTTTACGTCACTGCAGGCAAATATAAGACTGTAATGAGATCATTTAAAGGTCTCAAGCATTAGCCCTGTTGTGGAAATAGTGCATGGGTCATTACTTTGTAATAATCTGAAAGGGTCATGCTGCTCTCATTACATTGCAACCGATGTTAAACAACCAAACCCTGTTTTGCTAAAGATCACGATTAGAAGCCATGTTAATGTAGATTCTGTTCTGGAATAACAATACAGAGACAGCATGAATGAAAGTGGCAAGTACCAGGCAAGTCCCCACCCTCTGCCACTCCTTTCAAGCTTCTTTCACTTTTGAGATTCGGGATGGATTTATGTGAATCCATCCCATACAGAACCAGATTTTTTCATGCAACTTTCAAAGCTGATAACCTTTCATTAACATTAGCTTACGTCACACGCACACACAACATGTTTTAGAGTAAACTATTGTGCGCTGCACACAATTATAACAAAAATCTTAAAATTGTTGTTTTGTACACAATATAGAACGGGTTAATGCATTCAATGAAATGTACCTGTCCTGTCATACAATAAAATCCAGCTTGTTAAGGCTGGGCCTGGGTGTGTGTGTGTTGTGTGTGTGTGTGTGTGTGTGTGTGTGTGTGTGTGTGTGTGTGTGTGTGTGTGTGTGTGTGTGTGTGTGTGTGTGTGTGTGTGTGTGTGTGTCCACACCAGCCAGATGTAGATAAAAAATACAAAGCTAATACCATCTATGCCAGGAGCATAATGCAGGAATATAGGAAATATCAAGCAAATCAGTTATTGGTATTTCAGTTGGTATCATCTACCATGGCACAAAGTTCTATCTGCATTTGACAGTGAAGGAAAAACTACTGTACAAAAATGTGTGGAATGCGGGTCTGTTCCCATAACGACTTTCCCTACGGGACAGCTTAGTACCAATAGTGCATATTTTAACTTGTTTTATTTCTGTTGACACAGGGCACTGTGTGGCCATAGCCCATAGTGGAAGAGCAGTCAAATAACAGGCCTGAATTCAGCAAACCTGCATCATGTATTTTTTGCCTTATGAAACTACTGTAAATAAAGCTGCATACCATTTTATTCTCCTCTGTTTCATAATTTTTAAAATGTATCTTTGTTTTTCATACTTTTTAAATTGTTTTTACCTATCATATATGTATATTGATAATTTCATTAAATAGTTGGGTCACAGTGGATTGTACAAGTACGATTTCTTATGTTATTGTAACTTATTGTATCTAAACTTTGTTTTTATGTGTGATTCTTTTTGCACACCACACTTCCCAATGAGATAATAAAGACTGAACTGAAATGATTTTAATACTAAAACTATATGGAACAAAAACCTGTGTTACATCATGAATATCAGCACGGTTAGTGGGTGTTGATGTGGCATGATGCACAGTGTGTATTTAGCCGTGCTTTGTCATGAATATTGTCACTGCCCAGGAAGTCTGGGTGACCAATCAGCATCCAGGACCGGAACTATCCGTTTTCTGGAGTACGGTACAGAACAGTGTGCTTGGAAGTTCATAGGTCATGAGAATGGTGTGCTTTAATTTTTAAGCTTTATGCTGTCTTACCATCTGTTAAAATATAGCGACATCTTTACCAATAAAAGATGCTACGCAGGAGTAAAACACATTCAGGACCAACTTAATTTGCTATATAACGTTTGTCCTTATTGACTAAATTAGGAGACCCAAATTTAGCAGAAATGCGATAAAACATCTCCCTGGTCAACAATCCTAACGAGTCACTCGTACTACCCACTAAAAAGTGGATAACTCATTTGAAACTCCTGAAAATACAGTTACGCGTGCAATATTTTGGTATGTTTATTCAGGTTACATTCATATATTTTCATTGGTGTTTTCATTACTTTCATGAAGTATTAGTATTTGTGCACTCATGGACCTTTGCAGAGGGCTTAGGCTGTTAAATAACCCAGAGTTGTCCATTATCCCTGCACCAACCATTTTACAGTAGAAAAAAGTAAGGGCTGTCTATCTGAAATTGCAGGAGTGGGTGCAAAGAAAGACCATTGAACGTTTGAATGAAATCAATAACCCAGTAAAAAAGGGTCAACAATGGAAAAACAAGCATTAAACCTCAATATATTGGCATGTATTAATAATCTTTGAAGGAAATGGTTAAGTATTAAAGGCTTAAGTCATATTTAATTTAGATTGAATAAAATATGAAAACTAGGTAAAGAAAACAACATTGTGAGACCAATATACACCATATACTCGATGTATTTATATATGAATAACAATAAATCAAGTATATTGTAAATTGGATTGGATTTACAAAGTGTATTGCCTGTAGCTTTGCAGTTGGACACAAATTTCCTGGTATCTATTCCTAATTTATTTCTACAGTCACACAGACATCTAATGCAAGTCGATTCCTTGAAAGCGCACATTAATGGAAATGCTGGAAATGCAACTTAATGTTCAGAAAGGAAGCGTAGGAGTAGAGCCTTCAGGTGTATTATTTTGACCTTTGACCTTTCCATTTCTATGTTTTTGATTATCCCACTCAAACAGGAAGTATAATGCATTTCCTTTCTCAAGCCATATACCCCCCCCCCAATGTCTGTACAATTTTATCAGCAGTACATTTACAGTTTTACTGTTTGGGTAGGAATTAATATGTGATGACAACAGCACAGACATTTATACACATATTCTACATTTTACTAAGCATAAGGATATCAGCAACTCAATATGTACACAATGTACACAATGTACCCTTAAGGGTATTGCGTGGAAATATATCTAATTATGATGGCTTTCACTCAGTGAAATGGAAAAAGTATATATATAACTGATTTCTCTTTACTGACATTACTAACATAATGTCACAATAGGAATTCTTCCCAACCAATGGGAGCTCTTAATGCTAGGGGCATAATGAATGAGATGGAATAAATTACATCAAATTCTCGGTTCATGAGTCTCATGTAAGTCATGGGGAAGTTCACATTTTGCTCATTAATACTAATAAATGCTAATTGAATAAATTGGTTTGATTAGTGCTGAGAAAATGAGGCGATTTATTCACTTTTAATAAAGGCTAATTAGTCTAAAATTCAGTACAATGGGTAAACAGAAAGCTGGACGCACCTCCCGCAACCCATTTTGTGAACAAACAATGTCAATGTAAGCTGAGAGATGGCTGCGTGGAAATAAATCAATTCTGGGCATGAAGAATTTATTGTCTGGAAAATGAAGGTAATAAAGTACAATATTGAGTGGAAAATGCCATGACCCCAAAGTTGATCAGTTAAAAAGTTCAGGGATGTAATTATAGTAACTGACATCCCCTCGGGAGAAGTGGAGTGATGAGCAATATGTGTCACTGATGCAACTAGTTTCCGATGTGACACTGGTCTCCCGGGCAACAGTGACATCTGTTAAGACAGCCCGACATTAATGGTGACGGCAGTGTCTCTGGGTTCTTTCCGCTTTAGAGCGCGAAGTGGGATCAAGTTCTTCAGTGGGGAGAAAGGCTGATTAAAATGTCTGCTGAAATAATCCTGTAGCATGGGCTCATTCCCTCCCCACCAGCATTCCGCAAAAAATAGCAAGGTCCCCAGAGAATTGCGTTGGCATGAGACAGAATGATTGTAAACTATGTCATGATAAAAATATGACTCTTGCTTTATTTTCTCCACCTTATTTTTTTGTTGTTGCATGAATAACTTGTTTTTATGGTACACAAAGTTTTGGAGTTGGAAGTCAGAGAGTGGGCCAGCGAAAGGATAACATTCTGTGATTTGCCAGTCTTAGGCCTGGATTCAATCACCACTGTCCCTAACTTTTCCCTCAGCAACCACCAAGTTTGGAAATAAAAGAAACCCCAAGCACTTGCATTCATTCGTTGATACACTTGCATTTCAATCAAATGCTGATTGAATCCTAGGCCTTAGTGTTTCTTGTTTCTGCAAAGGTTGCAACACATCTGTTGATGATGGAATGGCTAGTGTTAATAACTGACTTGTTTCAGTTTGGAGTCATGGGGCTCTACTGTTATTTACGATAGTTATGTACCTCCATCTTAGGCCTATCTAGGCTTATTTACAATAGATTTTCCCTTTTAAATTAAGTTTAATGGAAGACATTAAAAATGCATTCCTGGGATTTCCACAAAAGGTATGCCATGAATGGGAAAATACTTGATTAAACAAAAACAACATTTGATCAAAGGAAAAACAAAAGAAAGCTGTTCTGGCGAGTTTTTGCTCATAGCAGATTTACTCTTTAATACTCTTTGTATGCCTCTTTCATTATGCTCCCCTGTAGGTTTAGCTGCAAGAAAAATCATTACAATGCAATGCAATTCACTTTTGGTTGGCCATCAAAAATAATGATCTTAGCAACTTTAGAAATAGGCTGCACTTTACCAGTTTAGTTTTAACATGTACACACATGAACACATTCATTGTATTCCTTATATATATGCCTATTCATGTCTCTGCTGTTGTCATTTTTCAACTTCATTCCTATATTCTTTGACAAATTTCATCCAAATGGCATGAAAAGATAGAAATGTCTGCACAGATGCCTGAATATAGTATCAAAGAAAATATACTGAACGGCTGTACTTAAAAAAAAAAAGTATGTGTAAGGTACAGTACATCACCAGTTATCCAACTTATTAGTTATAATCTCATTGGAATTTCAAATTGATATTATTTATTTGAAACAGCAAACATTTTAAAGATGAAAGTGATTAGTCAGAGGTGCCAAGAATATTTTATCACTGGATTGGTAGAGTACATCAGATGGAACATTCCCTTCACTTTCCTCCTTTGCTTTAATTAACAGTGTGTGCCCTTTCAAAAAAGGGTTTTGCTTTCTTATTTTAATTAAAGCAACATCAAAGAAACAAGCAGGCCTGCAGCTTTCACTGAGATATATCAGAGAACATCTGACTCTGCCAGACAATTCAAGGTCAGTTCAAGGGTAACTTCACCAAAAATCTCAAATTTAACATGCTGTTCCTTGCCTTATGCATATTGTACATATGCAGTGCATATGCATATTGAAAAGCAAATAGTTTGAATTTCCTTCCACGAGGATATACCACTCTGACTCCAGCATCTAATATTTCAATCGTTAATTGATCAATCAATTTTTAGTTTGTGTAACAGCGTTAACAATCAGATTATCATACATAGTTTCACAAATAAAAAACAAAGACAAAAACACATTTAAGCCAACTGGAAAAGTATTTCCTGACCCTCTGATTGAACTTCACAAAAGCAGTGGGATACTAGAGATAGCAAAGAAGAATATAATTATAATGTACAGATCATAAATACTGTAGATAAACATGTTTTAAAAGCTAGAACTTAATAGATAGGTCACAGCATATGTTTAGTTACTATATTTAAGAAATACTGGGCAACTTGGGGCTTATTCCACCTCTCATATGCGGGACATTATTATTCCTTCCACCCAAAAAAATGTAGTCGCATTCTAATATCGTCAACAGTGTCAGTTGCACTACCTCACTGTTGCCATGCAACTTTTTCCAGGCATGCAGCTTGGTGCATTTCTGTGGTGTCATTTTCCAGTTTCTACAGTGTAGGAATCCATCAATAGCCTCACAGACTAACCCAGAGGCGCACCTCCAAACTGCTTTTTGGTATGTAAAAACAACAATCACACAATAAATGCATTTTCACAGAGGTACTTTGTTTTGGAAGACATACAAGAAATGAATAGACAATTGATTTACCTTCACAGCATGTACTGTTATCAATTTTCATATCATTTAAATTTTGACATTTCATTGCAATTTTTATTGAAATCAATTAGAAGTCCTCTCACCTTGAATTTAACCTAGAAATCACTGTGAAGCTGGTCACATCTCCTCTACCTATTTGCAAGTGGTTAGTGATCTACTCTTCAAATCATTCATTGTATAAATATACATTATTCAGAATAAGATACAAGATATAAACCAGCTTAGAGCACCAAGAGTAGACTATGGCCTGGACCTTAACTTTGCTTACAAATAAATTCAAGTGTTCATTTTTTTCCTCACAAACATAGGTTGGCGCATTAATTTTGATGATTGCAGAACCTGCAAAATGGTGCTACACTTGCATGTGTTTGTAAGTCATATTTAAGAACCAGCGCTGATTGAATTCAGACCACCATCTTTTGATCAACTGAATCATTATGAGCCTATGTTATGCTATTCAGTGATTTCTGGTTTTGAAGAAGAAAAACAACAACTTAGTTTGCACATTCACATACAGAAGGAGGTGGAGCTGGGCTTCATACTCCCTGGGGGTTAGATAGCATGAAGTTGTTTAAGACCGCACAAATGATCATATTGATACTGTGCCATCCTGGGAAAATGGCTGCCTGCCCCTTTAACTCTTGTGAGCCACTAGAGCCATCAAAACTACAGCTCCCAGCAGCCTGCAGTCCCACACCTGGCCACCAGATGCATCAAATCAAGAAACTGGGACTGATGGCAGCTGAATCCAATATTGGACTGAATAAAAAGACTGATTGTGCCAAATTGAGAGGGAAGAGTAGAATAGAGGTTGGAGGGCAGCAAGCTGTGCTGCAGGTTTTGATGTTTGTGTTGTGGTTGTTTTTTGAGAATATTCCTTAAATTGTAAAATTATTGGTGAAGACTTTATTTTGTGTTTTGGAGAAAAGATTTATTAAAATTAGTATTTTGTTTTGGAGTCCTGCCTCCTCTCTGCATTTCTTTGCTTGCCTACGGCCTCTGAAAAGGTCCTTGTGTGTCACCCACCCCCACTGACACTACATTACATAGTACAGTAAAGATAAGGAACAAGAGTTTTATATGTATCAGTCATGCTAGTGGGTAATCCTATGCCACCAACAGAGGCATGATGTTATGTACAGGTATACCGCATTTAGGGATTACTGCAAGCTGAACAGAGTGTCAACGAAATAGTGTACAAAGGGGTCACTTTAACATTGAACTAATAGAGAGGCATTCCTTATAGAATAATTTGTTGCCTTATTTAAAGCAGCAAAATATAGCTGATATCTGTAGTACAGTACTTTTAAGAAAAGAAAAAATAATTAGTAGGGGTGTCCAATGACTTTTGGCCATATAGTGTATATATATATATATACATTATATGGCCAAAAGTCAGTGGACACCCCTACTAATTATTGAGTTCAGGTGTTTCAGCCACACCCATTGCCAACAGGTGCATAAAATCCAGCACATAGCCATGCAATCTCCACAGATGAACATTTCGAATTCAGAATGGTTCGTAAAGAGCTCAGTGAATTTAAACGCGGCACTGTCATAGGATGCCACAAGTCAGTTTGTGAAATTTCTGCCCTACTAGATGTGCCCCAGTCAACTGTAAGTGCTATTATTGTGAAGTGGAAGCGCCTAGGAGCAACAACAGCTCGGCCACGAAGTGGTAGACCACGCAAACTCACAGAGCGGGGCCGACAAGTGCTGAAGCGCATAGCACGTAAAAATCGCCTATCATCTGCTGCATCACTCACTACAGAGTACCAAACTGCCTCTGGAAGCACCATCAGCACAAGAACTGTGCATCGGGAGCTTCATGGAATGGGTTTCCATGGACAAGCAGCTGCATACAAGCCTCACATCACCATGCGCAATGCCAAGCGCCGGCTGGAGTGGTGTAAAGCACGCCACAACTGGACTCTGGAGCAGTGGAAACGTGTTCTTTGGAGTGATGAATCACGCTTCACTATCTGGCAGCCTGATGGACGAATCTGGGTTTGGCAGATGCCAGGAGAACGCTACCTTCCGGAATGCATAGTGCCTACTGTAAAGTTTGGTGGAGGAGGGATAATGGTCTGGGGCTGTTTCTCAGGGTTTGGGATAGGCCCCTTAGTTTCAGTGAAGGGTATTCTTAATGCTACAGGATACGAAGACATCTTAGCCAATTGGGCGCTTCCAACTTTGTGGCAACAGTTTGGGGAAGGCCCTTTGCTGTTCCAGCATGACTGTGCCCCTGTGCACAAAGCAAGGTCCATAAAGACATGGTTAGACAAATTTGGTGTGGAGGAACTCGATTGGCCTGAACAGAGCCCTGACCTCAACCGCATTGAACACCTTTGGGAGGAATTAGAACGCCGATTGCGAGCCAGGCCTTCTCGTCCAACATCAGTGCCTGACCTCACAGATGCTCTTTTGGCTGAATAGGCACAAATTGCCACAACCACACTCCAAAATCTTGTGGAAAGCCTTCCCAGAAGAGTGGCAGCTGTCATAGCCGCAAAGGGGGTCCAACTCCATATATAATGCCCATGGTTTTAGAATGGGATGTCCAACAAGCTCATATAGGTGTGATGGTCAGGTGTCCACTGACTTTTGGCCATATAGTGTATATTAATTAACAGTGTAATGGTTACATAACATATAAGCATTACAATGTTAATGAACATGTGCCCCACCTTTTCGAGGATTCGTCTCTGTATACTGAATTCCTGTGGAAAGGGATGCCTAGACTTAAACCACTAGATAGTATTCAGTGACAGTATGATACAGCTTGACATAAAGTTAAGGTATATTTCTTAGAAATAATAAACCAAACATATTTAGTAAATAATTGGGTCATGTAGGTATTCAATTGACTTAGTTAGACTCGTGAACTTAGCCAGCATGTTTTCACATTAGGTAATTGCTCACATTAGTTAATATTGCTTAAATGTTTATTTCAATATCCTTTTATAAGTCATTATCCTGTGAATTTGCTCAGAATTGTAAGATGACTAATTCTTTTTTCAATTTCTATGGTTTTATACTGTATATGTTAAACATAAATATACCCTTTTCCCATGAAAAATATGCTGTTCAGCTCACTTTCTCTCACTGTTAAAAAGTGAGTGTTTACCTCCTTGCTTGCTGCTAACGCCAAACTTCACATTCATTGACAAGCGACTGTCATTATATCTGGCATTTGGATGCCCACGGCTCACACGGAAACGGACGTAAGCGCAACAGTATCAACAACGCCACGTGGATGGATCGACAAGATCTATAGTGAGTACTACATCATGAAATTGTGGGTTTTGGTCTGAATGTTCCTTTAAGACCTTTTATGTACTGTGCATTTCAAATCCATCGTTGGATTGTAGTGGTGATTTGATAATAATAGGTTGGTGTTTGACATCTTGTTGGAATCTCAGACTTGTCTGAGAGTAATTGCACACTTCATTTTGCGATATAAAGTGCAGCATTTTCCTAAATGAGTCTGAACAAATGCCAAGCAGTTTAATGAAGAGCTCTTAGACCTTGATGATAATGGCTTTTCAGGAAGTTTGTAAAGAGGAGGTACGTATGCAACTGCTTGCGATGACCCAATCCTCTTGTTCATAACCTGCTAGGCCCACGTTTATTTCTTCAGATTAACTGAGTTAACCTGCAAAGCTTTTTTTGTGTTCAGCAGCAGCTGACTAATATCAGATCCCTCTTGACTCACACTGCTTGGACATTCAAAGGAAGATATTGTTAAGTTACAGTTCTTTGCTTCCTTCAGTTAGACATTCCAAGCATTCTCAGAAAAATATTTTAGTTTTTACATGAGGCACGAAGGGCAGCTACACAAGGGCGATAAACCTAACTCACCAAAATAGACAACCAAATACATGGCCTAAAAGATGTACATATTGTACTAAAACACACAGACCACATCACTTATCATGGAAAATGAGATTACCCTAAAGGACAAAATCTGCTGTTAAACTTATCCACCAGGTGTGGTATAATGAGGAAGTTGACGAAAAAGATGCCATTTAAAATCAGTTTTCATAACAATGGTTTTGAATGTCTATACAGTTTGTGATTGGTCAGTTATTTGGTCCATAATAGGCTATATAATATGTATGTATAATGTATAACTTAACTGCCTTCCAAAAAATGTTTGGTTTGGATAGCATGGTTACTTAACAACCTAGCAGCGTTTTGTATGACACCTGATAATTCTCATGTTGAGTGCAGCAAAAACATGAATGAATTAAATGAATTAAAAAAAATTAAAATATAGCTATAGATCAATGTGTAAGCCTAATAGCAATGTGTTGTTAAGTTTGTCAGTTCAACTCAAAAATACGTTGGGTGTTAAGTGCGAGGAATGTTGAAAAATTATTGTTGAAAGATTTAAACAAACACACCTATTCAGAATAATTCAAATAGTCATTATTTAGCTGTCAAAAGTTTTGAAGTTAAATTGAATCATTGTCATTTGGTTTACTATATCTTCTTTCATATATGAAATCCTGCCCATTCTGTCAATGCTGAGAGAAGTGACCAGAGAGAAGTGAACAATTGACCAATAACTTAACATTTGGCCTTCCATGGACAAGAATCATTATCAAGTGGTAGGTTTTCTGCATCCAGGCTGGTCAAAAATCCTGACAGCCTACAGAGATTTGTTTTCTGGTTGACTGGACCATGTTTTATTTTTCAGTTGATCAGGGCCCGTATTCACAAAGCATTTTAAGGGTAAAAGTTGGTCCTAACTTCGCAATTTAGGAGCAAGTCCGAAAAATAATGGGCGTGTCACTCATAAATTTAGGACTCCTACATTTTTGGGATAAGAGTATTTCACAAAGGGTTTGAGAGCTAAAAACAGCTCCTAAATCCAGGAGAAGTTAGAAGCAGGCAAGAGGACTTCTAAGTCGCTAAAGACCTACTCACGGCAATCCAAAAATCTGCTGTTGTCACAACTGCGTCAACACTGGAGATATTGAATGATACAGAGCTCATAAAAAGGTACCGCCTCAATCGCGAGGGTATTATATATATATAATATTATATATATTATATATAGATACCCGCTGATTGTTTACGAGATGCAGACATGTAACCAATTGACTAGTCAGTATTCTTGGTTTCATGTTAAATCAGTGACACGTAGCCTACATTTGTATTTTAGAATCTTTATTAGAATATAATAGGGGTGCATCGGATCATTTGTCGGATCAGCAAAAAAAAAAATAACGGGACCAAAGGCGCGTTTCCACCAAAATTGCCAGGAACTATTCTCAAGGAATTGAATGAATGATAATTTCAGTTTTTCAATTTAAGTTATTTCACTAAATCTTTATTCAAAATTTCACAAAATACATTTTTAGATTCAGTACGCCTTAGGCGATTTAACTAGGGTGGTCTTATGCCTGAATTAATTTAATAAAAAATTAAAAGATCGCTAATGTTTAAATTCTATTTAATTCGGTCGCGCGTTTCTAAAAACATGCCTCCCAGAAAGGCATTTAGTATGAAAAACAAAGCAAACCAAAACATATAGGATTTATATAACAGCGGCTGTATTTGTATTTCTCTATGATGGTTCAATTTAGCTATTAATCCGCGGATCATATGCGTGCGAAACGTGGGGGTTGATCCGTGGGCACGCGGGCAGAGACCCATCCCCTCTATATCAGCCAATCGCTGTGGGCATTCTGAGTAAGCTCGTTCATGAGAAACAACGTCATCCTTAGCAACGTCAACCCCGCCCTCACTCTTAGCTTGACAATTCTAGGAATTCCTTAGTATGAGTTTGTCTTTGCAGCTTTGTGAATAGGTTTTAAGGTGGGACTCCTAACTAAAAGGTTTTAGTGCGATTTAGAAATACTCCTAGTGGTAAGATAAAATGCTTTGTGAATACGGGCCCAGGGTTATAATATCCTGTGAGCTTTTCTGTTACTTTGTGGAAACTGTTTTAAGACATGAATGGTTTATTGTTATGTATGTGTTGTGAACCTGTTGTGCCAATTTTTGATTTGCATCCATCAGCAGCTCAAGTTTATTGTAGCGGTTAGGTTAAGGTTGGCCGTGAATTCTGCCCACCCATTCTCAAATTACTGGATGAGGTCAATCAGACTCTTGCCATGTAGCGCAACCTGAGAGAGAGTGTTTCCCCAATGACTTGGCGAAATCATTTTAAATCATGTCGCCTCTCACTGCTCTTTCCCCTAATGCTTTTTCCACAGCTGTTTCCTGCATGCCTGTGTCCGTCTCAGACTTCGGTTTTTGTGTTTTTGTTCACTCAAATTCAATGCGAGTATCATTTTATTTCCTTTTAATACAATGTACTACACATCCAAAGAATACTTTCTAGTGAAAGACATAAAATAAATGAACTGGATAGCTTGTTAGCACTGATGTGCAAAAACAATAGGAGTTTATGTATTTACAGATAAAATGCTCAAAATTGCATTATTTCCCAGTTACTTCTAACTAAGTCACTCAGGACGTGATTCATTTGGAAGTTTAACTTGTTTTATTGACATCTTAGCTGATATTATTTTTCAAAAGTTTCACAAGAACAGATGTGGGAGCATGACCTAAACTGTTGAAAGTACAGTAGTCCAATTTCAGCATACTTGTTTAAGGTACTATTAAAGCCTTTCTTCCAATATCATACATGCTATATTTTCAACTTCCAAATTAAACACAGATCGAGTTGTTTAGAAGTTGCTGGGAGGTATTTAGGCATGCAATTTCAAGCTATTTGTGGGTATAAAGTTTCCAATTGTTTTTGGACATAAAGCTAGGCATTGGTGAATTTGCTGTGTATTTACAGCTAATTCCTGAAAAATAAATCTCTGGATATGTAGGACATCGTATTGAAAGGAGAAAACACTTTAATCAATTTTGGATGAACTGTCACTTAAGTGCTGGCCTATTGTAATATTTGTTGTGTGGTCTAAAGATGTGCTTTGTGCATACTTTACAACTTGCCATCAATTACAGTGTAAGTCGAGTGGTTTCTGCCATTCTGCCGTCTGCAGAATGTTTGAGAGAATCCTTGAGCGGAGATGGGCTGTGACGGCCACCCTCTTTGATAGAAATGTCACTAAGCTCCCTGACGTGCAAACTCTAGAACTGAATTGACACTTGTGAGAGCTGAATGAGTTTGTAGTCAGGTAGCAACAGGGTTCGCTTAGAATGGACATTGCAACTCGGTAATGAAACATTGAAAAACATGTCTTCACATTAACATGTTTTTTAAGTAGTGGCTAAAAAGGGCATTGTTGACATTTCTCATAATTATACCCATCTCCATTGTGCAATGAATTAAGTACAATCCAAGTGCCTCAGTGGGCTGGTTCAGGCATCACAAAGTCTCTGGCTTCACGTAGGTGGTTGTAAGCCTGGCTTCTTGTCACCCACACTGGGATGGTGACTAATCCAGCCCTGCCTGTGCCCATCTGAATTTCACCCACCATTGCTTGTGGACAGTAAACCATCTGAACGGCTTCTCTCCATACCTCTCTCCATACAGCAAGCCGTGTTATTCTACCTACAATGCCCATGTCATCTTTTTAGTCTATGTTAATTAAAGCAAATGCAGGTTGAGGGGGAAAAGCGATACGGTTTTGTTTTTTCAAGAAATGGGCGAAATGATTGAAGCCCTACACTGGTTTGTAAATACACTACACTATGTTGTAAATAAATGGTGGTTACACGTCTCAAGTGCCATGCCTTTTTTTAAATAGGCAGGCAGTTCACAAAATAAAATTTGTTTTACATGATGTGGTGTCTTTAAATATTGTGCATATTGCTTTACTAAAAGAAATATGTTTGATTTGCCCAGGACAAAACAATCCATCTGATCAGGGAATTATAATATGAAACAGACACGTATAGCGGTAAACAAGTTAATACAGTGACTGTGACATACTCCTCCTGCACCTGTCATATTTATGATGTACAGTAGAAGCCTACCAACAAAAACTGAAGCAAGAATCCAAATGACTGTAGAGATGTTATGTAACCTTTTTAAGGGGAAAACAAAAAACATGTCCAGAGCAGGATGGAAGACGGTTTGTTTTCTGTTTTAAACACAACATCAGATGTGTATGCTCAAATCAAGCTAACTAAACACAATGTTAGACAAAGTCTGTAGGGTATACACTGAATTATATTCCAAAAGGGCTGCTCAGTTCTTTTGGCTATCTGTAAACGATGAACCATGGATGGACCAATGACATACGACACGTGCAACTTTTTATTTTGTTATGGGTGCATTTTTTATGATATCACAACATAACTACTGTATATGTTGTATAAAAAATTACTTCCAAATGGGGTGCATTTTAAAACATTACTTTGGAATCTTCATTATAACCAGTTAAAGTATTAGAACATTCAATATTATAACTCAGTATTAACATTTTAATTTAGGTATTGATTTTTCATTTACATTCAGAAAGGATGGGATTACAAAATGTAAAGCAAGTGATGCAATGACATTCTATGCAGATGTTTAATGAAAGGTCTATTATATCTCACAAGTGTGGCAATTATGTCATTGAAAGTAGAGGTTTTAATATCTACTTAATGCAAATACAAATGATTTAAAATGCAAAACAAGCAGGTATCTAAACTGCTATCTAAATGGCCTTATAGATGAACTGTTCAGTCACTGAAGAGCAGAAGAGGACACTGCCCCAAAGATTTACTTTATCGGATTTTTCACTCCGTAAATAAACAATATCAATGAAATTCAGTATACATTTTCAAAAATTTTTAACATTTATGTATAATTTGGAAGAAGCATATGTAAGGATATTTAATACTGCTATAAGGGCATAATTATGAGTTGATGCTAGAGAACAGGCACTGCACCATCAATACAGGGATATTCCTGTAATGACTAGAGAATGTGGTAGGGGCTCTGAATGGCCAGTGTCACACACAGTCACACCATTTCCATACCTGAAACTCCAACAAATATAAATCTGTATTAACATGCTAGTTTTTGTTAGTTCTCGATCTTAGAACTAAAAGGAATCTCGATTTTAAGGAACAGTATTGTGGCCTCCCATGGCTTCCTATTTCACTGGGGTGTAAAAATGAGGTACCACACCTGTATTTATACAGGTTATACACAATTTTGGATAACATCTGTATGCAAGTGTTATTAGATTACCTTCCAGTGAAAAATGTCTAGAAATAAACTACAAAAACTATGTTAATGTTTGGTAATGGTTTGGTAATGGCAAACTAGTCAAGTCTTCCAACGCGCAATGCTTTGATACTCTGTGGTTCTCTGTGGCTCAGTTGATACCTGCTAAGGTTGCTGGGGTAACTAAAAATGTATTTCACTACTGTAAGTCTTCTGCAAACAATATTATATTAATATTGATACCTGCTACGGTGCTGTAACTATGTTGGTCTTCTGCAAACAATGTACTCACCACTGGGCAGGCTGCTGAGGATTCAATCAAACTCTCTCTTGAATCAACAACCAAATAGATTATTTTCAGAGGAACAATTTACAGAACACAATTACATGTACTAACAATTTACCAATTATGTGTCTTGTTACTTTCTAATAATGAATTGAAAATAAACTAAACGAGGTCATCACTGCCAAATTAACCTACAAAAATGCATGTGTATATGTGTATATACTTTATATACAGTATATCACACAATGTATATCTGAACTAATGGTAGCAGCTATGAAAACTGATAAGATGTTCAGACAACTGTATACCAGAGTAATCAAAAAGGGCGACTGGGTCCCACTCACACTACCCTCCAAACTGAAATGCCATAAGCAGAATTGTACCCTCCAAGTTATTACTAATTATTTCTACATATTGTTATAATGATTTTCTTACCTAGTAAATAGTAGCTAAATAGCATGTCGTAAAATAAAGTGATACTGAAATATGTTGTGTGTGGCCATGTAATCAGATGTTTGATCAAGCAGAAGATTTTAATGGAACATATTCTCTACTTGTTGAGAATATCTGAAAATGCTTGGCTACATTGATTGGGACTGAGGATGTGCTGGTTATTCTGTTTTGCCGTAATTAAGTCTGAGGGTAAACAGGGTTGAGATTTTGTAAATTAGGCTGATTAAGTATACCGTCTAATTGACTAAAGCATGCCTTAATTGTGATAATTTTAAGAACACCTGAAACCAGGCAGTATTTAATGAGCGTGATATCGTCTAGAAATCAGCTAGCAGTCATCAGCTAACAGTCCTGAATTTGAACAATTATCTTATTGTGCGTATGTGGTCAGGAGGGTATAGAATGGATCATGAATACAGTTTTACCTTCAGACGCTCTATGGCCTTCTCCCATCACAAGTTTACTCATTTCTGTTCTTTATTCTTATTCTAATATTCTTTCCTCGGTTGGACCACTGCCGCTTTTGTTCCCGCTTTACGTTGTAGGAAAGTTTTTATTTTGGACACTGCCTAACGTCATGTCATATTTTCTTTACATCATCCATTGTTTGTTTTCTTTACATCATCTACTGTTCATTTTGTTATGCCTATTGAATTAATTTATTTTGTGATTTAAAGATTTTTCTGTGTTGGTGATGTTTCCTATGCTGTAATATGCCTTTGTGATGCTGTACGTTGTTGACTAATACCTCTATTTCCTGATCTGTAAATTTAAGTTAGCTTTTTCTTGTTGTTCCCTCACAACTTGTGCCTGGTTGCTGCACATCCATTTCTTGGCGTGATCTGGACGTGCAAGCGTGACTTGTTGATTTGGATCCTTTTTATGGGTGTATCCTACCACAAATTGCGAATGAGGGTGTTTAATTTCTTTGATTGCATAATTAGAACCAGTCTTAGTAAATTGGTTGTTAAAAAAAATAATGCACGTGCCTCTCAGGGTTCATCCTGGCACGTCACTCATTTCTGATCAGGGGGGAACTGTAGAGGTAGTCTGAGAAAAGGGAGAGAACACCTGAAAAAGGTTTTTTGGTTTCTTGGTCACGCTTTGGAAATGTTAGAGTGCATAATGTGAATAAATTTTTTATGAAAGCACAAAAGTCTAAATAAGCACAAAACAATGGCACGTTTCCTATGCATGTCTTTAATCTTATCTAATGCTTTCTCCATTTTCTCTGATGTTTCATCATAAACTTGACAATACTGATTTTTCCTTACAGATAAATTGAATAAGATGCTGTAATAAGATGCTGTAACCATTCAGGTGGTTAGCTAGTTACCTGACGTTTTGAAGCATTCTATGTCTTAATGAGCAATAAAGCTGTAGTCAAAGTACAATGACTTTGCTGTACAAACCTGAATACATTTAGCATATTTATTCAAGCTTTCTAAATGATTCCCAATCAAAATACTACTCCTCAGACAAAATAGATGCCTCTGTGTGGGTACAGGTGTCTAACTGCACCTCTCAATCGATAACACAATCCCCATCATATGCCTCACTATAGTATAACTTATATAAGTAAAGCTTATCATTTCACTTAATTTATCTAAACATAATACAACATAAAACATTGTGACACTAAATGGTGGTCAAAGACAATTCCAGCACTTCCAAAATGCAAAATCATATCTTTGGTTTTGATTAATCTATCTCACGACTTATAATATAAAAATATATATTTTTTATAACAGAAAATGAAATAGTGGAGAGTATAAGTCTCCAAAACAACTGGCTGCCACTTAGAATTCCAACTTGACATATTCTAGAGGTGATGAGGTGCCCTGCATTAGAAATGACTAATGGTTTCCTCTCATGATTGCCCTCTGAATGAGAGGCAATGAGAAAATAATGCTGCTATTTAGACCACAATGCAACACAGACTCTTTCAATAATGACAATTTACAGTCTTGTCATTTTATTAAAAACGACTTAAAAGAGTGCATTACAATGGCTAAGGAATATAGCCACTCGTGGGTAACTTAGAATATACAGTATATAGATAGAGCAAATAATTTTGAAACTGTTATTTTGAAGTTTGATGCCATTTTTTAAATTCAGTTTTGAAATATGATTAATTCATATTCAACAATACATAAATTGTTGCATTGCTCTCACTTAACAGGTGAATAAACCCAGTCAGGGTTAAGACTGAGTTTGTTCATCTGTCACCTCTTCAGCAATACCTTGATTATTGATTTTCCATTGCACATTCCTCTGGATTGAGCCATATTTAGAGCTGTTGTCTAGTACATTTACAGCATTCTTTACAACAATGACTTTTACATATTATTTGGACAAGACTTGCATGCAACTGGAACATCACAAAGAGGAAAACACAATGCACTAGTCAGTATGCATGTGCAACCATTATGTACAAAGACAGGTCTACTTACCTTTATAATAGGTACAGTACCTAGTCCACACAATTCCTTAAAACAGTTGTCCTGTGTGGCTGAGTAGGTAGAGCACGGCGCCAATGCTTAGGTTGTGGGTTCACTTCATACTGGAAGAATGCATGCATTCACTACTGTAAGTTGCTTTGGATAAAAGTGTCCGCTAAATAGAATATGTTGTGTTATGTTAAATGGCATATGAAATAAATGATAATCTGGGATGTCTGACATCTCTGTGCTGAGGGGCCAGTGGCAGACATGTCGAGAGCATCAAATACAACATAGTACTTCTATTTTTCATGATTCAGTCTTAATGCTTGAAACAAGACACTGTGCATTGTTGTGTATTCATAAATCTCAAGAACTATCTTTTGTCTGTTCTATATCCCTTATTTTGTTTGATTAAATGAAAGTCAATTGTTCTTTATCCTAAGTTATGTCTCTTAGGTTTATTCATTGAAAGCTGTAATGTTGGTTTTTAAGCTTTTGTTACTTTGGTTCCCATTTACAGGGTGAATTCACAGTGGAGAATGCTGAAATAGCTTTTTGCTGCCTGATTTATTGAGTTATTGAGTTATTGAGAAACTACAGCGGCATATCGCCAATATTCCAGTGTTGAATATTTTTTCTCATAATTGCCCGAGCCCAGGAAATGTGTAATAAAGGGCGCTCTCAGATGGCGTATCCCACTGGGGCATGCAGTGATGGACTCTGTGATCCAGATCAAACCCTAACTGTGCCAATGTCGACTGTGACTGATAACCATTCAGCTCAGCTGGTAGATTGAGGGTGAGAAGAAGCATCAGCAGCATGTGTTTTGTGGGATGTGCTAGCATGTGGCCTCCCGAATTGGGATAGGACATTGCGATGGAGGGCCAACGGTTATGATTTGTAAATTGGGGTAGAAAAGATAAAAGATAAATGGAAAATGTGTACAATGGAACTGACATGACTGTGAAATCAGTTTGTGTGCTCAGTACTATAGGATTTAGGACTATAAAACCAATTACAAGTTAATAAAAATGTACATGATAAAATTCCAATGCAAATCTGACATAACTGTCAGACTGCATCAGTCTGTTTGTGGAACCTTTTTTTGAGATGTTTGAACGATCTGGAGCATAAATCCAGCATCCCATGTTCTCATTATGTGCAAACCGTATCTGTGACCTACTGACACTGCACCAAATTTAGACAAAGATTAAATTGAACTAAAGTGAAAAGAAGCCAAACTCCTGGCAGAAAAAGCTATGGGTCTTAACCCGTGTCTTGGTAAAACTCACAAGTATGCTCGCTACTGTACATCTGGCCACCAACTCATGCCTCCCTAAAGCTGAGTCCCTTTTGCATTCCTCAGTCCATCACTGCAAAAAATAATTGAATTTGCAGTTGACCTGGTTACATGAAGAACAAAAAAATTATAGTAAAAATAGTATATGGACATAGAAAAAATGTCACAGGCGCTGGGTATGGTGAGCAATGTAGCAAAGGAAATATTTGCACATTATTGTGTCGCAAGAGCATAACTTGAATGGTTTCCTTCCTAGTATTTGATGTTGCTCACACATTCATGGTCAGGTTTACCATCGCATGTCTGTTTGAAACCAAATGGACCAGAAATATTATGAGATATGCTAACTCTGAGGGCCAGACCTGCAGCCATGAGGCTGTAACTCCAGATCCTTAACGATTATGCAACATTGACAGTGTCACTGGATTTACATGAAGACGTGTTGTTTAGCAGTGTTCCAAACCGCAATTTAACAGTAAATATGCACGGAACTTATGTGATGGCCTGTCCCTGACATTTTCGAAATATGTCCACTAATTAATCTGGCTTAAATTCAGTAACAGTTATCTTACCCGACAAGCTGTTATGAACACCTCAAGAAGACAGCAAGGGTAACAGTGTGATACAGAATGTAACTGTTATCATGTTTGCTGCGTCATGTCTAGCAGTTCCCTGATATCTTTTTATCATCATACCACTATTTTATATGTTAAATCCCATAAATGTTATTGCAATGCCCATTCTCCTCACAGTTGGGTATCTTCCCACTCGAGGCTCATGTTTAAAGATTTATTTTGAAATGTCAAAACGGCAGTTATTGACGTGTATTTTATGCATGTACTGTATTTGGTGAAATAAATAACAGTGAGAAATAATAATATAAAATAAAATCCTCGCCTCTTCTCTGTCCTGACCCCTCGGTGGTGGAATGATTTTCCGCACTCGGTCAGGACCGCGGAATCACTTGCGATCTTCCACAAGAGACTCAAAACCCACCTTCTCAGACTCCACTACCACTGAATTGTGTACATCTAGCCAATTGTCATCACCACTGCCAACAGGTTTAATACTGCTTTTTGTATATTTATATTTGTTTAAAACTTTCTTAAAAAAAAAAATAATTCTAATCTGATGTGACAGGTACGGTATACAACTGCCTACAACAATGTCTATCGCTGTATTACTGCACTGATCTCTTGCGCAAACAATGATTGACCATACCATGTATTAATGCACATCTTGTAAGTTGCTCTGGATAAGAGCATCTGCTAAATGCTTAAAATGTAAATGTAAAATAAAAGTGAGAAAGTTACATTGTCAAGATGAAAACTGGCCAAACTATGACAGCAAGACTCCATGCACAATGTCTTGATTCAGTCATTTAAGCACAAATTACTTTTGTTAATATGTGATTTGTTCATTTTAGCCACTGCTGAACCCCCGATGTTGAGTAAGACACAGAAATGGTACCATTATCCACAGCATTCTCTTTTTTGTTGTGTTGGACTCCACTCTACTAGATCACTGAATCGTAAACACCTCCAAGGGCAAACTACGCTATCTGATTTTGCTGCTTGGTGTAATTTTTTGTTCCACTTGCATTTAATATTGTGGTTCTAACCAATACCCAAATATTGGGGCTTATTTTTAGAAACAATTATCCTGATTGGTATGGAGGTGAAATGTCAAGGCCATACAATCAAGCTATTTGTGTAATGGCTTGATAGTATTTTGTCTTCTTCCTTGGATATTTCGCATGTTAAAAATGCACAATTTTAGATTCAGTTCAGTTGTTCCTCTCTCGGTCACATTTGCTATGGTTGCATCTTCTTACGTTTAATCTAATCCATGCTTATCTGAAATTCATGTTTCCGATTTGAATAGGGGGCTTATTCAAATTTCATACTGCAAGCTGAAAATAAAACTTGGCTAGAATGCAATGCTGTAAACACGTTTAACCTTTGATGGGGTTCCTCATATTTCCATTCGATTTGACCGGATTTTTCCAGCTGCATCCTGTTGCCAGTGTCTAATTAAAGTGATTACTTACAGAGCTGGAAGGGAGGCCTTGCTCTGTGGCGTGCTCTGTCTGTGTGTACCTTTGGACAAAAGATTCAGAAAAACTGTCTAGTAGTAACTGAGGAGATATATTTCCCTCTTGCACCCAAATAGAGGATTCTTTTAATTATGTTAAGATAAAGCAAACACAATTATTTTATAGGAATACACAAGGGAAAAGTATTGGTACATATTTTAGCTTACAGGAAAATGTTAAATATAGCACAAGTTTTTGTTGTTGTTGTTGTTATCCTCAAACCCACTCTTTCCACAACATAATTTCTTGAGTAAAATTACAAATCCGATTGCAGTAATCACATTATCGTATCAACGCATGCAGTTTTATACTGAATTGAGAATACACTGTATTATAAGATGCACAGCTTTATTTCACTTAATCTGTTTAATTGCTTTCCAGCTAACAGAAAAACACATGAACGCAAAATGAAATGTGAGAAAGAACAATCCAGCAATCGGTCACCAAAATCATTTAAAACTCAAAATAAGCAATATCATCACCAAAAATCATACTTATACCATATTCCTGGAAGCTGATCATGTTTCCTTTTATATTTTGGAGGACAAGTCTATTTTTTGGAGGACATTTTTTTTTTCTACCAAAATTTGTGCACTCTTCCAATGATTAGCCCAGTGACTATTTTCCACAACACAGTACTACAGGAGAAAGCTAGCTGGAGGAGGGCTGTATCTCTCTCACTGATGTCATGTGGGCACCTAATGTGTCATTCAGAGTTACTAATACAGTGATAACCTGAGGGATCCTGCCTGACTTCAATTGTGTCCTGCCCACTATAGGACACACGCCTGCACTTGAGCTGAGTGCCTTTACCGATTGAGCCACTTGAGAACTTTCCTTAACTTTAAACATTTTGCAAGTCTAGCAAGAGCAAGAATGGATAATAGGCCTAATTACTTGTTAGGGCTCGTGTAGTGTGTATAGCCATATCCATAATGACTCAGCACACAATTACATTACATTTACATTTTAAGCATTTAGCAGAGGCTCTTATCCAGAGAAACTTACAAAAAGTGCATTTATACATGGTAAGATTAATCATGGTTATGGCAAGAGATCAGTGTAGTAACATGGCAATAGACATCATTGTTGGCAGCTGAAACCTGGAAAATAACCCACACCACATGCCTACAATCATATCGACGTTTTAATTCATTTTGTATTCAGTGATTTCATTTAATATAATCTTGTAAAAATGAAATGTTCCAATCAATAATTGTGTCAATTATGGCTGTGGTATAATGACATCATTTAATTAGAGAGTAGATTGAAATATTTTGAGTTAATCACTTACCGTCAGCTACTAATCACTTCTTCATGAGGCCTTGAATGCTTCTTGACTGGATTTGAAATGACTTGTGTGACCATATTGACTGAGGCAATCATCCTTTGTTAGCCAGCTAACCATGATTATTTGTATCACTTCACTCCAGAGAATTCCCCTCCCTTCAACAAATACTATTTTAAGGCACTGGTGCATTCTTAATGTTTCAACAAAATGCTTGCAGGAAGTGTCCAGAGCATCACCATCTATGGGAAAATGTCAAAATACCATGCACACCCCATCCCAGACAGCCAAGAAACGCATATTAACGTCTGAGTGCGTATTGCAGAATAATCTGCCACTTATCCTGCTGTTTTCCATTCTGTTCAGAATCTGATGTAATTATCCAATTCTCGCCATCTATTCCGCCCAGCTGCATGCACAAATGCAAGCCAACTAAATTATTTCTTATAGTTATAAGTAAATTGGTAAATTATTTTCTAATGTTAAAATCATTAAACAATTGGGTATTTGATTTCCAAAGAACATACCTCAGTCAGCCCTTGATTTCCAAAGAACGTACCTTAGTCTGCCCCCTGTCAAAAGCAATTCACAGTTGGGATCAAAGCGAAGAAAGAGAAGTGGAGATTCAAATGAGCTGGAGCAAGAGGGAACACCAAGGAGGTTCACACATGTACAACACATGAATACAGTACAACAGCATAGTCAATAGAAATTGTTGTAACAAACACCAATGAGGCAAGGGGCACACCAGCATAGAGTGGCCACACTATATGCTTTTTTTTTAATAGACAAAGATGTTTTGATATAAGCGATTATATATATTATAATGAATAATGAATAATTATATATTTCTCTATATACTTCTCTCTATGTATTACTCTATACTTCTCTAAAAATGTTTCTAAATTTTTTTTTCAAACTGGTGTGCACAGTCCCCCACAACTTTCTATTGTTGTACTATAAAAGATTATCGAGGGTATTTATACAGTACGAACATGACGATTGAGTCTCATGAGAGGCACGAGAATGGACAGGTATGTATCATTGTGGAATCTACTGTCTGACTATACTCCCCTCTCTTTCAAGGCCAACAGCCTGTACCATCTCTGATGCCTCATTGGTGAAATGAGATGGTCATCGCCATAATAATTGAGCGCCTTGGTAAAGACGAGCTAATAGGCTCTATAAAGTAAACAATACAGGTTATGTGTTACAGGTAAATGCCAGAACCCTTCATTTATTATCACTATTTTTGGCAGTTACCTGTATATTGTATGCTCAAAAATGGAAATTATATTCTTTTATACTAACACAATTGTTCAGAAATGTTTTTTTTCTAACTAATATTTTTCCCCAAAAAGATATGTCACAATTATTAAAACCCTAGGGCAGCCCACGGCAATAGCTGCCTGCCCCTTTAAATCGTGTGGTTGACGAGAGCCAGAGGAACTACAGTTCCCAGCAGCCTGCGGTCCCACACCTGGCCACCAGCTGAAGGAAGTTAGAAAATGGGGACTGCTGGCAGCTGACTTCCATTTGGGACTCAATAAAAGGACTGATTGTGCTGCAGGAGGGGGGAAGAGTGGTTGGAGGGCAGCAAGCCATGCCCTCATGCCCTCATGCCCTCATGCCCTCATGCCCTCATGCCCTCATGCCCTCATGCCCTCATGCCCTCATGCCCTCATGCCCTCATGCCCTCATGCCCTCATGCCCCATTGCCCTCATGCCCTTGATGTTTGAGTTTGGAGTTTGGTTGATTTTTGGAAGATTCTTTAAGTTGCAAAATTAGTGGTTAAGACTTTATTTAGTGTTTTGTATAAATCATTGATTAAAATAAAAAAAATTGGAATCCTGCCTCCTCTGCATTATCGCTTGCCTATGCCCTCTGAAAAGGTCATTGTGTGTCACCCCACCCACAGTGACACTACATTATTTTAAATACAATCCACAAAAATGGATTGTGAACATATTGGGGGGATTTTTGGCCATTGTCCCATCTTTCAAGATCCTTCAGTATGTGTTTGTGTACTGCTTTCTTCAATTCAAACCCCACATTTTTGATTGGGTTCAAGTGTGGAGAATGAGACGGCTATTGCAAAACAGTAATTTTGTGGTTAGTTAACCATTTCTTGTGGTAATTTACCCAGTTCGGCATTTGAACTCTGATTGAAATCAGGTGTTATGGTCAGAAAAAAACAAGCTTTTTGCCCGTGCACACCAGCGTTGGGTTTTTGCGTCAGAATCAGGACACTTATGTTGAAAAGGACGTATACTTACTGTGGCAGCCGCACGGAGGCATGCCAAGGGATGGTGATTGAGGGGCCGTACGTGGTGTCCCGCTGGGACCTTAATGGGAAGTCCGGGGCGGACGGAGCACACCTGTCCCAACTTTAATAATAATAAAGAGTGTTTAAAAAGATGTGCCTGTACCTCAAACAGGCGCAAAGTACCGAATTAGGGAAACGCGTTGGTGAGTGGAGGATTACTAGAGAGCATTTATTTTGATTGACTACCTGGCTTGATTTTTGGACTGTTTTTGGATAACCCCCTGTGTGTACCGACTTTTTGGATTTACTGAGGAACTACCTGGCTTTTCGACTTTTGGAAACGGACAACGACCATGATTACGGATTACGGACTTATCTTGCTGGCTTTCCCCCCTACCCTTTTTGTGTTGATTCCCTTTAATAAACGAAGTATATTCCGATTTATATCGTTGTATGGTTATTTTATTATTATTCATTGGCTGCGTTGTACACCAACACCCCTGATCCTGCCACACTACCTTGAAATATGGTGGCAGATCGTTGATGTTCTGGGTTTTTTTTTGCAGCTACTGGTCCTGGGGCTCTTGTAAAGGTCAATCGAATCATGAAATCCAGTAAGACAATTTGGCCAAAAACCTGGTTCCCCCTTGCCAGGAAGCTGAAACTTGGATCAAACAAATCAAAATCAGATCTTTCAGCAAGTCAATTATTCCGAGGATACCTCAAACTCCACCAATAAATGATTAATCTCAATGGCTGTCTCAGTCTCAGACTTGAACCAAATCTCAAATCTGTGGTTTGCATTGAAGAGGGCAGTAAACAAGCACAGACTGAAGGATCTGAAGGATCTTGAAAGATTGGAGGAATGGTCAAAAATCCCACTAAATATGTTCACCAATCTCAAAAAAACACTACAGAAAGTGTGAATAATTGTGATACATATATTTTTCTTTAAAAAAAAAACATTACTTTGTTTTCTTTTTCTCTGAATAATTATTAGTATAGAGGAATACATTTTCCCATTTATTGCACATACAAAATGCTGTAGGTCATTACCTGTATTGTTTATTTTATGCAGCCTTTTTTGCTCATCTTTATCAAGGGTCTCAATAATTGTGGAGTTGACTGTACTTATGTCCATGCAGAAGAAATATCACTCACCACTCCTGCCAACTTTTAAAGGGTCACCTCCGTTGACCTGGATTTGTACTGTAACTGCATGCTTTAACTCAGACTCCAAGACTGTGGCCTGGATTTGTCCTTAACTTAAAAATAATACCATTGTTACTTTTACCTAACACAACTTGGTACATAATATTGTCATTCATTTAGGTGATTTCTGAATTTACCAAACTGTTTTAACCATATATGATTATGTTTCCACAGAACAAATGAATATTCTTATACTGTATATCATTTCCCCCTCTTCTGAACACATTTAAACAAACATGTCATTGTAATAACCATGCATAATTGTGTATTTTCTGATGTCATGGCACAGACAAACAAGGATGTGAAACTTTCTTGAAAATTTTGGAGAGGGATGTGCATCACTTCATAATGACAAATGTCCATGACATTGACGTGACATCCTGTGTTTTTATCTTTATTTGGTACTTTATCTTGATTTACAGGTACTTTTCTTTGATGAGTAATGAGTGAGGACAAGTCTGGGGATTCTCCTATGTTTATCTTATAACATACACTATAATGTAGAATAATTAACTTAACATCATAAACCAGGGAAATTGTTACATACATGCATTATTTACTTAGCATGAACTCAATAGGAGTCAACAAATAATATATATAATATATGATATATGCCATTGATGTATCATATAAATATATTGTAATTGTGAATCTTTAATTCTGTGCAATGTAATAAAGTCAGTGCGCTTTTTTAACCCAGTATCAAGCACATACAGAAACATTTTCTTGTAATTTATACTTTGTGCTTTTTTGGGGGGGTGGTAATTATTCTGTAAATGCATTTCCTATTTTCCATAAAAAGTAAGGATATGACAGATCCACATTACATTATTTTAAGTTCACTCCAAATTTTGTTTTCTTCCATGAAGAAGAGTTTGTTTAATGCTATGCCAATTCTTCTGGCAACACAAATCCTTTAACCCATAAAACATTTTTGATGCAAGGTTGATTCTTCACGTACAATTCATTGCTGTTTCACCCAAATTAACTTTTTATTTTTATCTCACGCCCCCCCACACCAAATGCTCATGTAAATAGGTTGCATGGTGTGTGATCTTTAATGCTTTTATTGTTGTTATTTATACAGATTAGCTGGTAGTCAATGCTTATAGAGGGTGGGAAATAAAAAGTCATACCTTAGTTTGCTTTCCAAAAATAATCCTTGAATTTAGGGTAAAAATTGGATGAAGATGTAATGCTAGAATCTGATTCAGACCATATGTGTCAGGACGACAGAGATTTCTATTTATAGACCTACTTCCATCCCATATCCATACATTAAATTACTCTCTCTCACACTGTGTGTGTGCATATGTGTGTGTGTCTGTGTGTGTGTGTGTGTGTGTGTGTGTGTGTGTGTGTGTGTGTGTGTGTGTGTGTGTGTGTGCGCGCATGCATGAGTGCATGTATTACCAGAGGGAAGACTTGTGAAAAAATAAATTGTGTTCCTTTACTTTGATCGCAAAAAATATCAAATCCACTTTCACATGTGCTTTAGTTTTCCTGTAGGCAAAACACTGGCTAGAGATTTGGATGAGAAAAAAGAACCTTAAATACCAGCTTTGGAATATGCCAATTTTCCGACTGTACACTACGCGTGCCCTCATTTTGGGGAGAAATAAATTAAATGTTCCCATATTGAACTTCTGTATAATTTGAAAGGCCCACATTTGTGCATATAAAAATAATCTCTATATATATATATCTATAAGTGTGATCTTAAATTGTATTTGTTGGAAATGTTCTGGCCTAGTGACCCAAACAAAAATATATATATATTTTTTGTATATACATTTTAAATGATAAAATGTGATGTTATATTTTGGTGCTGTCTGTTTGTGATTTCAATTTAAAGTATTCCTCATCTGAGAGATTAACTACAGTACCGCATTGACTACGGTAGTTTATAAAACGTGTCAACACCATTTAGACGTATAGCATTCAGTGTATAATTATAATTTCCCTAACTGCCATCAATAACACTCTAATTAACTGCTTCACTTCAGTCTCACACATTTCTGCAAGGCATTGAGCAAACAGACTAGCAAAACATTGTCTCGTTTACAATTAATTATTTGAATGAACATAACTAACTGACAGTGTTTGCCTTCAATGCCTGCTGTTTCGAAGCTGTGAAAATTTCCCTTCAGTCGCTTTATTGTTCATATAGTTAGACATGATTAACAGTGACTTGGAATGTAAGGAAAATACAATGAAATGCCAGGAAGACAGAAAGAAATGCCATTAGTAATAAAAGAGGAATGGGGGCCTAGGGTCCATCCTCATGGGGCAGAATTTTACCAGTTCATTAACTGTTCATGTGTGGTCCCTGTGGACACCCCTCGCACCTGAGGGGCTCCTGTTCTGGCCACATATGTCAGGTCAAAGTGTCAATGTCATGTGTTATGTGACCAGGCGCGGCGGGGTAGGGGAAGGGGGGTGTATGCGGGTGTCTTGATGTCTGCGCTGTGTCTGCTGCATGTCAATTTCATTGGGAGTCAAGACCTTTGAGAAAGCAAGTTTTAAACAAATTCCATTTGAAATGAATCGTTATGCGGCCCATTATAGTAGCTTGCAAAGATGTACTGTAAAATAATGCATTGTATTTAAAAAACACTATCCACTCCTGGTAGAAAGGGAAATGAGTTGTCAGTTTATGGTACTTTCCAACACATTTTATTCTTTGTAAAGCCTAAATGTTTTGCACATGACTCATATTTCTGAGATTTGCCTGTTGATAAGACAATGTGATAACTTTCCCACATATTCTGTTATCTGATTATAGGTAATTGGCTGATGACCCAGCCTGTCATTGTAAGACAATCTGTTTCCTGCCCGTCACTGCCTCTGCCTTGCGTCAAACATGATTTATGAAAGACCTGCACTTTTCTCCCACAAATGAAGAAATGACTGATGTACATTTAATTCAAAACACTCAGTGAATTAGTGATTTGGCAATAAGTCTTCTCTATACTTACAGTATAAAGGGTATCATATAAATGCAGGTTTTGGGCAATCCAAATGAACTATGAATAGATTAATAACAAACAATGTCTTACATAAGGTATTAAGCTCCTTCTATTGGACAAGTAAGGTGAACAAAAATAAAACACATCTCATAACCTTTTCCATATGTGTTCTACTAAGTATGTGTAATTTGTTCTGGTTCCCCACATGCAACACATCAACAGCTGGCATCTACCCTTGATGGTAGATGCCTGCCTAAACAGAAAACATATGTGAAGGTACCCTTTGAGGTTAGACATAGTTGTGCAGGGCACAAAACTCATTTCATAACATTTCAATTTGAGCAAAATCAGTCCAGTTTTGCCATTAAACAAGCCCGCTATATGGTGTGGAAATTTGTTTTAAAGAGTTTGAAAAACACAAAATATGATGGTAGACTAGGACAGAGATTTTGGGGTCCCTGTTAAAGGGGGTTAAGCATTTGGTGTTGGGGTCATCTGTTGGGGACAAACCTCAATTATGTGATGGATAAATAATAATAAATGTTATTATTATTATTATTATTATTATCATTATTATATAATATTAAATGTTTAAAGCAATGAAAAGCACCAATTAAAATGATAAGACAATAGAAAATAATAAAAGAGTAATGAAAAGGGCAATTCAAATATATTAACATTTATGGGTTTTTTCTGTAGCTACATTCACAGCTTGCTACAGTATCTTCCCACGTTAGTTTGCATTGAGTTCACATGTTAACTAAATATTGTTAAAACATTACAACCCTGCCTCCCATCTTCAAGGCACTCGCTTTGAGCGCTGGCTGAGCCTTACGACCCTGGTTCGATTCTGGACCGCGTTATTGCCAACAATGACCAGGAGTGCAGCAGCGGAACAAATTGGCTTTGTTCCGCCGGGGATAGAGGTGGGTAGGTTAGTCAGGGATTTCCTCATCTCCTGCTCTCAGACACCCTGCGATTCATCAGGTGTCTGCAAGTTCCTCAGATGATGACAGTGGGGTAGTGCCTCGCTCCCAATGAGTGCCCATCTCTCTGTACTTGTAAAATGGAAAATAACCATTCACCGTCCTCATCACACTGGAACTCATTTGCCACCAGAAGATTGATAAACTGGTACATTTTAATCCACACAATGCCATAAAATTGATAAAAAATAAATTATATTTTCTGGCAAACGGGGGCCTGGCAGATATGGGGTTCACTGATTATGCAAAGTTGCCCCAGTTGTTAGTACATCACTTTATAAATGCAAAAGCAACATGCATCTGCATGCACTCAGGTTAAGCACTTGAATCTGCAAATGTTCTGAAATGACATTTTAACCTTTGTATATTATCTTGATCGGCCAGTATTACTTTCACTTTGGATGGGTCTACCTGTAATGTTAATTTTTGCACGATATTCATTTAAGCGTCAAATGTCTGGGTTATATTTTATTTCGCTTGTTTTCAAATACTCGTGAAAATATATGAATTCCGCGCCTTGTGACTACATATTCCGCATGTCGCAATGTAACAAATTGCAATAGGCACACAAAATACCTTTCAAACAGCGTAAAATGTTATAAAATATATCGTATGTCTGTGTTTACGCTTGCAATCTGCCAGCAACAGTCTATGCTATTGATTTTATTTCGCTTGTTTTTTATTTTTTTACATCTTGTCTGTGTTTACGCTTGCAATCTGCCAGCAACAGTCTATGCTGATATTAATTTTATTTCGCTTGTTTTCAAATACTCGTGAAAATATAGCCTATGAATATCGCGTGTTGTGACGCCAAACATTCCGCGTGTTGCAACGTAACAAAGAGCCAAAATGAATATTCAGGTATTTAGCATTTAGCCCTCCCACAGCCTGAAATAAATGTGACCAGTTCTGATAAAAACAGGTTTTTAGCTATTTAGATCTCAGATGTGCTAAACTATGGTTAATAAACTTGAACGTTGTGGTTGAAAAATCTTTGCAGGACCTGCTTCACTACTGTTGGTGAACTCTGATTAGTGCTAATGTGGCAGGATACGCTGTTGGCTTGCTCTAAACAGGACCATACTGATATCACAGCAAAGACAACAAAAATGCATTGTGAAAAACAATTAATTTACTAAAGTACTATTTTAAACCTAAGCCATGACTATTATGTTAACAAACTGGAACAGCATTGTCACATAGGAAAGACATCATTCCTTCCTTAGTCCTTCCCACATTGTCAAATTTGTATTTACTGGACAGGCAGTACTTTTTGTGTGTGCAGTATAGTCTCTGACTGCTTGTCCTTGTTATTTGTCCCTTTTTTTGGGAGGCTCGATGTCTCAAAGTCATGTTTGACTCATTATACGAACAACTGGCAAGCCTCCTACGAAATCTTGGACAGATAAAGTTTTTGCACATCTCTCCATGCACTCATTAAGATTGCACTGTTGCCAAGGAACTACAATCAATTTTTCTGCAACATTTTGATTGCACAGTACGCCTGAAAGACCACTTTCCTGTGTGTAAACATGAATGAGCTGGTGGGAGTTTTTTTGTAGCTTTGGGTGTTTATGTTCAAAATGCGTCAAATAATCGAAACGTGTGCACCTGCCGCATTCTATTTGGAAGGGTGTTTTTGAGCTCTAAAGCGACTACCTGCCAATGTGGCACTTTAATTGCCATAAGCAAAATTTTGCCACATTGGGCAAGTGGGTACGGGTTCATTTTGAACCCTGAATCAGAAGCTATGGTGGCCGTGAAGCAGAATTTTTGCTCTCACCTTCACAATTCAAGTAAATAGACCTACTCGGGTCAAACTTCCATACTTTGCACTCTGTAAACAAAATTTATGTAATGACAATGATAGTGACTATCATTTAAAGGCTTCTCAAGTTCAGTTCATATAAAGGACCATTGAAAAATTGGCTGAGCACCCCAGAGGGAGGGGGGAGGGTGAGCCGGCACGGGCTCGCCAAGAAGCGCGAAAGGCATCCCTGTACAGGAAAAACTGGCTTGCCTCCAGGAGGACAAGCAGCGGGCTCGTGGGGGAGGGTAAATTGAAAGAAATAAAAGGTATAATTGGCTACCAAATTGGGAGAAAAATGGGGAAAAAACCTGAAACAAAATGTTCTGTTTTTTTAAGATAAACTCAGATTTAGTACATAAGCTAGTTTTCTGTCCAGTTCACAGACCTGTAATGAAACATCATATAATTTCCAAGTCATCTTAGTGATAAGAGAGATTGGAGAGACCTATCTTAATAGGTGCACCCCACCTTATTATAGCACTCTCGTTCCACTGGTAATCTCTGTCCCTATTTCAACAAGGTACAGAGAAAGAAGAAAAGAGATTTTGTTGGGATTTAGGTTTTGCTCGGGGCTTTCACAGAAAGCTTAACGCTGCAGCGACTGCGTTCCTGTCACTTGAAAGACTCAGAAAAAGGTTCTTGGCGATGAGGGAGCCAGCTTGATCAGCCATCCCCAGGGTAAGAGCCTGTGTGATCAATACGGCTCAGGGGAGCTTTGTGGCACAGCTTGTCAGATGAGTTCTAAATTCTACTCACCTTGTGTTAAGCTTGGAATTATGCAAAGAGGAGCAATGCCAAAGCAGGGAGCCAGCCCTCTGAAGTTCTGTCTTGTCGAAAAAGTCAAAATGTGTGGAATAAAGCCTCTAATGGCATTATTTAGATTGGATAGCAATATATTTAAAAACAAAAAAACTTTTCCTTTGACTTATAAAACATTGTTTGGCTAAACCTCAATAGAAGGTTTAGATCTATAAAATCTTTGTCTGTTTCCATGTATAGAATGTTATTTGATCTTGTTCCACATCAGTTGCTATAGCCATTCAAAAATCTGACATTTCCTTTGGAAAACAAAGGAAAGAGCTCTCTTATTTGTCTTCATAATAGAACATATAAAAATTTTAATTTTTCAGAAGGAACATCTTGTGTATTTCCATCTAAGATGCATATACTAAACATGTTTGTTAACTGTATTAGCCACGTTTCATTGATGCACTTGTGCACTTGTGATGATATACATTAGTGCCCTTGAATTAAATTGCTTAAAGTCTAAGCTGCCTGCCGTATTGGCAAAGAGATACTGTTTTTAAAATGTTTTTTACATAAGATATGTGAGGTGGCCTCTCCTTTTAGTATGAGCATTTACCTGTATTTGATCAAATGGCCTTAGATTCTGTTCCAAACCATAACCTTAAGTGCTAACATGGTTTCTGTAGTCCATGGAGAATTAGCTTTTCAAAAAACATATTGCAAGTTTGTAAGAAGTTACCACTAATGTAACTTTTCAGTAACAGCATACATGCATACATACATACATATATTTAAAAAATATACATATTTCATACAATTTGACAGGTGTAGAGATTATTTAAATACAGATTTCATTTCCAATAGTCATTTATTGTGATGATACAAAATACAGAACATCCACAAAGCAGTCTTGTGTGATGAGGGATTTCCCCATTGTCTGCCCTATCTGTAAATATTTCCACATTAATAACATTAATAACCAAGCAGGCACATAAAGCCTGCTCCTTCATGGGCTAACTTGAAGTTAGCCGTATCTGTACATAAAGGCTCACACCTCTAGCCAATGAAAGCACTTAGCACACCCCTCTACAATGGCGTCAGTCTTGATCAAGGAGTAATGTCAATACTGTATTATCAATATTAATACTAAATATCATATTCACAGATCTACATTTACGAACACAAAACCTCTTTCAGATTTATATTATGAATTACAGCAATACATTAGATAATCATACAATTCGATGATCCCATGACAAAAACAAACATGGAAAACTCTTAACCTAACCTGCTGTCATAGATTGTGAGCTGTAGTTTGGGGAAGGCAAAAATGCATCTGAACGGCATTGTAATTGCTAGTTTCAGCCATCGCAAACAGAATATTTCTTGCCTGCGGTCAGTTTGGTATTTTAGTGGTCGGTGATAAAGCCATTTGCGTCAACATGGGTTGGGCAGCACAATTGGGGGTTGTGTCAATAAAAACATTAGGCACTGTCCAAGTTTCGTGTGTGATAATTTGTTTGCGTTTTTGCCTACCCAGACCACCAGGTTTTATGCAATCTGGGTTTATGCAATCTGCAATCAACTAAGCAGTTAAACGTATTTGAGCTTTGCACTTGTAAGGAGTGGTTCAATGCACTTGGATGAGAGAGAGACCGTCTCTACAACAGTCAAATTGTATAAGATACATGTTTTTCAAAAATCCAGAGGCAGGATCGCACCTGGCCTTTAGGATAAGGGTGTTGACCGCCCTATTTAACATATATGACAGAAGGGGAGAGAAAATGCAGGTTAACAACATTAAAAAAAGGTGTAGCTGGGGAGGCAGCCATATAGAGGAAAAGGTACATCGTGAATTTTTGCCTGTTAGAAAGATTAGTTTCAGATGGTTGAGGGAAACGTTGCGATTGTCTGAAAATTTGTCTCTAAAATCTTTGTTTGAAAACCCCAATAATTATTTTGCACTCCTTGTAGCTCTCCATTTGTAGGTCTGAAATATACTTGCCCCTATTTATATATTTCAATCGACTTGAAATCTACTTGTGGGATTACAGCCATTACATTATTTTGGGGTTATATTAAATCTCATATCTTGCCAGTTATAATAGCACTCCCCTAACACAACTCGTGTGTTTAAAGGCTGAGTTAGTATTTGAACAGTTCATCTGAAGCTTTTTTGTAGGAATGATTTTATTAGCAAAATAAAACAGATCCAGCAGTTTTCCTAATTGATAGCTACTAAAATGGCTAGCCATTACTTTGTGAAGCAGCCACACCTTCTTACAATTTACACAACAACAAAAAATGGGGATATGACATTATGGCAGTAATATTTTTGTAATTATCAATGTGAGCCTGAATATACCACAGATGAGATTGCAGACAGGACTGTTTGTCAATGTTTGTCAGTATTGCAGACAATACTGTTTGTCACATAGCTTCTACCACTGGGGCTTTATGACAAGCTGCCAGACTCAAGGACAAAATAGGACAGATACTGGCACAGGCATCATGTAGTTGTACACTTATTTCTGGGGAGGATGTAGACATTGTGGAGAGAGTTTGGGGTGTTTTGTGATAAGAGCATAATCATTGCATTGATGTATTCTATAACAGGCAACACTGTGTGATTATAGTCCATATATCGAGTGATTACACTGATGGAAATAACTTCTGCTGGACACACACTTGTAGGTGTAAGAGTTCGTACTTCAACATTAAACCTATAAGATGAAAGAATGAAATTAGGAATAAGGAACAGGACTCTACTTTCCAACTACACCATTGAAAGAAAGCATCTTGAATGACCATCACAAATTTCAAATGTGATAAATAGTGTCAGCTATGGTTGTGTTTCGAAACATATCAATTGTTATAGGTGTAGCTGTCAAAATATGCACAAACATTAACATGGCCCATCTTTTCTGTCATTTGATTCTCATTTAGTTTGAAGAAGTCAGTGAAATTAATGGTTTTTAACATGCATGACATATTGCCAGGGTAACATGAATGAATTAAAACAGTTTTTTTAGGTAGAATGCAGGAATGCTTTGTAGGCATAGTATTAAAAAAGGGAAACAATGTGCTGGTAGAAAATAAAATCAAGGTATTCACATGGGGAGTTGAAGTTAGGACTGGAATATATTTAAAATAGTAAAAAAAAATGTTTTTGTTGTGGCTCAGTGTCAGGTTTACTGAATCGTCACATATTCCAGAGGTGGTTTCAACTAGACACTTGACTTTACATTAAATGTTTCCTCACTGATCCTACCACAAGGATGTCAGTTTTTATAGGATGGACATTGCTGCAGGTAACATTCTCATTTAAAAACGTCCAGTGAAGCACTTGATTGGATATACATCACTCATGAATACTGTATGCAGACGATGAACATGATTACAAGATCATGACCATGATTACGAGATCATGACCATGATTACGAGATCATGACCATGATTACGAGATCATGATCATGATTACTAGATATGGCCAACATTTCAGTGGTGTTTCAAAACTCCATAGAGATTTTTCAACAAACTAAGAAAGGTGTTTCACAACCAGTGGCGGGTCCAGACCATTTTAACGGGGGTGGCCCAAGAATGGCACAGAACCACACAGGAGGGGACATTCAAAATGTAATAAATTTGACTTTCAAATGAATAGTATGATGACCAGTAGCGGACCCAATAGTCCAATATAGGTTGAACAAATTCAGTATTTCACATTTCACAACAAAAATTCTGATTTTCATTCAAACTTTTTTATTAAATAGGGAGGGTTATGACATTTTTTATACAAAGCAATGTTTATACAAAGTAAGAGCCAGATGAAGTAGGGTGGCCAACCAAATTTCTGTGCCCCCAGGCCCCTCCCTGGACACGGCCCTGTTCACAACACTTTGAATTTGGCATTTAAAAATATACATTGGCAACCACCAATTTAAGGGTTTACAGATACTTTATTTTAACAGTGTACTACAACCTTCCACAATCATTAAATTGTTCCTATTAAATGAAAAAAAAAATATTAGTTGAGAACAAAAGAAGCAATTCTTCAATGAACCTTAATTATCCCACATGTTTTTGTTCACCAGACAAATTAACCTGGCCAGTTGAGAGCAGTAGGAGGAGGGTAAGTCATCCTCATTTGCACACACACACACACACACACACACACACAATTGTCTTTCTCTCTCTCACACCTTTAAATACTAATTTTCTGCTGAGTAATTTTGCTTGACTGAGATAAGAATTTAAAAAACATGAGAGCTCCATAAGATGTGATAAACTAACACAGGAATAATTGAATGATAAACAAGTCATTAAATGTTCAATTACAGTGTGCTGAGGATTTCTGCCGGCAGACTGCTGATCGGATGACAGGAAATTGCAGCGGAGGGGGTCAAAATGAGGGTAATACATTCACTTACACATTTGGCAGAAATTAAATGCACTTCATATACAGTATGCATTATCAGTCACCACACTTGTCCAGGAAGTAATTTGAACCACCTTCAAACAAACCTGTTCCTGTCCAATTATCACACAGCTCCATCTCAGCATAATAAAAACATGTGTGCCTTTGAGTGTGTGCATGTGTTGGTGTGTGTGCTCTGAAGTGCAAATACATTTCATTTATTTTAAATTCAAAATACAAATTCTTAAAGGCAAAATCCATTTTCATTCCATCACCATTGAAAAAAGATGCAGAATTTGTAGCATATCAAGGCCTGTAATCTTTTCATCAAGGTTTGAATAGGAACTGTGAATCAATAGAGTAATTAACCTCATTTGGGGGAGATGGGGGACCCCTGGATGCATATTGCAAGAAATAAAAACTGATTTAATTGATGTATGTAAGGAATTAACTACAACCTGTATTTTTATATTAAACTAAACTAACGTCTGTGTGCATCGGTTTCCTACTGAGAAAAGTGCTTCACTCAGTAAGAAACTGATATAGTTGTCTAGGAGGAGGAAGAGGAAGACTTGCAGCGCAGGTTAATTTAGTTCAGATAATGAATTTTCAACTAGGCCTCATATATTAAGACATGTAGTTAATACAGTTAATATACATTTCATTGATGCATTTGTGAGACATCACAGCCAAAAGGTCAATACAGACTATGGAGAAGAAACTTTTTTCTATGAGCAAAACAACCTTGGCTAAGTGAAATGAGTTGATACACATGTCTCTGCCCTGAGGAGACCACCTCAAACCCACAGTGAGGAAGTCAGCTGAATGTAAACATGGTGAGAAGGTATGACAAAAATAAATTATTATACGCACCCCTGAGACATTTGAATACGATTTTATTTGAGCTGAAAGGGAACGTGATTTACAACTTTTGGTGACAGGAGAGTTTATATGGGAGTATAGTTTAGCATGTGCATTTGGGTGTAATAAGTCATGGGCGGGGGGGGCGCAGTTTTATGATCATAAAGATTGTGAATTGGCATAACACCGACATTCCCATACTCATTGCCTTAGATATATAGATTTTCTTTTAATAATTACAATTAATAATATTTATGAATTGTGAATTATGGTAATTATCATGGTGTCGGCACCATACTGCCAGGGGGCCAACAGGAAGAGGTTAACTTTTAGATCTGTTCTTCCCCCTTTTTTGTTAGTTTTTTTTTATTTTCATATTCAAAATATTCATATTCATAAACATTCATATCGCAGTCAATATTTTGGTGCAAAAACAAGAGGGGAAAGAGTAAGTTCATGCACTAGAGTGATGAGCGAGTGTGTGTGAAGAAAACTGAGTGGGTATCAGCACCTTTTGACTGATGGGAAGATCATTCAAGGGCTCTTCAGAGCCGTATGTTAGTTTGTGAGACTATTAACTGTCAGCGTTCATGGTGTGTGTGTGTGTGTGTGTGTGTGTGTGCGTGTCATATGGATGTACAGTCCCGGCCAAAAGTTTTGTCGCATGAGTGGACAAAAGTGACAATTGCTAATTACCCAACTCTTAATTAGCTAATAAAGTTAGGAAACAACACAAATTAATCTAAAGTGTCTAAAGTTTATTTAGATATCATCAAAACAAAAATTTCATAGATGCTTATAAGGTTTATTGCTTGATAATGATGAACAAGCCAGTTTCTACCTGGACAACGCCTGTTTCGTCAAGAACTGTACGTCGGATTCTTGCTCGCAATGGTCTCCACGGTCGTATTGCTGCCCAGAAACCAGCACTAAACAACAGACAGCTAAAAAATCATGTTGCGTACGCCAAGGCCCATAGCCTGACGGAAGGTTGGAGAGCAGAAAAGTGGCGAAAATTTTTTCAGATGAATCGTCAGTTGAGCTCCATCCCAAGCGCCGCCAATATTGTCGACGACCCTCTGGGGCCCGTCTGGACCCACGGTTCACCCAGAAGACAGTCAAATTTGGAGGTGGAAAGATTATGGTTTGGGGTTACATCCAATACGGAGGTGCCAGGGAGATCTGTAAGGTGGATGGTAACATTGACAGTGCCAAATATCAACAGATTCTTGCCTCCCAGTACATTCCCAACTACAAAAGGGGTCAGATTTTTCAACAGGATGGAGCTCCTTGCCATACCTCAGGTTCCACTACGAAGTTTCTTAGGGGGAAGAAGATCAAGGTCCTTCAGGGATGGCCAGCACAGTCTCCAGATATGAATATTATTGAGCATATCTGGGGAAGAATGAAGGAGGAAGCTTGGAGGACCAAGCCGAAGAACTTGAGGAGCTTTGGGATGCCTGCAAGGTGGCCTTCCATGCCATCCCCGACGACTTCATCAACAAGCTCTACGACTCTCTGCCAAACCGGATGGCAACTGTTCTGCAGGCCAAAGGAACCCATACAAGATATACATTTCTTAACTTATAGTCCATGATGAAATACTAGACTGATTTTTCATTTGTTATTTTATTTACTTTTTGAGAAAAATACAATTTCTTGATTATAATTTGATTTGCGACAAGACTTTTGTCCAGGTAGAAACTGGCTTGTTCATCATTATCAAGCAATAAACCTTATAAGCATCTATGACATTTTTGTTTTGATGATATCTAAATAAACTTTAGACACTTATGATTCATTTGTGTTGTTTCCTAACTTTATTAGCTAATTAAGAGTTAGGCAATTAGCAATTGTCACTTTTGTCCACTCACGCGACAAAACTTTTGGCCGGGACTGTACAATAGCAATGAGGTAGCTTATCTGCTCAAACTGTAAACATGTACCCAATAAAGGATTCTGACTGTCTCATTATCTTTTGAGATGGACACTTGGTTGGCCCGAGTGTGATATCCAGTGTAACGGAGTTGGTTCTGCCCACAGCGTGTTTCGACGCAACAAGAGAGCGATTTAGCCCGCTGAGCTAAAGACTCAAGTCCCTAACTCTGGGAACTAATCACACTCTTATCGACGTCACCTTCTGTAGCGGACGCTCACGTACCAGAGCTCATCCGCTACACATGATATCATGTATTACGACAGTCGTGGAAAATCAACCACAATGAGATTCGGACTGCGTGAGTACAAAGTTGTTTAGTACATTATATCATGTGTAGCGGATGAGCTCTGGTACATAAGCGTCCGCTGCAGAATGTGACGTCGATAAGAGTGTGATTAGTTCCCAGAGTTAGGGACTTGAGTCTTGACAGTGTTACATTAGATGGGGGTTACATACATTTTTTGTACTTAATAATTGACTCGTACTGTTTTTTTTCTTTCTCATTATAGAAACGGATTAACTTTCACTTGATTTACAAACTATTACATTTATACATGGACATGTGAGACACCACTGGAATGTTTACATAGAAAACACAATAAAAAATAATTGTACAAAAATAAAGAAAGCGCAAGTTAATTAGCCATGACTCACACAGTCTGTATTTGGGCTTAGTGCATAGCCTCCTAAGGATTGACCTTTATTGTATGAATATTATATAAATGTAATGTTGAAAGTCTGCCTCTGTCGATGTTTCAAACAATCCTGTTAGAATGGGGAAAAAATGGCGGCGCGTATAGACGCAGCGGCTCAGTGCTCTCCTTTTCGGTTGCACAGTTAAGGACTGCATCTCAATTTTGTTGTACATGTACAATGACAATAAAGGATAATAATAATAATAATAATATTAATGTTACTTAAATATATTATCATGTTAGTATATATATATATATATAATTTTCTGCAGGAAACCCTTTGAAACCCTTTTATAAATTCTCTGAGCAGTTGGTAGAGCACAGCGTGCTTGTGGGTTCATTATAAATCATATATCAACAAATGAAAATAAATACAATCATCAAGTATTCATCTGCAAGTTAACATAAAGTAGAAAATGTAATTAAGTTATATATACTTCCTATTGCTTCTTGAAGTTTAGGTGGCTGTATGAAGTTATCACCTGTTGACAAGTGGAAATAAAATTGAACTGGTTTGGCTTTTCTGTGCATGTTGTTGCAAATTCCAGATTCCTCATTAAGTCAAACTTGGATGTGCTTGAAAAGCGAGCATGCCACCATAAGGCTATCCATGTGCTTGGGGAAGGGTGTAAGCTGCCATCTGGCCTTTGGAAGAGAACATTTTGGACATTTATGTATGATCCTTCTCAGGTTCATCTGAGAAGACACACTGAATACTTTCTAATGAGCAAATATCACAACATGGTCAGAATCTCTGGGGGTGGAATACCTACTGACTCATAATGAACCTCTGCTGTTGCCAATAATCAGAGTCTCCTTGCCTAACCTCTCTCAAACGATTTGTTTTAAGATATACTACTAGAAATTATCCATTCTATGTACTTAAAAGTCCACTTGGAAAAATGTAGGAACTTTAAGGATGTCGTGTATTTAATGTAATGTGGTACAAACTTACCACAATCATTTGGTTCAGAACTCAGAGCTGGTGAATGTTATGTTTATTTTCTTAAAATAAATAGTTTCTGGTTGTGCCAACCAGGGTAGTACCAATCAGAAGACCTGTCCTGCTCAAAAGGACATTGCCATGGCAGCACTGGCCAATTTCCTGAAGACAGCTGTTGCAAACAGTGGCCCGATAGTCCTTGCTTGCTTATTCACTATGAATTCTGTCAAAAATGTTTCCGGCTATAAGTCAGTGAGTACCAAATGCCTGCTTACAAAACCCCAGAATAAATGAAAAAATATATATAATAATATAATAATATATATATATACTGTATATACGTATATATATATATATATATTGCACCAATACAAATAATATATTAATATTATATTAATATTTACTATATAAATAATATAACAAATATTTTTTTGAAAAAATTGCACTTTTACCCTCATTGCACAAAACTATTTACAGTGTCTGTTAATGTTCTTTGGGCAGGCAACACAGGAAAGGTTCTAGGTTATTTTGGTTGTAACTGTCATTGAAGCAGTCCTTCTTTGCTACAAAGCACAAGGGTATGTCAGAGGACACTTTTTCAAAAAGTCAATCGAAAGCACAGACAGCCCTCGTTTGGCTACTATAGAGTTAGTCGAGGCATTCGCCAGTGCCAATATACCACTGGGAAACTGGACCATCCCAAGATGAGGGACTACTTTCAGCGCAATGCTAAGAACCTTACCAACTGCATATAAACTGTGACAAGGCTACCTTCCAAGGGTGTTTGAGGTACAAACACAATCTTTTTCGATCATTTCTGACGAGTCCACGGACGACCAAGACAATTACGTGTTGCATGTCATTTTTTGATTTTGTATCAGATGAGTTTTACTTACATACACTCCATCTGGTACTGTACTGTACTCCCTGTTCAATCATTCTGTCTAGTGCTCTATTCCAAATCCTGGGCAGGGGCATCCCTCTCTCCCCCAGCGTCTGCATCCTTGGTGACCTTCACAATCTAGACCTAAAGCCTCCTCAGTCCAAACTGCTCAGCACTTCTCTTGTTATTACAAAAAACAAAAACAAAAACAAAACAAAAATATATATGTATATATACAGTCAAGCCGGAAAGTCTGCACACCCCTTTCACCCTCTCCACATTTCATTGCGTTACAGACTTATTCTACAATAGATTAAGTTCATTTTTTGTCTCAAAATTCTACACAAAATAGCCCATAATGTCAAAGTGAAAACAGGTTTTTAGACATTTGTGCTAATTTATTAAAAATCTAAATGTAAAATATCATATGTACACAAGTGTGCACACCCTTTGATATGACACCCAAAAGTGAGCTGAGGTGCATTTTGTTTTCACTGATATTGCTTGAGATGTTTCTACAACTTGATTCCAGTCCACCTGTGGTAAATTAAATTGATTGGACATGATTTGGAAAGGCACACACCTGTCTATATAAGGTCCCACAGTTGACAGTGCATGTCAGAGTAAAAACCAAGCCATGAAGTCCTTCGCTTCAGCAATGGGAGAACCTGGTAGAGGGACAAACATCTCTGCAGCACTCCATCAATCAGACCTTTATGGTAGCACTTGGCATTCAGGCCAAAAAGTTCAATTTGTGTCTCATCAGACCTGATAATCTTTTTCCTGATGCCCTTAGAGTTCTTTAAGTGCCATTTGGTGAACTCCAGGTGGGCTGTCATATGCCTTTCACTCAGGAGGCCTGATTGATGGAGTGGTGCAGAGATGGTTGTCCTTCTGCCAGGTTGTCCCATCGCTGCAGAGGAACTCTGAAGCTCTCTTAGAGTGGCCATTGGGTTCTTGGTCATCTCCCTGACCAAGGCCCTTCTTGCCCGGTTACTGAGTTTGGCCGGACGGCCAGCTCTAAGAAGAGTTTTCACTTTGTCATTATGGGCTATTTTGTGTAGAATTTTGAGACAAAAAATGAACTTAATCTATTGTAGAATAAGTCTGTAATGCAATGACATGTGGAGAGGGTGAAAGGGGTGTGCAGACTTTCCGGCTTGACTGTACAGTACCAGTCAAAACTTTGAGTACACCTTCCATCTGGACTATGGCTAATCGGGCACTCCTTCATTCTTCAGCAAGATAACGACCCAAAACACACCTTCAAGTTGTGCAAGAACTACCTGGTGAAGGAGGAATGTGAAGGACAACTCAAACTAATGACCTGGCCTGCCCAGTGTCCAGACCTCAATCCCATAGAAATTGTATGGGACGAACTGGACAGAAGAGTCAAAGCAAAGCAACCGTGTTTGTGAGGCTGTTATCACGGCAAAGGGTGGCTATTTTGAAGATTCAATTTTCAACATAATTTTCTTGAACATTTCTTTGATGTTCATTTTGTTCATTGTTACATGTGTTTTTTGTCATTTTAAAGTATTTACAGAAACCTATACAGTGTAGAGCATTGTCAATTATGAGATAAACCTAGTTTCCAGCAGGTGTACTCAAACTTTTGACTGGTACTGTATATATATATATATATCCTACGGAACTGGAACTGGAAAAAACATTTATTCGAGACCCAGAAAGGACCTAAAAGACTTTAAAAGGTATTTTGACCTTATCACATTACCCGTATCTCACCTATGCGTGATCAAGTAACCTTGCTGGTTACTTAACATTAAGACTCTAGGGAATCAACCCAGTTTACATGTACTTTAGAACCCCACCATAACACAACCACAGATCATATTTATTTCTCGGTTTTATAAATATTGCTGCTTATCTGTCTGTATTTTAGATTTTTGGGGGGAAGGGGGTTAATACGAATGGGTTGGAGGGAGGGAGGGCTGCGAGAAGGGGGAGGCTCACCAGGGGACACAAAGATGTCCTCCAATGAAGGGAGGTTGTAATTATATATTATTATATAGAAATTATTATCATGGAGCACCTTCTCCATGTAAGTATGTAATATGATAATAGAAACTTTCTATAAAAAGTTATCCGGAGAGTGGGGGAGGTGGCGGGCCAAAAATACCCCCTCCAAAAAAACAACAACTATGGAGATAATAATGCAGCACAGCACAGAATCTGTCAAGCAGTTTAGAAAAGAGGAAACAATGATAGGTAACAAAGCAGATGTTATATTATAAGTTGATGCATAGAAGCCCATTTGCTTGCCAGGGATTTTGTTCTTTTATACAAAATATCAGGTTTGAGTGCATTTTTTTCAAATGTGCTGTCTTTGTTTTATGAACCTTATTTTGTATTAATTAAGTATTATTCTGAATAATTTGTGCAATTCTTAGCTTTTTTCCTAGTATTAGGAAATGAGTGCATGCTTCTTTAATATAATCTTGCAATTTCCACACAAACACACACACACACACACACACACACACACACACACATATTTATAATAGAAGAGACATGGTGATAAAATAAGTAAACAGTATAACATGAAGCAAAGTACCAGTTAATTTTCCAAACATGCATTGTGGTTTTGTGTTCTGAAGTGCTAAACTACACTTATCAAATGCATTTCACCAGACAAAAAACCTGTGAGGCTTACTTAAAAATTATTGGTTCCGCAGTTAAAATAACGTGGGATATTAAACAGAGTCTGCTCCTTGGGTCAACAGTGATTGCTCCTTACACACAGACCTGTAGGGTTGAATATTGGTGGTGTGTTATTAAATTGCCCCTAGCCCCTTCGTGTCTTCTGACATTCTGTTCATTTCAAATTATTTTATTCTGACCCATTTTACGCATTTTAAACCCCTATGGAAACACAGCAGTGTCAGCATGAAAGAAGTAGTCCATTGTTCACTGAAATACTGATGATGAATTTATATTTGTTCAATGTAAAATATAATTAAGTCCTGGAGAAAAAAACTCATAACTGTCAATCCTCCTGCCATGGTGGAACTGCCTGCCATTATAAAATCACAAAGCCACATTTAGTGGTTTATGTTTTGCCTTTTCCTTCCTACTGCACTTGAAAGCATAAAATGATAAAAATCTATTCACTGCATGCATCAAAAACGTAACAGAATACTACTACTGCTGTTTGAGTCAAATCAAATGAAGGATCATAATAATGTATGGCATATAACAAACACAAATAAATGTGTCAAATTTCAATTCTTTTGAATTTCTCCCCTCTGCATTTATGACATATAACCGCATACATGCCTATTAGAGGTAACATAAATATACACAGTTTAAACAATTTGGAGTCAAGTCAAACAGTATATGTGGGAAATTACATTTAAATGTTTAATATATGGAAATATGAGTGATTGACTATGTTAGTCATATATGCTATATATATATTATGGTATATACTGACTATTATATTACATGTAATATATATATATATATATATAAGTAAAAAACAATAAAGATTTAACATGTCTCAAAATATATTTACCATATTGTGTATTTTCATTTCTAAAATATATTTTTCACTTCAGGCTGACCAACATTATCTGATGTACTGCTGTGAGACAGTCCCATCAAAGTTTATACCACCACGAATACGACGGTTAATAATAAGGCTAATACAAAGTTACAGACTAGATCAGAGAGTTCAGATCATTAAGATGTTATCAGCTGAGCTGCAGAAGTTGTATCATTCTGTATTTGCAATAAAAACATTTTCTTACCTTGAGAAGGTGTCACTGGTAGCAAGTCCAATTTTCAAAACAAAACATATGTACTGTATATGTACATGATGTAGGTATGTAAATATATTTAAGACATTTCTTCAGTGTGCAGAGGAACACACTAGAGCTACTGCAGTGCTGCTGTATTGAGAATAACCTTGGAGACTGGCTAAAATGGAAAAACTGGATATAAAATGGAGGAACGAAATGTAAGTGAGAACAGTTTATTCACATCATGATTCTACTGTATATATAAATGACTAAGGTGAGGCTTGCTGGTGAATCAGCAAGTGCTAGATCTGGGATTCGAGCCATCTGTGAATCTGTTTTGTGAGGGTGCACGTAGCAGAGCCGGTGAAGAATGACAAATGCAGGGGGAGATCTGCACCTTTTTCCCTCCTCCGATAGGCAACGTAGGCCGCCTTGTTTTTCCAGGGTTGCAATTACTCACCAAACAGGAATGATTCACTCTGGAGCTGCCTTTACAAAGCTAGGGCTGCCTGCAAGTTAAATGCCTGCAAGTCATTTCGGAATCTGTATGGGCCTGTGTGGTGAGGATGATGATGATGATTTTCTCACGGAAGATGGAGGACTGCTCTGTGCCTGGTTTCACTGCTTCCGGAGATTGCCCTTGTTGATCGTGAATGTGAAGACATCAGTGGAGTATCATCTTTTATCACAAATTGTAGTTAAATATTTCTAAAGAATGTCAATTAAATCTCTTTTATTTTATTTTTTAAAGATTTGACTTCATTTTATATTGTATTTGATCAACATTAATAAAATGTTATTGGATATGAACAAATATTTTATCATCTCAGCTATTTGTGACTTTTGGGAACGTAGTGCGGGGAAAGCTTTCCAACAAATGTTTTATGGCATGTTTAGAAGGGGTAAAAATTAGTAGTGAGTGAAATTCAGTAGTTTGGAATAGACTCCTAATGTGATGTCAGCAGTAGTGTCTGTAATTATATTTATCTTTTTTAATACTTTTCATTTCCTCAGGTAATTGATATATCTCAGACTTGAACTGAAGGACTCTCAATAGGACAGGGGAGGCTGAAGACTCTCATGAAGACAGCAAAACGTAAGCAGATGTGCAACTCTCACAAATACTTGTGATGATTTTGCAATCTGGGCCATTTGTTATCTGTTGCAGGGAGCCAGGAGTCCTTCTTCACAATTTCATAAGAATATTATGACTCTTTTTTCTGAACAGTCTTACAACTCTTGAATTACTGATTATTTAAAACAAACTGGAGCAGTATGCCAAAATATCCTGAGCTAATATTCAAACCGTTAATAAAAAATAAAGTACAATAATAAATTAAGTATGTTTGGTTATTTATGATTTAACCTTTTATGGTTGGGTACTCTGCTATTCTGATACTAATAGTGCTATTGATTTCAGTAAGACTGGTTATTATTTTAATGTTTTAGTAAGCTAGATTTTTTAATGTTTTAGCTAGAAAGAAAAATATGGAATGATATGAATTCAAGTAGCACTCAAGTAGTTGCTATGGAACCTGGCATTATCTAGAGTGCTAGAGTTGGCTAGCTAGCTATCTTATGTATTATAATAGCTATCATTTAGTTACTGCTAGCTGGCGACCAAAAACAAATGCATAAAGTCTAGTAACGATTGCAACCAAAAATACAAGCTTCTGATTGACTCTAATATTACAAAGAGGCCTGACCTAAGACTGGCTTTGCCACGCTTGAGGGCCTGTTCCACTACACAGTTCTGCCTTTTGTGTGACATGGTGCACCAGCTGCCTTCCAGGCTCATGAACCGGGTGCTGTCAACATGCTGCCGCCTAGCTAGACGACGTAGTCATTCACAGTGAAAATCGGGTGAGCCACAAAGCTCGACTGACAGCTGTGCTTGGGGCATTGCGGGAGGCAGGATTAACAGCAAATCCCTGAAAGTGTGCAAACTAGGATTAGAAGAGGCAGAGTATCTGGGGTTCATCATCGGCCATGGAAATTTTAAAGTCTCAGCTAAAGAAAGTGGCAGCCATCCAAGAATGGCCCAGACCAGTGAACAAGAAACAGAGGAGAGCATTCCTTAGCCTGCCCAGCTATTGTTACCACTTCACTCCTAATTTTGAGTCCTTAGCCTCCACCCATAATAGATTTAAACCAAAACTCCCAGTCTAACATGGTGCATTGGGATAAAATGGCTGAAAAGTCTTTCTGGGAACTTCAGGCAGCCCTGTGTTCTGGCCCAGTGCTCCTCCAGATTTCAGTAAAGAAATGGTGGTACAGACTGACACCTCAGAAACTGGAGTGGAGGCAGTCTTGTCTCAGGAGGTTCATGGTGAGGAATATCCTGTGTTCTATATCAGCAGGAAACTCCTCCTCAGGGAGCAGAAGTACTCTACTGTTGTAAAACAATGCTTGGCGAAGAAATGGTCAGACGCACTGAAATATTACCTCCTGGGCAGACAATTCACCCTCATCACTGACTACGCGCCATTGGTTTTGATGGCATGGAACCAAGAGAAAGAGTTACCCAGTGGTTCCTGGCAATACAACCTTTACATTTTTCTGTTGTCCACAGTCCAGGCCTGATATCCTGCCCAAGTGGCATGCCCTGTGGAACTCAATTGCCACTTCTAGATGATCAGAGCTGAGGGGAGGGGTATGTGGCATGAGCAGGGACTCAGTGGTTAATGGCTGTTATTTGCCAAAGGTGTGGCTGAGCCCTGGGTGATATGTTTTTCATCTGCCAGCTAGCCTCACTCTTCTCACATGCCTGTGGTTACTCAGCGCTCATTAGGGACAAGATGCCTAGCAGGAGAGAGCACCTGAGGAGATACAGCAGTTTGTGATTAAAGCACAATTGATCTGAAGAAAAGTTTACCCTGGAAAGTGTTAGAACCGAACCAGTGCGCAGACTTTTATTCTGACTAAGAGTAAGCCTGATATTTTCCTGTTTATTTTGTTTAGTTAGCGTCCCGGCAGATAGAGAGGGACTGTCAAGAAAGTGCAGTTAGCCTCCAACAAGGGGTTATATTTTTTATGCTTTGTTCTGTTGCATAATTGAGTTTGCTGTGTGTTCCTTCCCTACAATAAAAGAGCCAGTGCATTCACTGACCCAAACGGAACTGTTGTGTGCATGATGTATTACTGCTCATCTTCCTGTAGTGTTAGACTGACAACCCACCATGCTGCTACAATGTAAATATGTATGTGTACATATTAATCAGTAAAATCATACCTAGGCTTTAACTGAATAGAATTTAAAAGTATGATGTGTTGATTGTGCAAAAAAATGTTTTATGTCACAGTTGTAATCAGTACTGTGGAGACACATATACCTTTCCTTGCTATGTAATCTCCACCATGATCTATACAATTCAGGCCATGGCTATAAAATGAGTCTTAAAATAAATGTGAGAGATTCAGCAATCATTTTAACATGTGAATGCCATTCTTTCTTAGATCTGCTAATTAATGTGCAAATTCCTCACATTAAAAGCAGCTCAGTAATTTAAAACGTTATGCTCTAGACAACTGATTGCTGCTGAGTTATTGGCCTGGGAGGCAGTTTAAGTTTGTGGTCAAATATGTTGGAACTGCTGTGGGTGACCATAGTTCTATTTCCATCCTTGGCCAAAATGAATTTGACAGGACTTTGCTGTACACTATTCTTTCCACACTCACACACACACTGAACACATTTTTCTGTGCACAAAAAAGACCCAGACTAAATATTATATCAGATGGGTGTCCTTGTCATGTTCTGCAGGCCAGGCAATTAAAATCAGAAATGTGCAACATGCCATATGTCAGACAGGGAGATCACTTAAGCCTGTGTCTGTGTGAAAATTTCTGCTGGCCCTTTCATCTGTCAAATGAAGACGGAAGACCTTCACCATAAATCACACATAATGTCAGACACCCTGTTGATGGCAAATTAAACAATTTGCAGCTTAAAATAAGTGTGGATGTGCATTTATTTGTGTGTATGCAGTCAAATTCTTACTTTTAAAATTGCATTAAGCCTTTTATATGGGCATTGTAGCAATTGCTGTACATGGGTATTGTCTGTGTGTTATTCTATGCTGTACATTTTTCATTAGCCAATAAAACCAAATTCCAGAAAATACAGTATCCAGGTTCCATAAATGATTTAGCAAACACAAACAGTAACAGAATTAAATTAAATTGACACTAAAACTAAATTCATAAAACCCTAAAACAAATTGGTAACATCTTGAAATCGCTGTTTGGTTTTATCATTGTTTAACCCTGGCCTATCATAATCATTACTTCAAAACCGAAATCAACGGTATGGCCTCCTATATTGTCTTTTTTCGTTTTCAGATTTGAAACAGATTTATTGGTGGGTACAAATTAGGTCGATATACCCACAACTGGGTTGGGTTTTCATGAAGGTATGCATATCAGTCCTATAGAAAGGCAGTTGGGTGCAACATGAATACTCTTTACTTGTGGTATTCAAGTGCAGGCTTGATGCAATACTGGATATTCCTTAGACTAGGAATTGACGAGCTAAGATGGGCTGAACAGCCTGTTCTCATCATTATGTGTTCTTATGTTCTTATGTGTGCTGGGTAATACTACTACAAGAAAGGCTGAGAAGCAGAAAAGCTAAACGTGTGCTTTCATCACAGGTGGAGGCGGCCGCAATACTCCCTCCCTTTATTTATGTGGGAGTGAAGAGTTCTTCAGTGTATCTGCAGACAATTCTGCCAGTGTGGTTCACATTAATTAAAAGGTTTGAAAAAAATGAAAAACAAACAGTTGCAGTTATTGAACTCTAACAGAGATTTTTTTTTAAATAGAAGGATTCAAGCAACACAGGATGTTGCTAAGCGATGGAATGAATACTCAAGCAATTACAACATGACAACTTACTATGACCTCAGTGCCTTCAGAAACCTGAGCTGTCTGTCATGGAGTCCCTCCTTTCTGTCGTTCCTCTTTCTATATATTATATTATAGTTTTCACAGCTATTAAGGATCAACTGGAATGCAAATCAGATATTAAAAAATAACCAGTCCAACGTTAGAACTTAAAATTACGGAGTTCTGTTTTATGTTTTATCAAAGTAGTTGCATGTGCCGTTCATTGTAACCACACAAACTGTTGCTGAGGCAAGCAACTACATCTCAGTTTTAGTTACATATTTTAGTTTCAAGTGCCTAAAACAGACACCTTAAAACAGAATATAATTTGCAACAAAGTGCAGTAAGTTGACTCAATGTAAAAACTACATTCCAGTGTAAAAAGCCCATCTAGACTCAAGCACTACCTATTGACGACTTTCCAGACCTCTGACCTTTCCCATGATTCATAGTGGCGTCATCGCGGAAGCCTGTTAGTGATATCCACTCCACTTTGTTTACCTGTGTAGCTGGGTATTTAAGAAGACAAAAATTGTGTAAAGTGGGCAAATTTAGCAGATGGTTCAAATACTTTGTTTTTAGTTCAGGCCTTGCAGGCGAACTTATAAGTACCTGCCTAGCAATAAGATCAGGAAATGTGTAAAACAGACGGCGAGTTTACTTTCTTAAAAGCTGAGGTTGAGCCTACCCAGAGTACCAACAAACCAAAACAGCTGGCTTGGGTAATGATGAGAACCAGTGGCGTGATAGAAACAGTCGGCCGTTCCTGCACTGCAGGGTTAGGGAAATCCTGTAGCCATGCAGCAACTATTATCTGGAAGGTATGGATATATGAATTGTATTAACCATAAAAAGTTTCACTAGCACCTAGCTGCAATAGTAACACCTGTAGCCTAGCTGCAGGAACATACGTGGCTTGTTACATCCAAACCAGGGCAAGGCAACATCGCTGATATTCCTGCAGCTTTCTCGAAGAGAGAGCTCTATTGCAGCTTACTAACATCAAGGTTATAACTGGCTCTAAACAGAACCCGATATTGCAGGTTCTGTTTAGAGCTAGGTAACATGATTAGGTAACGTTATCAAAAGCTAGGTTAGTGAAGCATAACCATTTTTATGCAGTCTATACAAATTATGTCAAACTCTGAAAACAATAAACATACCATACTGTAATAATGACTTGTTTATGTATTTGTTAATGCTTTTAATAATGTAAAGATACGTTGAGATTGAAAAACAGTACAATTATTTGTCTGGATTCAGGTCCAGAATGCAGTGGTTAGTGGAAAGACTTACGTTATGGACATGTTTTCACACAACATGAAATAAGATACAGTAAATTGATGATTATTACATTACAAAATCTACTTTTTGCATGGTCAATAGATGGCCTAAAGTGTGTTAAGTCTTTCTTCATAACTTAAGTTTTATACCTGGAAGTAGTACTTCAATATCTTTCTTATAGTGTGATGTTCAGAACTGGGCATAAATGTGGTCTGACAAAGATTGTATAACACTATCAGCATCCTGTTTGCCTTTCACCACTTCGGCATGATGTATTTTGTGCCCTAGGCACCAGCCTCAATGAAAGATAATCCTTCACTTCCCATGTCATCATCTTTCCTTTTGTTACCCTTTGTATTATACCCTGAAGCCAATTTTGTATCCATTCTGGGATAACTCTTGTAATTCCTTATTTCAATTTAATCTGAAAATCACTAGTGTGGTACTTTGGCAAATGCCTTTTGAAAATCCAAATATAGAATATCATAAGCCTTGTTTTAGTCTAAACATTTTGTATCCTCCCCAAAGAAGTCCAGAATATTTGTTAACCATCGTATACTTGACAACTTTTCTTGTCAGGTATACAGTACAGTACTAGCAGCAGTTTAACTAAACCCCAACAGAGAAATGTTCCAAATGCCATCAATTGGTTTTAGAAAACAAGATGATCTTGTGCTTGTTGTGGTTTAACTAGTCCCAAACTGATCCGAACAAATCCTGTTGTTAGCAACATGCTAAGCTAAGTTGGTATTTTGCCCCTATGTACATCTGCTGGTGCCTATAATGGGAATGCAGACGATTGTGTCTTGCGTCTCGTCTGGGTGAAGCATGAAGTGACTGCAGGAAACTAGTACCTCAAAGTATTTATCTTGTCTCGTTGATTGATTTGCATCACAGTCTTCAATACAATGAAATGTTAGCCAACCCTAGCTAGCTAGCTAGCTAGCTAACTAAGCAAGGGTAGCAATTAAATGTTTGTTTTAGATCCCAACTAGCACACATATCAGTCAGCCAGCATTTAGCAAATCGGCATCATAGCAGGCTGCTAGCAAGGCTAGGCAATCGAGAGATCCATGACCCTTAATAAGCTGCTATAAGCAAACAACAGCAACTAAAACATTGATGGAAAAAAATGATAATGCTGGATACTTTTTAACCCTGTCCATCAGTTAGACTGATTATAATGTATGTGAACGGAATCCCTGGGTTCATTTTTCTTCATATTTATTTATACATAAAAATAATGTCACATGACACACATTTTAGAGGAAAAAGTGGGAAACAATTACATTAGTTAATTGCTTCATCGATAAAATGCTGAATGCCCAACTCCTGCCCAGGTACATCAGAAGTCACACCTTTTCCTGTTTCCTGGATGTTCTATCCTTATGAGCATAAGGTTGGTTTGACCGAATCCAGCTTAAATTTAATTATTGTCTTGAATTGCATATGCCCTTATTTAGACTAGGTCAATTTGATTGAATCCAGTCCTATCTAATTATTTAAATATAAGCTCACAATATTTTGGCATTGAGACTAGGATCTATTTTTATAGCACCTCGCTTGTGCTAAAAGAAGATACAAGAATAAGTTACAGTTACGTTTTACGATATGAGCCATTTTGAAGATCCCAACTCCCAAATATGTCATATAGTAATCTTGTCAAAGAAAAGAATGTGATCCATGTGTCTTTCCTGGAAGATCGGGGTGGATGAAGTCATCTGTCCTTGTTGGCCAGCTGGGTAAGAGGAGTCACACCTCATTGAAAATGACCAGTGTTCCCTGGTTGAGGAAGGAAGCCTTTAGGCAGAGATCCATTCTCTCCCATAATTCCCAGCAATTCAGCTGCCACCACTTCCCGGGATGAGATCATAGGGCTCCTCCTGGAATGGGGCTCAGTGAAGTACTCATTTATAATAAACCATTGCGATTAAAGTTTAGACCTATTTCCCTTAACAACAGACTGTCAATGGCGATCGTTTTGCCTCCTTTTAAGACTGCACTGTTAATTACTGCATAGATGTTGTTCATTCGCCTTATTCAAAATTGCACATTCTTGTAAGTGCTTATGCGAATAAGGACTTTCCATAAATTAATTATTTGCAATAATACATATGACATCACTTGACCCACTCAGAAATACTCCTTCTTGGAAACCAGTAGAAAAAGTGGTAGCAATCATAATTAACAGGTAACACATCACATGAGTATAGGCAAAACGCCTCATATCCTTAACAGAAAATTCTTAATTCTCACAGGGGGTTAGATTAAGCCTACTCCATGATCATCATGACAGGTAAGGTGCTTAGAACCCGTTGTTGTGAGTCTCCAGTGTGTTTAAGCTACAGAATCAATTCTATTCTTATGTGTGTCAAACAGCCAGAATGTTGCCGCTGGGGAATTAGAAGCAAATTTACATTTTTTAGGCTGAGAGGTTTGCTAATTACTTTGGTGATTTCCAAAGCCATAAGCGTAGGCTGTTTTATCCACCATTGCTTCAGTGCACTTATGGTAATTACCTACTGTATATCTTGAGCTGAAAACACTCAAGACTTGTGGCAGATTGGTGAGCACATCTGATTGTTCAGTTGTAAGGCAGTGTGCCCCAGGATGGAGTGGACATCAGTAGTAAATGCAGTTCTCTGTGCAGTAAATAAGTCCTCTCGAGGGGATTTCATAATTTGATCAAAGGGATTAACATCTTTATCTTTAAAAAATGCTGCCCATCCTCCTCTGTCTTACTGTTCTTTAATTGTTTTAAGACTGAAGTTTCATACCTTTCTTTTGTCATTAACTTTGTACATTTCCAATTAAATGTTCAACCAGGCCTTGATCAGTCACAAGTGGATACTAGACAAATATAGTTTTGCTCATATAGCAAGGGCGTAACCACATATTAAATATTTTGGCGGGCATAATGAAAGGGAACGTTTTATATCTACAAATTATTGGGGAGGACAGATATGACTGGTTTGAATATTGGGGGGTACATGTCCCCCACCCCGTCCCCCAATACTCGTCTCCCCCCGCCTATGTTACATAATCTTACTTGGAGATCGAGCAATAAATCACACAGATGCAAACCCATGATACAACTCTCATCTTCTGCTTTACACTGACATCCCAGTCATGATAATGTCCTTGGGCAGAGAGCCAGGCACTAACAAGGCATTACGCGGATACTGTCTATAGGGTATACTGCAGTGAATATTAGTGAGCATATATTTTGCCAATACCAAGGGCCACCATTGCACTGCATGTCAAGCAGTAAGGGACATTATAAGGGACATAGGGCCTAGTACTGTCACTTCTCAATGCACACTGTCCAAATAGATGGCTGCACAAATCACATTAGGGCTGTCCAATCCATTACTGACCCTGTAGTAAACGCACATGTTTGGAGTCCCGGTTTGCCATAACAACACCGAGGGCCAGATTTACTAAGGAAATAGTCACAGGACAAAAACTGTCGCTATAATGCGGCTCTCTTGTGGGAGCAGATGTGATTGGACACATCAAGGACCAATCAAATAAATGAAACACCCTCATTCACAATTTTGCAGTAGGAGACAGGGTCCAAAACACGTCCACATCAAGCACAAGTAGCGAGAGAAAAAAATACATCTTAAATGTACAGATCGGGAAATAGAAGTAATGGTCACAAAACAAATTCATTAGGTATAACAAAACAGACAGTATATGATGTAAAGAAAAGATGGCATGGTGAATGAATAGAATATTAACACCGATAGAACAACAATTGAAACAATCCACATAGTAAAAATCTTGTTTTGTATGTTGAATGTATTATTATGTATTATGTAAAGGCACAGCTCGCTGGGGTAAAGAGTCCAGCACCTCAGAGAGCATAATAGAAAACCTGGATTGTGAAATTCCAGCAAACCGCAAATAGTTTATTTGAAAATCCATCCATCCATCCATTATCTAAGCCGCTTATTCCTGGTTAGGGTCGCGGGGGGGCTGGAGCCTATCCCAGCATGCGTTCCGGGCGAGAGGCAGGAATACACCCTGGACAGGTCGCCAATCCATCGCAGGGCACACACACCATTCACTCACACACTCATACCTACGGGCAATTTAGACTCTCCAATTAGCCTAACGTGCATGTCTTTGGACTGTGGGAGGAAACCGGAGTACCAGGAGGAAACCCACGCGGACACGGGGAGAACATGCAAACTCCGCACAGAAAGGCCCCCGGCCTGGATTCGAACCCGAGACCTTCTTGCTGTGAGGCGATAGTGCTATCCACTGCACCACCGTGCCGCCTTATTTGAAAATATCAAGTTGAATTGTGCCTTTGAGGATGTTTTTTATCCATTACCATTAACTAATTGATCATATTTGTCTGTGATAAACTTTTATTTAGTATTTTGTTTTTTAACTTACATTTTTTTAAATTTTCAGACCAGTTCAAATTAGAATCACCCATAAGAATTAGATCCTTATTGTGGAACGTTTGTAGGATGTGAGCTAGGCTATATTAGCCCTCCGCAAAATGCTGCCTGCTTTCAGTTTTTCTTAAGATTCTCACATAAAGAGGAGAGTCGCAATTAAGGCATGCTTTAGTAAATTAGACCGAATACCTAATTGGCCTAAGTTACAAAATATCTACCCTGTTTTAGCATGTTCACATATGCAAATACATAAGGTATACATGTGCATGAACATATTTAAGTCTCAGAGTGACGTAACCCCTGCAAATTACATCTCGATAGCGATTCAACCCATTGTGACCTTTAAGTAAATCCGACATAGATATTGCGACCTTGTAACAAGTGCTTTTGTATTGGAAAAGCAGTCACTATCCTTTAAATCTGGCCCTGAGTGATGTAAATAGAATAAAGAATCTGTGTATTTCTGTGTGGTATTGTGTTGTGCTAATTGACAGGAAGTTTAATTGTCTGCCTTCTCTGATTGGGTGCCTTTCCACAGATTGTGTTCTCGTTGTTTATTTTCAATGTCGCGTGGGTTTACTATTTTGGCCTAAAAGCCCAATTTTGTTTCTTAGCCTTGATTAAGTGTCTTTGTCTCCCCCTGCTCCCGAGCTGTATGACAGTGACGATGCCAAAAGGGGTAATGTAATTGGTGATGCAATTGTATGCTATGGGATGAGAAACTGCTGTGA